>VWZY01002126.1:551207-581800 GCA_013399075.1 Chloroceryle aenea | reverse complement strand
TAGATCAGGTTGCTCAGCCTCATCCTGCCTGGTCTTAAAATTATCTCCAAGCATGTGGCTTCCACCACCTCTCTGGGCAACCTGTTCCAGTGTCTTACCACCCTCATGGTGAAGAAATTCTTCCTAATGCCTGACCTGAATCATTCTATCTCTAGTTTTAATCCATTCTTTCTAGTCCTATCACTGCCCTACAGCCTAAAAAGTCCCTCCCCAGCTTTCTCGTAGGCCCCCTTAAGATACCAGAAGGCCACAATAAAGTCTCCTTTGAGCCTTCTCTTCCCCAGACTGAACAACCCCAACTCAGTCTGTCCTCATAGAAGAGGTTCTCCAGCCTGCTGACCATCCTTGTGGCCCTTCTTTGGACATGTTCCAGGACATCCATGTCCCTCTACTAATAGGGGCTCCAGAACTGGGTGCAGTACTCCAGGTGAGGTCTCACGAGAGTGGAGTAGAGGGGGAGAATCACCTCCCTTGACCTGCTGGACACACTTCTCTTGATGCAGCCCAGGATATGACTGACCTTCTGGGCTGCAAGAGCACACTGATGGCTCATGTTGAGTTTGTCATGCACAAGTACTCCCAAGTCCTTTTCTTCAGGGCTGCTCTCGAGCCAGTCCCTGTCCAGGCTATACTGGTGCTTGGGATTGCTCTGACCCAGATGGAAGACCTTACATTTGGCCTTGTTAAACTTCATGAGGTTGGCATGGGCCCACCTCTCCAGCCTGCCAAGGTCCCTCTGGATGGCATCCCTTCCCTCCAGCATGTCAGCCACCCCACACAGCTTGGTGTCATCAGCAAACTTGCTGAGGGTGCAGTCAATGCCACTGTCCATGTTGCTGACGAAGACGTTAAACAAGACTAGTCCCAGTACTGATCCTTGAAGGACTCCACGTGTCACTGGTCTCAACTTGGATATGGACCCATTGACAACTACTCTTTGGAAGTGGCCATCAAGCCAGTTCTTTATCCATTGAACTGTCCATCCATCAAACCCATATTTCATCAGCTTGGAGACCAGGATGTCATGCAATACAGTGTCAAAGGTTTTGCTCGGGTCCAAGTAAATGACATTGGCTGCTCTTCCCCTGTCTATCAATGTTGTGACCCTTTCATAGAATGCCACCAGGTTAGTCAGGCAAGATTTGCCCTTGGTGAAGCCATGTTGGTTGTAGCCAATCACTTCATCGTTACTCATCTGCCTCAGTAGTGCCTCCAAGAGGATCTGCTCCATGATCTTACCAGGCACACAAGTGAGACTGACTGGCCTATAGTTCCCAGGTTCAACTGCCTTTCCCTTTTTGAAGATGTGGGTTATATTTCCCTTTTTCCAGTCAGTGAGACTTCACCGGACTGCCATGACTTTTGGAATAGAATAGATAGTGGTTTAGCAACCTCATTCTCCAGTTCCCTCAGTACCAAGGAGTGTATCCCATCAGGTCCCATGGACTTATGCACTTTCAGGTTCATCAGGTGGTCATGAACCTGATCTTCACTTAAAATGGGCAGTTCTTTTATCCAACCCCTACCATTATCCTCTATGGCTCTGGGAGTGTGGCTGGAGCCCTTGACAGTGAAGACTGAGGAAAAGAAGTCATTGAGAACCTCATCACTCTCAGAATCACTTGTCACCAGTTCTCCCGTATCTTTTCTGAGGGGGCCCACACCTTCCCAAGTCTTTTTCTTGCAATTAATATACCTATAGAAATTCTTGGCATTTCCCTTGATCTCCCTGGCTAGATCAAGTAGAAGTTGAGAGCCCTTACTGGGACACCATCCCTCACTCCCAGATGTGCTGCCTCACTGTTTGTCACAGGTAAGCGTGAAATAATTGACCGCCTCCCTCTTCAAATCTAGTTTAAAACCCTGTCAATGAGCCCTGCCAACTCCTGCCCCAGAATCCTTTTCCCTCTCTATGACAAGTGCATCCCATTAGCTCCTTGCAACTCCAGTGCTTCATATATTGAGCCATGATTGTAAAATCCAAAGTCCTGTCAATGACACCAGTCCCAAAGCCACAAATTGACCTGTTGGCTCTACCTATATATTCCCTCATCCATAGCTGATATCAGAAGGATGGAGCAGAACACAACTTGAGCTCCTGATCCCTTGTCCAGCTGTCCCAAGGCCCTGAAATCTCTTTTGACTGATCGTGGACCTCTTCTTGCTACATCATCACTTCCCACCTGAAAGACCAGAAGCAGGTAATAGTCTGAAGGACTCACAAGGGTGGGAAGTTTACCTACGATGTCCTTTACATGGGCATCAGGGAGACAGCAGACATCTCTGTGAAGCAGATTTGGTCTGCATATTGGGCACTCTGCTCCCTTCAGTAGGAAGTCACCTACCACAATGACCCTTTGATTTCTCTTATTAGGGTCAGTTTTGATGGCTGGCCTTAGGAGAGTTGTTGTTGGTATTGCAAGATGCAATAATGCAATTGCATTGTCTATTGGGTGGCTAATTTGCTTGTCCTAGCTTTGATGTGTGTACAGCAATCAGTACTGAAATGTTACGGTTTTACTTTTTATCTTTTTGATTATCTTATATGGACCAAAAAAAACCCTTCACAAGTTAAACATCTGGACTTGTAGTGTGTAAAAAGCACAGAAGTCTTATGAGATGGTGACTTTCTTTAAAAGAACAGCTCTATACTTTTTGTGGAAAAAAAAATTTGCTAATTTCATGTGTGGACAGTTCTGCCAGGCTGATAGTATTTTAACGAACTACTTGGCAGTAATGTTTGGTTGCTTTGTATTTTTGATGCTGTACCTGAAACTGAAGTATACACGTTTACTTTGAGCCTCTACTTAAAATTTACAAACAAAATTGATTCGTACTACTTTCATGAACAAAGGCCCTGGGCTGTTGGGACTGTGTGGCTGTAGACTGCAGGAAATGTGAAAGTGACTGACCCACAAGGTTAGAGGGGTGTTTGAAATAATTGGATAAAGATTTCTGATGAGCTGGCAGCTCTGGCAACTCTCAATCAAAAAGGGTAAGAAGGAGGACCCAGGTAACTACAGACCAGTCAGCCTCACCTCCATCCCTGGAAAGGTGATGGAACAACTTATCTGCAGAGCTGTCTCTAAGAATGTCAAGTATAAGAGGGTCATTAGGAGCAATCAACATGGTTGACCCAATGGGATAACCTTTGACGAGGATGTAACCAGGTGGATAGATGGTGGTAGAGCAGCGGATGTGGTTTATCTTGATTTCAGTAAGGCATTTGACACCATCCCCCACTGCATCCTTGCAGCTAAACTGAGGAAGTATGGTCTGGATGATCAGCCAGTGAGGTGGATTGTGAACTGGTTGAAGGAAAGAAGCCAGAGAGTTGTGGTCAATGGGACAAGCTCTAACTGAGGCCTGTATCTATTGGAGTCCCTCAAAGGTTAGTACTGGAGCCACTACCATTCAATATATTCATCAACAACCTGGATGAGGGCACAGAGTGCACCGTTAGCAAGTTTGCTGATGACACAAAACTGTGAGGAGTGTCTGACACACCAGAAGGCTGTGCTGCCATCCAGCAAGATCTGGACAGGCTGGGGAGTTGGGTGGGGAGAAATTTAATGAAATATAACAAGGACAAGAGTAGAGTCTTGCATATGAGAAAGAACAACCTCAGGTACCAGTATAGGTTGGGGACAGACCTGTTGGAAAGCAGCATAGGGTAAAGGGACCTGGGGGTCCTGGTGGACAGCAGGATGACCATGAGACAGCAATGTGCCCTTGTGGCCAAGAAGGCCGGTGTCATCCTGGGGTGTATTAGAAGGAGTGGGGGTAGTAGCTTGAGAGAGGCCCTCCTCCCCCTGTACTCTGCCCTGGTGAGGCTGCATCTGGAATATTGTGTCCAGTTCTGGGTGCCTCAGTTCAAGAAGGACAGGGAACTGCTCAAAAGAGTCCAGTGCAGAGCTACAAAGGTGATTAAAGGAGGGGAACATCTTCTCCCTTATGAGGAAAGGGTGAGGGAGCTGGATCTCTTTAGCTTAGAGGAGACTGAGGGCTGTCCTCATTAATGTTTATAAATAAGTAAAAGGTGAGTGTATGTCAGGAGGATGGAGCCAGGCTCTTCTCAGTTATGTCCAGTGATAGGACAAGGGGCATCAGGTGCAGGCTGGAACATAGGAGGTTCCATGTAAATATAAGGAGAAACTTCACTGTGAGGGTGACAGCACTGGAGCAGGCTGCCCAGGGAGGTTGTGGATTCTTCTTCTCTGGGGACGTTCAAAATCCTTGTGGACGTGTTCCTATGTGACCTGATCTAGCTGATCCTGCTCTGTCAGGGGGGTTGGACTAGATGATCTTTTGAGGTCCTTTCCAACCCCTAACATTCTGTGATAATAAGAATTAATTTGTCTCTGAAGGAGAGCAATAAATTTCAGGTAATCCATGTCATTGTCCTTCTGCTTTTCTAAGTTGATACGGATATATGATGAAGGATGTAACAAATGCGTGGTCAATTCCTACTCTTCCATAATGGTGTGGATGTCTCAGAAGCTGCTGTGCAGTCTTTCTGTCGGCATTTCCAGTGGAACTTAAGGTTTTACCTGGGATTTGACAATGCAGAGGAGAGAGTTGAGGTGGTTAGTGCATGGTGATCTCTTTAGTGGCCCACTGAACTATGGGCTGCAAAATGGATGCCAGAGAGTATGGAAATCCTTCAGTTGTCACTACTAGTTTTGCTATGTAACTGCTGTATTGACATGTTTTCTAAGCTCTAAACATTAGAGAGAGTTTAATAAAGTACCAATTCAAGGTCAATACCTGAACCTTACAAGCACCAATATAAATATATTCTATCCCTTTGCATTTCATTTGACAACATGACAGTTTTCTATTACATTTATCAATATTTTTCTATATATTTAAGAAACTATTTGAAAAAAGATAAAACAAATACATCTTGTTCCTGAAAGTAATAATGACCTGCTGTATACATGTCTCCTGAAATATCCTTCTGTATGATAGAAAGCTACAATAGCTTACGACCTGTGAAGCATTAGTCTGTGTTTAAAGCTTTTGGTAGTGTTTGCTATTTACATGGCTACATATGCATATGTAAGACAGAAATGTTAGTAGACTGTCAGTGTGACAAGACAGTTTTACCTGACTAGTTAGGAATTATTTTAATTTATGAATGAAAAATATATTTAAGAATATTTTTAACTTAGCCGTGCAATGGAAATTCAGATGTTTACATTTTATAAGTAAAACAGTTGTTTTTCTTCTGAATTTATTATTTAATTCTTTGTATTGTTTCTTGTCTTTTCTTCTTAATTGATAGTGTTCTGGGCAGTATTAGAAAAGTCTGTTTTCAGTAAATGAACTGCAGTAGGGGTTATAATCTGAAATACTAAAGTGAGGTACAAGTAGATATTAAATACTTTGCAACAGTAGAATAACTTGGATGTGATTATTGAAGTATGTCCGGCAATTTTTTTCTCCTTTTGAGGAGAAAACCAAATTGTATTATAGTATATTCAAGTATATTAGCAAACATAATATAGCTTTAAGTTTAAAATCCCGTATGGTGTTATATATTCTTTTGCTTTAGTGATCTGATTATATTAATGCTTGATTTCACTTTTTGCCTAATTAGACGTGCAGCTTTGACAAATTATTTTCTGCATCTCACTGGCCAGCTCTCCTGACCTTGTCATTATTACTGATGGGTACACGTAGCTGCCTCAGGCAAAATAAGCAGTTGTGCATTTTAGGGACTTCATGATTTTACTACTTACTCTTTTCTTTCCAGAGCAGTAAAAACTGGAGGGCAGCAGTTGACTTATGTGGGCGGCTTCTAACTGCACATGGTCAAGGCTACAAAAAAAGTGGGCTACCTACTAACCATACAACAGATTCTTTACAGGTATGTTTCAAGATACACCCTTGTCACTTTTTTTTTCAACAGGTGGCATTTTTTTTAACATGGTCAAACTCCTTTTCCTAATTGTCACCTAAAAACTGAGGTTGTTTAAACATTGTAGCAAGACATGTTTTGTGTTTGCTTATGTAATGTAGGTCTTCATTTAAACAAAATATTTTTTGTTAAAGTAAAATTCTGTCTTGATTGTATGTTTTTGAATGTAATCACACTAGTAAAAAGGAATATGCTTTGCTATCTTGGAAGACTCACTGTGCTGAAGTTCATGGACAGTATCTAGATTGTGAATTTTGTAGTAAGGCTTCAAATGTTAGAAGTATATTTTGTGATGGTAAAAAAATAAATTAATAAAGGTTTGTGAAACATGACCAGTGATTTACAGAACAAAATGTGACCACATAACAACACATGGTTCTGGCTTATGGAATTTCACCAAAATCATAACAAATTTTAAGAATTGCATAAATTTGGAAAAACAGTTAAAAATCAGATTGATAATTCTTGCATGCTTATTCAGTTTAAAGAGAGATGTTATAATTTTGAAGCAGGCTACTTTTCAAAATTGATCTTCAAAATCTCAGTAACTTTACAGACAATTAAAACATCAGTCCTCTGTGTTTTGCTGTAATGATTCTGTGAAAAGTATGCTGTGCAAGAACATGTAAATAAAAAATCTGATTCTTATCAGTAAGTAACTTAGAATCTCTTTACTCAGAAAAATTTTTAAATAGTGTTTGGCTGTGGCTTGTGATTGAAGCTAATAACAGTCCCTGTCTTTTCCTTTTTTGTATATATATTCATTTTTAGCTCTGGTTTGTGAGACTAGCACTGCTGGTAAAACTGAATCTATTCCAAAATGCAGAAATGGAATTTGAGCCATTTGGAAATTTAGACCAACCTGATCTTTATTACGAATATTACCCTCATGTATACCCTGGACGAAAAGGTAAGATATTTGATTTTTAAAATGCTTTTTATTTTTTGCCATTTCTGCTAGTTGTTAGAAAATAATGGTTTCTGTTTGGGTTTTTTTTTGTAACTTCTAAATCATTGACAAACTTTGGATTATTTCTTTCCTTTTCCCCCCTGAAAACATGATTAACTAGTATAATAAAGCAAGTATTTCTAGCGTTATGGAGGGAGCAATAAGGAGTAGCAATAAGGGGTAAAGTTATTCCATCGCAATATAGGTAGAAAATGTATTTCATGATGCTGGTACAGCACGCACTTGAAAGAGAAATGCTTTTAACAAGTAAATATAATAAAGTAGCTTAGTTCTAGAGTATGGAAATTTTAAAACCCCAAACTTTAATAGTTCGTTTCAGCCAGAAAGAGGCCATGAAAGGTGATGAGAGAGTTTATGGAAACCAAATCTATATGCTTTTCTTCTTAAATTCACCCAGGTACTATCAATATGCTATTTCTAACACATGTCTGTGTACACATGCTTATGTAGGTGTTCTTTCCTTAGACTCCCTGGTTTCTAGGATTTTTTAAAAACTAAAGTTTAGTTTAGAGCTAATATGGTAATTTTCCTCAATAGTAAAAAAAATAGTTAAATATAATATTATTTGCTAAGTAATTGAGAATACATAAAAGTCAAGAATTTACTAGTCATGCCAAGAGGAAAAAAACCACCACCAACCTCAATTCTCTGTAAGCGGTTTATTTCAAGTTTCAAATGCACTATTTCCCATGGCTCCCAATGGTCCATAGGTTAATCAAATAGTTGCATACCCAATGTATTCTAGTCCTGCAGGAGTCTGGATTTTAAAAATTGCTATTTTTAGAGGCAATTTCAGTCTTGTTCAGGCTATTTTGAAATTTATTTTTTTTCTAAATCTGTTCCTTAGAAATCACAGAATCATTGAATGTTTTGCGTTGGAAGGGACCTTTAAAGGTCATCTGGTCCAACCCCACTGCAGTGAGCAGGGGAATCTTTAACTAGATCAGGTTGTTCAGAGCCCTATCCAACCTGATGTTGAATGTTTCCAAGGATGGAGTATCTACCACCTCCCTCTCTGGGCAACCTTTTCTTGTGTCTCACCACCCTCATAAAATATTTCTTTCTTATATCTAATCTGAATCTACCCTCTATTAATTTTAAACCATCACCCCTTGTCTTATGTAATAAATAACTCTCTGATGCAAGTACACTGTTGAGTGATCTTACTGTTCTTTGGCCTTCACATCTGAACCACAGTGTATAATAAAATGTTTGCAACTAACATTTTTACTGGCAGCACTACTCTGAAAGAGTATAGTCCATTTGACATGAGAAGCTGGTAGTCTTAATGGGAATAGTACTGAGATTTTTGTGGTAGCCAAGAAAAGGAAGTTGGTGTCAGGGAAGTTCAGGGTCTTCTGCAGAAGATTGTTTCATCTGTTTAGTGATGCAGAGGATCAGTTGTAGCCCAGCAAGGCCAAAGAACACCTGCCTGACAATGACAAGTGGTGAATGGATTCTTTATTTTGCCTAGAAGAAGTTTCTCTGACCTTATTCGTTATCTTTCATGCAATCACAGGCAAAAGTCTTCTGGTTTTCCTTGAATATATTCCATCCACTGAGAAGGAATTGTGCTATTTTCAAGAGTGAGAGAGGTTTTGGTCATCAGGTTGGAGAGCTTTTTGAATCTGCTTGTACTTTGTCAGCTTTGCACATGATGCAGTGCTGCATAGAAGTAGTCTTCCCTGGGTCGTATATGTTTACACATCTTTTTCAATATTAGCACTAAGTTATTTTGCTTAAGAAAAGGTATCCTTGCATGTCCCATGAGTATTTGAGGCATTTCGGTCCTCGTGCCACAGAATATGCAGGTAGCATCAGTTCTGGACAGTCTGTCCAGCCATCTGTTGCAGACACCTGTCCTGTGACTGAACTTTGGATCCAAACTGTCTTTGCAGCAACCACTCAATATAGCAGCTATTTCATACAAAAATTTTACGTGTATCTATGATAAAAAGGTAAGCATTAGGAAAGTATTCCATTTCATGCTTATCTGCCTCAGTTTATTTTTTTAACAGTTGAACACACCAACCGGGACCATAATCTGATCATCTGTAAGGAAAATAAGATCAGGGTTGGATGGAGCTGACCTGCTGGTTGTAGATACCTCATGTAAATGCTATGTGATTAAGATGTGGGAAACAAATCTTAATCAGCTATCAAATCTTCCTTGTGTAGTTTTGAGGTGAGATGCTCTTTGCAGGGATGTTGGAGAGAACAAGCAGTTCTCTTCTGGCTGGCATACACAGTGCTGGATTATGAATAAAGAAATTCAGTATATATGCATCGTTAACCAGCTAATTTAAATAATAAAATATATATAAATCGCTCATATATTTTAGTTGAAATGAATTAGTATGAATCCACAATCCACTGCTGTCTGGTAATTTTACATACCATTTTGTGGTGTAACAAGCATAAAACGAAGAGTTTTGTTTCAGCATTTTAATTTTGATTCATGGTATATAAATGGAGTAAGTACTTAAAAAACAATTTAAGAAAGAAGAATATGGATATAAATAATGTACACATTAATTGTAAAATATAATATTTTGCATCATTTCTTTGTATTCAAAATATTAATAAGAAATTTAATAAAGTTTAACATTTTTCTGTGTTTTCTATGCTTGAAATAAGGAAAGTTTATATACCCAAGTTTCTTACAGCAGTGAGGATATCCTATCATCCATGACTCTCTGAGAAATAGACCTCAAAGAATTTGAATGTATGAGGAGTGAAAGATGTTTTTTCCATTAATTTAGCTCAACAAATCCAGCACAGTCCTCTTAGTTTTCCTCTGAAGCTCTCCCAAGGCGCTTTCACTTTTGGCAATGCTACTAACTCTGTTTAGTCCTGAGATTTCTGTATGGCATTTGCAGCCATGCTGTGCATGGATCCTGCTACTGTTGTCTTCATCGTGTAGTCTTCCTTTCTTGATTTCTGTCATGTCTTTCTTTGGTCATCTCCATTGCCTGTAGGTATGCACCCTTTAGAGAGGTGGAATTGGTTGGGAATCTTGTGTTAGCCTGTGATCAGCCATCATTCCTGTTTGATATAGGGCAGAGAGCAAACCATTTTCATTTTCTGGAAAAATCTTAAATTATTCTGTGACAGATTTATCTCTTCTAAATTCACCTGCAAAGAGAAACTGAAAATGTTTTTCCCCTTTTTATTCTTGTGATTATAAACATCATTGGTATTCCTCTAACTTGGAATTAGTCTCTATTGTCTGGTGGAAAGTGCCTAAATAAGGAACATATTATGAAATATTTAGTTGTGTGAGCTTTAGAAACTGATTTCACACTGTACACTTTCCCATGAACTCTGTGACTAATTCTAGCACACGTGCTTTTTAAAGTGTTGCTGTGCTGTGGCCACAGGGATACACTCGTGTGTGCTGCAGTACACTGGAGCTTTCAGATTGATGGTGACAGTTTAAAAAAAAATATATATATATAATATATATATTTCTCTTGAAGTAATGTGAACCTAGACAACATAACTATTGTTTTAGAATATTTCACTTGTTCTATATTACTCCTATAACTTTACTAATATTCACTGTAGGTAGAAGTTTCAGCATAAATGCATGAAAAATTGATGCAAAAAAATAGTTAGGTGTGTGAGATTTTATTTTAAGTGTCCTTATTTACTTAAGCAGTGCTCTTGTTTCCTTTATTCAGTTTTGAAATTAAGATCCCCCTAAAGGAATCCTATGTGGTCTAGAACTGTCATTCAAACCCATGCTGTAAAGAAGTTTTCAGTTCTGATGTCTAAGGTGAAATGTAATAACTTATTATTATTAACATTATTATTACATTTTATAAGCTTATAAATCAGCAAAAGGTGTAAGAGGAAACTTGTTATATGACAGTTGTTGCAAAGACAGAGACACTGCACTTAACTATGAAAACATCCAGAATTTTTCTCTAAGACCCACAGAAGGCAATTTATAGACATCTGGACTGTGTGTAGTGCAGAGGACTGTGTACAGCTCCAAGGTCTGCCTGCTCTCTCAAGCTTAGTTCTGCTTCTGAATGTCAGCCTATGCCATAAGAAAGGACAGGTATGGATTGGGGAAAATTATCTCCCGTATGTTTTCACAGTAAACATAGTGATGCCTCTGCAGTGACGTCTGGACATTTTTGGTTTAATCTTTTCCTTCTTTTTCTCTCCTGCTTGGCTATATTAGTAGGAGGCAGCCTTGCTAAAGCTTCTTTTCCTTTTTTCTCAGCATGGTTTTGGATCATGCTATAAATGCAAGTCACTTCTTAGGGGGTTTTGTCATCCTCATCAACTCCTGGTTACTAGAAGAACAGTAGCAGAATATGAAGTGTGAGGAAAAAAGAAAAAAAATGTGAGTGCGGAGTCAAAAGGGAGTCATCAAGGTAAAAACAGAGATAAGAGTAGAAATGCAGACTAAACAAATTGTCGCATATAGAGTGCCTCCATTTGTTACTAAATTTTTCAGGAAAACAGTAGGAAATTAAAAAAAAGACTCAAATCATTGTTCTATGGGATGCTGGTTTTCTCATGTTACCACAAATACCGCTGTGCATGAACTTACACTCTAGTGTCAGACTGCTTCAGTCTGGGCAGTTGCTCGGAAGAGTTCTTCTCTCAAGCTCATGTTGACAGTAAGAAAACATACTAAAGCCTCTAGAAGAACTGATTTGACAGTACTGTTGTCTTTTTTAATTTCCTGTCTGTTGTGTTGCTTCAGAGCTACCTTCTACCTGATTAAGCTAATATGACTGGAATAAATACCACTCAAGTGTTGTGCTTTCAGTTGGCTATTCAGAGTAGTCAGACTTGCAAATACTTCTTTTTTTCTGAAATAATATATAATATATGTAGACAGTAACAGTTTTATATAGTATTTCTTAAAAGTGAGAAAGTAACTAATTTCTGAATTCTGCCTTAATAGAGATAGCAGTAGGTAAAATTTATAGTGATCTCTTTTTGGTAGGGCAATTGTTGCAGGGTTTTTCTACATTCTTTCTCTTACGGTTTCCTTCTTTCAGTGCAAACAACTCCAGATTACTGGAGTATATGAGATGGTACTTTTGAAACCTTTCAAAACTGGATCTTAATTCAGAGTATCTGTGTTCCTAGGTCAAGTGCAATTAAATTCCGAAGTATATGGAAACATGCAATTTCAGATAAAATTTTCATGTGTTTTATTTCAATGGTTAAAAACATTTAGGCTCCCATCTCCAGTCTCTCTGGAATGAAAGTAATGAATGAAATTTTGGAAACTAGTCTGTTAAATCTGGACCTTTAAGTGTAGTTTTAATTGACAGTGAGACTAGGATTCAAAGTTATTACACCATTTTTAAAAATCTAATAGATTATAAGAATATGCTGTTGTAGAAGTAGGTGAAAGTGTATATGTGTGCATATAAATGTAGTGATACACATTTCTGTGTGTATACATATGTACAAAGCAGACTATCTTTCTGAAACTGGATTTTTATTTTTTTTTACTTCTCCCTTACCCAGTGAAGGAAGGGTTTGTTTCTTTATCTTGGTTTGTTGGGGTTTTTTACTGTCATCACTTTTAGTAAATTGTAATTTGCCCTACTGCTGCTTTTTGATAGTTTTATTTGAATAAGCTGTAGAAGGCAGCTCAGAAAGTATTTCTGGTTATTGATTTTGCAACGAGAAAATACGAAGATAAACCAGCTAGCCATTGTAATCCTCTTTTTTCCTCTTCTCTAGAAGGGCTGCAGATGAGGGCTACAGTTTGAATTTGATTGACATGAGGTGATGTTTATGTTATGACAGTTATGAAAATGTGCAGCTGTTCATAAAGAAATAGAAATTGAAATCTGTGGTCTTAAAAATTCTACCTGATCTTACTATTTATTCCATACGTTCCCATGCTTTTGGAGTATCCATTTGTCTTTCAGCAG
Source organism: Chloroceryle aenea (assembly GCA_013399075.1). Taxonomy (NCBI): domain Eukaryota; kingdom Metazoa; phylum Chordata; class Aves; order Coraciiformes; family Cerylidae; genus Chloroceryle; species Chloroceryle aenea. Next base: position 568,992 of record VWZY01002126.1, on the reverse strand, counting down.
ACCTTTTTTCACTTTCTAGTTTTGCCTTTTGTATGTTGATAATATGTATATGAATGAGATCAATTCATGCCAAAAATGACTATCAAAAACATATTGTTTGAAAAAAATCCCCACTGTATTTAAAAGTGATAGGTAAAAAAAGAGTTGTCTTAAATTGCTTTTCCATTACTGTTTTTTTTTTATCAGTAACATTATTGTGGATCCCCTAAAGATGAGCAACAGAGGTCAACTGTAGACTATCAAGCTCCATTAAGACATTTAACTTAAAAATAAAATTTCAATATGTAGCAGTAATTGTAGGGTACTGCCTTTTGTTGAAAGCATGTAAGTTTAGTTCATGTGGTTTTGCTGTGTAAGAGGACATTACTTCTTTAGAAATCCGAAGTGTGAAGTAGCGAGCAAAATCCATTCTCCTGTGCTCTTAAGTAAACATTTTAATGACAGGCTATGCTGCTTGTTTTAAATATTTCCTTGACATGTTGCCTTCTTAAGTTCAGTACCGAGTGAAATATAATAGAGGACGTGGGTTTGATTCAGGCTAGTTTTGCAAAAGGCAGCACATTCCAAAATCCAGTGTTTATAGAAAATTCTCTCAGAGAATTCCAAGGAGGCTGAGGAAGAGGGCAGAAACAGATGGGGTTCCCAAGATTTTAAATGAAGTTAGCAGCCTGTTTAATAAGCACTAAGTAACAATTCACCGGATGGATTTACTGGATGCTTATAGTAAAACTTACTACAGCATACTAATTATGTCATCGGTTTCAAAAAGAAAGAGAAGAAAGAGAAGATCCTCTTATGTGAAATAGTAATATAAAGTCTGGTTTGATAAGTGGTCCAGTTATACAGTAGGCCAGCTTCCTTTTGATTTTGTTTGAGACATCTGTCATCACACTTGACACACCTACTGAGGATCACACTGGAATGCTTTCTGGTCACATGTTATGAAGGAAATTCTAAGTGGTTGAGAAATAATATATTAATAGAGTACATTTTGAAGTAATACAGTTCTGAATGCCTATTAAAAATGAGGTCTTCGTTGTAATAGGAAATAAATCAGATTCTTATGGAGTCTAAGTTGGCCTGGAGTCACATTCATCATTCTGACATCCTCTGACACCACTTCTGGTGATATAGATTGGTAATGGGTTATTTCTTCCCCTCGCATGGATCATAATAGTGTGGCATCATTTAGCAATAAGATCAATACTTTACAAAATCTGCAATCCCAAAAAGTATTTTACAAAACATTATAAAAATTTTATAAAAATGGATAACGTGAGACATTTCATCTATGCTCCATTAAATGCCTGTTTATCTCTACGTCGAGCTATTTTGTTACCAACTGAGATTTTCTTTATGAGTATTTATTAAGTTGACCTTTGCTGCATTTTAGAAGAGAATGCAATGATACAAACTTGTTCAGAGCTGAAAATTCTAGAACACTGTCATTAACCAATAATGTTAAAACTTTGGATTTCTTTTGGTTTTGTATCTCAGGTTTTCCAAAGCTTTACCAATAAACAAAACTTTTTTTTTTTTTTACCTTTGTCTCAGATATCCTGTTGAGTGCAGTAGTGAAAGAAAGGTTCACCCATCTGTTAGCAGTAGATTAACATTATTTTCTCAAAAAGAGCAGTACCAAACTAGCTCATTTTAGGCACTGCTTTTTTTTGGCAAGATTACCATTGGATGATGGTGTTAGAAATTGGTGACCAGAAGGTTAGTAGAAGTGGAACCAGACGCATGTCATGCTTGCTTCCATAGGTTTGCAGTATAGGTTCTTAAGTTCACAACACATCTACAAAGAAATTATTCTGTGGTGTTCTGGCATAGCATTTACTCTTAAATTATTTTCACCTTCCTTTTCACTGTTATTCACCTGCCACACTCTGCCTGTGTACCTTCACTTGTGTCATGCTAGGTACTAGTAAAATGCAAAACATTTCACATGTTTTGTTACTGGTTGAAAAACCTTGTACACTTCTCTTACTAGTGTTTCAAAGGCGTTTTTGTTTTCTTAATCTCTATTCCATATATGATGATGCATGAATCTCATGTGCACATCCATTACAGGAGCACAGCAGTCATGGAAGCCATGGGGAATAGTTAGCAGAGGCGAAAGAGAATTTATGTAGATGTAAGTGGCTTACTCTGAAGGTCATAATTACTGAGGTTTGTGATTATAGTTTTGTGAACCTTTGAAAAATGTCTGGAGGCAGTGACTCATTGTATATGCGTTTAACTCTTCAACATACAAATCTGTTACAAACAGGTGCAAAAATCTTTCTAAAAAGCTCCTTAGTCCTATTTTTGACAAAAGATGAGGCAAGAAGTGACTTAAGAGGGAAATCCCTTTAGAATATGTCTGAAGTAAGCAAGTGTTTTATATTAAAATATTAGAATTGTAGTGTGGTGTTTTGCAAAGCCTGTGTACCTATTATGCTAGCTCTGATTTGGTTTATGTAATAGTAATATTTAGTCTATTCCTCATCTGTCAGAATGTGCAGTTATCTGAAAGCAAGATGTTGCATACATTAGGATTCCCTAAAGCTCCCAAAACTGCCCTTGAAGTCAGACAGGGTGGTCATAAACTTAGAGGGTCTTTGGTAAATGTTATATTAATAAAAATAAAAGTAAACTAATGTGAAAAGGAAAAAAAAAAAACCAAACCTCGTTTTGTCCCCAAACGCTGCTTAAAATTCCTTCCCTATTCTTTGATATTTTCAAGAAACCAGGAAATAGACAAAATACACCATCTTATGAAGTGTCAGTCTCAAAGTAGAGGAGTCATTTGGTCACTCTGTAGAAGAGCTAACATTAATGATGTAAAACTTGGACCAGAATTCTTTACAGCAATGAAATGGTCTCCGCTCAGCATAATAGACTCAGACCTTTACACAAACCTATGGATGCTAACAGAATAAAAAGAAACTAAATATTTTGCAATATATTTAAATTCCCCGAGGACTTGATATTTTTTTACATTTAATGTGCCTGTGTTATATTTTGCTCTTCATTATACCGTTTTTATTTATTTATTTAGAGGCATGTTGGTTTTCTGCTCTTGCTTTTTTTTCTGTAATATAGGGGACTTTCCTGTCAGCTTTATTTGGAAAAAAAATTACACAGAAGTGGTTTTGCATGCCCTGGTTCTATAACTTTTCCTCAAGCATTCTTTTAAGGTGAATGACTTCATCTGATTGTAAAATATGCATAAATATTAGACATTGATAATAATATCTTACCTGCACCTTGAGTCTATTTTTGTGGTTTTAATCGTTCATTTTAATTAATTTATAAAACTCTTCAGTAAAACATTGTACTTCCATGCACAGCATGGTTTTGAAAATTTTAATTAGGTGCACCTTTTTCTTGCCTTCATGGTTATGGTTACATATGTGTTCATCTATTTAAAACACATCACAATTCATCCCATGTTATAGCAATCTTTTTTTTCAGCTTTTTTCTCACCTTTCACATCTGCTATCAGGAGAAGAAAAACATATGACGTTAAAATGGACTTTGTGTCATAAGCACTGGTGAGAAATACCTTATATAATGTAGGCAAATCACAAACTGATTGTTACTAAAATGAATTCTGTTTCTAGGTTCCATGGTGCCTTTCTCCATGCGGATTTTACATGCCGAACTTCCTCAGTACCTGGGTAATCCTCAGGAATCACTTGACAGACTGCATAGTATGAAGATAATCTGCACCAAGGTAACAACTTCTCTATGAACTAAGTTTTCTTTATGTTTAAGAAATACATTTTATTGTCCTTACAAAGAACATAAAGTTTCAACTATGGCATTTGTTTTAATCCATCTTGATACAAATAAGGATCTCACTAGAGAAGTAATTAAGTGTCCCTTCAGTTTTAGGATACATCCTTCTCCCCTCTGTGTTATCTATGAGTAAAATGAGTAGAAAAGTGGACAGCATCGTTAACTGCTTTCATGTTTTTGCCAGACAAGACACAGAGGACAGTAAGCAGATGTGTTTTAAGGTTATGTAGGAGAGCTTTTTTCCCTCACTCCACTGCATCCAGACAGTTTAAAACACATTGTTAATGATGTTGAGCCTTCAAAAAGGGTCTTGATCCTTCAGAAATAGTCTGGGTTTTAATTGCTGGTTTTGGAAACAACAATAATTTGGGAATATAAATACAACCTGCTGAGTTTGTTTGGGGGTTTTTGTTTTGTTTTGTCAGTTGCAATAGTACAAAATCATGGCCTAAACTGTAACATGAAATTTGTCGGTGCTGAAATAGGAGTGATGTTTTTGTGAGCACTAACCTTATCTGCTAAACCAAACACCCTGTCTCTTAAGCATTCATCCTTAAATGTTTTTACAGAAATCTTTTCAAGTACTGTAATACAACAGTGACAGTCTTACAAAGTGGTAGACTAGAAGAAATGCAGCATTACTGTTTTGTCTGTGACACTTGAAAGTCTAAAACTGTATATAAGATAAATACATGTGATTAATTTTTGTTTTCAGTATTCCTTGGAAGCTTCCTGTATTTACTCCTGGAAATAACTTCAACAACAGAAGTGATTTTAATATATGCAGCTGTATGACTATGATGGCTTTACATATATTAAAATCAACTTGCTTCTAGTACAGTGTGACTAGGATAACCAAATATTTACAGTAAAAACACACAGTAATGAGAGATGAATGTGACATTTGCTACAGATGTAAATAATTGATTTGGAAACAGTTGAGAGATATATCTAAATTGGCCAAGAAGTACTACTTTTTAGCACTTGACGAATGCTGTTACCTGTTCATGACCATTTAATCTAGTAATATTACTGTCAGGCTGTTCTCTCCAGTCTTGTCCTTCATAAACAGTACTCCTCGTTTTGAAATATTATTTTTCTCCTAGAAAATGCCATACTCCTCAGTGCAGGATTTCAGAGGAGTGCGCGTTGCAACATTTGCCTACCCAAAAGTCTGCAGCAGATCAGCTGTTATGCTATCTGGTATTAAATGCTGCATTGTCCTCCCTCAGTCATGAAGGTGCCACTAGATTCTAGTTCTTTGATCTTGTAACAGAGAGAAAATTGTATGAATGTGACTTAGGAAGTGACTGCTGAGCAGGATGTTCATCAGCCGTCGGGCCAGCTGTATTGAAATGGCCATACTTCAGTTACAATGTGATCAGTCGTGATTCTCCACAGAGTAAAGATGATATGTCAAGAGAGGAATGAAAGAAAATTAAATTAACTGCCACCCCTTCTTTACAAGACCTTTAAGTCATTTACAACCTCTGCACTTTTTCTTGAAGTACCTATCTTTAGAGCATACACAGTATACCAAGGGAACTTTTAAACTATAGTACAGAATTTTCTTGAAGTAGGCTGATTATTTGTTTAAACAAGGGAAACTGGATGTGCTGGCAAAGATAAAATAGAAATAAAGCAGATCTACAAATTAATATACATCTTTGTCTGCCCATATATGCTTGAAGAACAGTTCTGTTAATTCCTGTTCTCACTCAATCAACCGCTGGTGGCCTAGATCACTACAAATTCTGTGTGATCACTGAGGCTGCCTTCTCCTAGCTCTTCTGAGAAGTCCCCTCTTCTCTGCACTTGCTGTTGGTTCACAGATGGCCATCTTTTTCCCACTGCATTCCTTTGAGTTTGAAAAGTTTCTCCCAGGTTAGCGTATTCAACTGTGGTCAGAAAGAGACCAGTCTTCCTTCTGACAGTTTCCACTACAGCCAGGATACAGCAGTTGGGACAATCCATTCTCCATGCTGATGGATGTTCCTTTTTAAAGTACAGTTCACAGAAAACTATAAATGAACAAGTAAAACATACTGCCCTTCCCAAGGGAATATTTCTGATCAGTGATTCCAGACACCTCATTGCACATTATTTGTTTACATTCAATTAAATACCTTGTCTTTTGGAGCAATTCAAAGATATCTGTAGAAACAAAAGTGTGAAAAAGGACAGCTTCTAAAGATAAAAATTTTTTAAAGGACAGTTGTAAATTGGTGATAATTTAACCATTTGCAGTCAGAATTGGCTGGCAATAGACACTTTAAATATATGTCTTGGTTTTTGTATAGAATGCTATAGGTCTAATAATCTTGATCTCACATGAAGTGGTCAAGAATAAAGTTCATATTATGGATTAAAACTTGTGGCATAACAAAGAAAATAACATGAAGGATGTATGCTCATTAGTCTTAATACTTGTATATGACACTTGGGAACCATTTGGGTTATAACAGAAATAATTGGGGAGCCTTCAACCAAAAGTCTCTGGTGTTTTACTTCCCTCTCTTAAAAAGTGGAAAAATAATCTTTGGTCATCCATATTTACAGAAGGGTGTACGAGTAGTCATTATGTAAATGAGATGATCTTGGAGTGATAAAAGCTAGAAGAGAGAAAAGACCTATTAGCTCACCTAGTCTGTCTCTGCAAGACAAGGTTGTTTTCTAGTTTTTAATGAGCCAGCCTATGGAGCTGAGGCCACATCCCCTGGGAGGCTATTCCAGGCTAATGCTAATGCATTCTTATAATACGAAAATTTGCCTTTCTATTTTGTTTCTCTTCTTAATGTAATTGTGGTTTTTTTTCCTATCTGGTACTTCCTTTTAACCTCCTAAATTCCCTCTTGTTTTTTGTTGAACAGATTCTACAGTCCCTTGTCATCTTTGGATTAGCCATTTGACTTAAAAGATCTAACCATATTTAGCTTGTCACTGTTTTAGTAACTTGGTCTCTTCAGCCCACATACACTTAGATATTTCTGGTACCTGAAACAGAATTGGAGGTTGAGTGCAAAACTGTAATTTTCATTTTCCCTGCATGGGCAGTAATGTTTTGACTTTTTCCAGTATTACTACAAATTTGTAATCAAGATCTGATTGGATATTTTACATCTGTCTATAGGTACAACATTTGAGAGAGAAGTATCTGTAGTGCCAAATTTGTATTATAGCCTGGGGGAGGACTCCAGAGAAATTGTTAGTGTCTCTTTGTCACTGATGATCTTTCTGACAGGAATGGCCTCAGTGGATTGTTGTCTTTATAAATCCATCTTGAAATAAGTGGTCTCCAAACAGCCAAGCCATAAGAGTAACAATAGTAATTTAAATCACAAAAGAGTTTGTTCTTTTCAAGCATTCACCTAAAAACATAGGCACAATCACTTCAGTGCTGATAATGCTGAGGATGTGCTAATAAATGCTGACCTGAAGACCAAAAGGTGTAAAGAACAACAGTCACACTTAATCCAAACTCCTCCCTTATTTGTGCCTAAATTTCGTATCTGATTGAGGGAGTGCTTCTGGAAATGCGTACACCTCGTGGTGCAGTGTATTGCACTTTTTGATCCTAATCCTTCAAGTGGCAGAGGTGTGCTGGGCTCTACTAACAGATGGGTGGAGCAGTGGCAAGTGGGTTAACAGTCTTGCTTCCTAAAAAAAAAGCCTTTACAAGTGTTAACCTCTGCAAAAGTTTTCAGAAATACTGTGTGACATTTGTCCACCAGCCACTCTCTCTGGTTTCATCCCTCTCCTTCATGAGTAGTTATGTTCTTCCCTGGACCTTCCATACACACCCTTCATATATCTCCCGGTTTTCTATTTTACTTCCAAAATTAACTTTCCCGTCTGTTAACTACACTTTGTTTGGGATTTTATTTTTATTCATCTTCCAGTTGTGGCTCAGTTACTAAAGTCACATGAGTATTCTGTTTCTCACATGTTACTTCAGTCTGGGTGATCTTGTCTTGGTGCCTTATTGGAGGAGTCTGTACAAATGACGATGATCCTGCACCAGTCTACCCAAAAAGCCCCAATTATAGAAGGAACAGAATAGGTTATTTTGAATAAGAAGCTAATGCTAATGAGAAGTTGTGGAAGAAGAAATAAAGTATTAAAAACAGATACCTAAAGATAGGAAACAAGGAATGGAAATGATGATGTACCTAGGTTAGTAATTACAGTATACAGGCAATAGATGGGGAATTAAACAGAAGACTTGGTGAAGTAATACTAGCCACTGTAATAATGAGTGTACATTTATAAATATTCAAAACAAGAAAAAGCATAGGTCATGTGTAAAACTGAAGTTCAATGTAAATGCTTGAAGTGTTCTATCATATTTTGCTTTATAAGAGAAACAAGGATGTTTAGAGCTATCCCCTGTGATATTGCTAGAATAAACACTTTACCATCTGCAGAAAAGTGGGATGAGGGGATTTACTAAAATTAAGCATTTCATGTCAACTAATCCAGACAGCTTACACAGAGGAATGAATGACCTGAATCATTAATGTTATTATTAAACAATTCTTGGAATACTGGGGAAATGCCCAATACAAAACAAACTGCAGATACTTCAGGGCAAAAGGAGATAAAGCCAGGGAATAAAACAATTAGCCTCGAATCAGCACCAAGTTCTGTTTTAATTACGTTGAGCTTGAGGTGATGGCTAGATATCCCCAAGTAATGTCACAGGATGGTTAAAGTCATACTCTGATTGTATGCTAATATTTCATTCTTTTCGGAACACTTTGTTAGTGAACACATTTTCAGAGAAACCCCTTGTCTTTTTAAACAAGACAGCAGGTCTTGTTGATGAAGGCACCTTGTTATATTTAGACCATTTCAAGAGTAAGAACTTTGAGCCCTATTGAGAATGAGATGTGAACACTAGGTGTTTTCCAGGGGAAGAGAAAGATCATGGTTTTTAGACTAGACAGAAAACAGACAATAAGGTCGTTTTGGCTTGTGAGAGAGAAGAATGGATTTGTCTCTGACAAGGTGCCTCATTATGTACTAGGCATTTTACACTGAACTGCAGTGCTTTGGTTTCAAAGTGATTTCTAAGTGGCTACACAGCTTTTGAAAGCGGGACTGAAATTCAGTGTTGCAGATGTGCCACTGTGATCTCCTAAACTGCCTCCTATCAAGTAAGCTGCAGTATCTGCTGGTGTACGCTTATAGCCTCTCAAAATCTGAGGTAAGGCAGCTTAGCCTAGCCCTCTGTGAACAAAGTTTATGCTAAATCATATTACCTGGTATTTGTCATGAAATAACAGTTCTTACCAGGAAAATTACCCTGGCTCAGCTAGCATGTGGCAACTGCTGTCATCTCATTGTATGGCTCTTTTTGCTCTTAAGTTCTTTGTAGCTAAATTTTATGGCACCTGGCTTCAAGCTTTTACTCTAGTCTATGAAAGGAGTTTGGTATCTCATAGGTCAATTCCTTCCACCATAACATGTCTAAAACAGAAGGCATGAACTGGTTTTCTGGAGGAGCTGATTGCTTTTCATTGGCTGTAGAAAGCACCAACACATTGTCTGAGGCTGGATTAATTCTACATGTATTTGCCTTAGAAGATTTCCTGTGCTGTTTTTAAGTATTTACATACAAAGCATTGAGCACAACTGGAATGCTTTGCAAGTCTAGTAAAAACCAATTCTTTCTTGTACTGCCAGAAGCTGAGAGCTCTGTGTTTGGAAGTGTGCTCAGTCCCCAGAAGAGGCAGTGACTTATATTTCCCTAATCAGCTAACCACAGCAGCTGATTAAAGAGCAAGTGGTCTTAATAGTTTTTTGAAGGAAATCTCAAGCACTGTTCTACAATCAGAGTTATAAACGTAACAGGAAAAATGGGATGATCTTTGGGAACAGAGAATAAATTTGGAGAAGCTGTAATGGGATCCGAAAAAGGAAAGTTTATTTGCATTTCAAATGGAACCTTGAAAACGTATTTTAAAAGTGCTTAAGACACAAGCTTTGTTTTCATTCTTCTAATAAAGCAACAAATGTTTCATTCACTCAACAATTTACATGGTGTAAAATCTATAATAAATAACAAGAAGCAATAAAACCCAAGCTTTGAGAAAGAAATTGCAGTAGGAACTGAGAGTACTTCATTAAAGACAAAATGATGAAACCAGAGCCCAGACTTAGGGTGAGAGGAGTCAAGAGGTAGTGGCTTTCTATGAAAAATCAGTTTGACTTTCTTTGTGGTCATTAACATTCATTCTCTGGTGAAGCATATTTCATGTTTTGCTAGACAAAATGTACGTGTCCCTAGAGTGTGCTGACATTTAATGTTCTGTAAGTATCATAAACCTGAACTCTAATACCCTTATACCATGCAATGGCTTTCTGACTTTGTGCAATAGATCTAGCTGTGGTAAAAATCAGTAATTTTGAACTGTACCTAGGTGAAACATTCCTGCCTGAATTGTTTTACAGGTACTCTGTCAGTTGTAGATAATATGCATTATATATGCTGTTTAAACTTATGTTGGTTACTTTAAAAATTTTACTACAGATACTAGAAAATTTGGAACAAGGCTTAGCTGAAGATGGAAGCATGACTAACATTACACAGGAGAACAGACAAGGTAGGTATTCCTTAAATATTTTTTTTCCCAGGCAGTGTGTTTTTATTACTTACCTAAGTATGCCACAAGTTTTCACAAGACTGCCCCAGAGTTGTTGAAACAGTGTTTTTTGTAATCTCATCCCCTGCTCAGCCTCTGAAATGATACACCTTGTACTTTTATTTGCTGGAATTAATTCCACAGCTTTGCCATTGATCAAACTGATACACTAAATAATTTTTTTCTTACTTAAAAGAAACAAAGAAGTTGGCTGCTATCCTTTAATGATAAATATGCAATGATATTTCTGTCGCAGCTAGATGGATGTTTCAGCTTAAGCCCTGGCTGACTGGCTTCTCTTGGTCCTCATGTCTTTAATCCACCACATTTTTTTAGATCTAACTGCTATTTTACAAAGGCTACACTGAGCTAGGATGCTGCTTCATAGATGGCCAGGTCTCACTGTAGCTGTATGGTACTTAGACTCCTGAAATACATAAGTCACTTTTTAGAGTAAAATTTGGATAATCTTTAATGTCTATCATAATTTTCATGACTTTATATGTAATTATGGTTTTGTCTTGTTCATTTTATCTTAGTTGTTTAATTTAAACAGTATAGGGTACATTACTGGTTAGAGAAGGGTCATCAGGGCAAATTCTTTGTCCAAACATCTTTTTTATTTGTTTGTTTGTTTTTTGGTTTTTAGGAAAATTTACACTAACGAGGTTGTTTAAGTGCATTTAAGAATTAGATGAGACATTTTAGGCATTGTTATGGGTTATATGAACCACTTCATAGTGCCTAGCAAGTTAAAAACATGACAGCAAGAAAACAAAAACCTTTCAACTTCTGCTAACACCCTAAGGATTTTTAGCAACTTCTTTCTAGGATAATATTGTCCTAGAGTCTCTGGGAAGTAAATATCTTCCTCTGAAATAGGAAGAGGTCAAGTAGAATTGTTATCAGAGTTAAAAAAATATTATAAATAATTCCCTATAACAATGTCTGAATAGAATGATGCAGGCATGTCTGAGCCCTTCTACCCAGTCTTCAAATGGAGTGGATGTAAAGCAGCTTTAATGTGTTGCTGTACTTGTCTTAAGACACCATCTAGACATGTCCTAAAAAAGTGACCACACCCATGAGCAGCATATATCATAAAGACATTTGCAAATATAGTCAAATGAGTACGTTTTCTACTCTGCTCTAAAGGGTTAGGAAAAGATAAATAATCTGACATTGAAGATTTATTCACAGCACTCCAAGAGTTTCTGTTCTTCTCTCTTTTTATCTACTACTCTTTTTGCCTCTGTTCTCTTACTTTTCCCTGTTAGCCCCTTTCTGCCATCATTTTTGTCCTTATTATCACCACATTCTTTTCCTTTTTACCCCTTTAAAACCAAGACACTGATCCCCCTTTCAGATACTAGGACTTTTTTCCTAGCTGTGTCATAATCCTGTGTCCTGCAGTCTGCCTGACTCATGAGCTGCTGTCTCCTTGCTTTTCCTCTCTGCTGCTGCTTTAGAGCCAAGATGAGCTCAGGAGGAGACATAGTTAGAAAAGGAGCTAGTAGTTACCAAGGGACAAGGCTTCTGAAAATTTGGAGAGATTTTTGTATGTCTACTGTGCATCTGCCTGTAGGTTTAAGACTGCAAAAAAGCCTTTGGGACCTTTGTAGAGACTGTTGACTGCTATTGTCTGTGGAGGTCAGTCAGGTCTGCTCCCTGTCTACTTCACTGCATTTGGAGCTCCAGGAGGCTGTTAATGAGTTTGTTTTTTCTCATGTGAGACTAGCTGAAGTAAACCTTATTAACTTTATGTGAAGACAGCCCTAATTCATTATGGGAATTATTCTTAGCCTGTAATTTCCATATTACTGGTGTAAGAAAGTGCCACACCAATCAACTTGGTCTGGAACAGAGTACCTCATTTGCCAGTTTTTCAACAGGCTGAGAGATACAGCACTGCACCATGGTAATGCATTCTATAACATGACAATTTTGCAACTTCTCAGTGCACAGAGCTCCTACTGAAATGAATGGCAGCATGGAGTAGAGAGTCCTGGATAAGCAACAAGTATAAACAAATTCTTGGAGTGGAGCTATATCCATGTGGATCTGCAGAGTGGGTTTCAGGCACCTCAGTAACAGAGAAAGATCTTCTTCTGGGTTTTTGATTTGTTTACTGCTTTCTGGGTTTTCTTTAACTCCTTTCTGCCAGTGCTAAGAAATCTTACCCCACAGGGCTACAGAATTTCCAGATCACGTTCCTGTTCAGTTTATAGCACAGACTGAAGACATCTAGTCTGTCTGCTTTGCAATCCTGAGAACTGTAGCTGATGCTATTCAGTTGTTAACAGCAAACCTAGGTGTCTCCACCACAGGAATCGACATTTTTTGTCACCTAAGTCCTAAAAAGCTGAATGTGGTTACCAAACTATGAGGACATGTAAAAAGGAGGGATTAACATAAGTGAGATAATAAAAGAGAGTTATTTAAGTATATCCAGAGCTTTACAGACACCCATAAGGGAAGAAAAACAGAAGTGTATCATATTTGCTCATGGTTTACAGCATCCTCTCTCTTAATAGCAGTAGAGATGTGTGGTCAAGGGGGAATTTCTAAAACAAAAGCCAGGAATAATTAATGATTCTAAGGTACAGTGGCTGAAATACTGGGTTCAGTCTTACAGCCCACATTTTGCCCCACTAAGAACAACATCATTTAGGAATATTCACAGATTGTTTTTGTTGTATGTTGTTGCTGGAGAGGATTGAAGGATCTTCTCTTCTTAGGAAGCTCTCTTATTTGTAATGGCATTTATGTGTGCTGAAAGAATTATCTCTGTGACCTGCCATGCATTCATCAGATGCTACATTATTGACACAAATGAATGGTTTCAGTTATCACAGTCTCATTGAAATAGCCTTTTCTTCCTCCCCTCCCCACTTTCAAATCATTACAGTGACCTTGACAGCTGATTGACTGAGATACATTTATTTTACAAATGTACTAAATTAATACTTCTAATGCTTATTTTTGAGGATTAGAGGAATATTTATAGCATTGATCTGTGTTACCAGAACATGAGAGAAAATAAGGATCCATGTGAACCATTCTCCTACATCAGGAGTCTCTCTGCAAAGCAAGAGGGAGAAATATGCTGCTGCAGCTTTTAATGCCTGCAAGCTCCAGGAGCGTGGGGAAAGCAGACAGGCTTGGCAGATTTTTTCCAGCATATCTCTAAGCCAGAGGCAAGCAGAAACAGTCCCAGACTCAAACGATTCTCACTCTGCATGGTTTGGCTCTGAAATGTCAATTTAGCTTTTTGAATTTATCACATTTAATGCTGTAGATTACATGTTTTTAAACTGATGCTCATTATCACTTGAATCTTTTTATGCACCTTTTGTTCTGGTAATGGAAAATGTGTGGCTTCCTCTGCTGCTTTAATATTTGGCCTGAGCTCAAAGCTGAGTGGCTGTCTATTGCTCTGCGTTGCTGTATCTTGTATAGTACCCAGAGCTGCTTGAGCATTTTCCTCAGAGATGCAGAATGTTCTTTCTGATGGTGCAGTATGGCCCAGAATTTAAAATTCTAGGCTAAAACCCAGTGGTGTTAACGAAGGGGATCTTTCAAAATCATAATTCATAGGACCGATAATTGATGGCAAGAAAGAACCTCTAATTTATTTGTGCAAATTCACAAGCTGCTCTTATTTTGCAGCCTCTGTTCAACTGTGGAGGTCACGTCTGGGCCGGGTGATGTACTCCATGGCAAACTGTCTGCTAATGATGAAGGTATGTGGGTGGCAGCAACTGCAGAGGTACCGTATATTCCAGAATAGAATCTCAGAAAAAGTGCAAGAGAATTACTGGTGCATAGATAAGGGAAGACTGCCTGATTCTACATGAAGGTTTTACCTAGTGAAGAATTAATTAGACTTAATAATGTCTTATTTAATAGATAACTATTTGCAGCAATGTTCTTCGGGAACATATCTGTACTTACTTCTCCCCAAATCATCTTAGAGAACATGCAATAACAATACAGAATTTGCATTTCTAAATTGAATTTTTCAAACACTTAACTAAATGCTGTAATTAAAAGCAATTATGTGCTCTGTCTTTTTCAAATTGTGCACTTGGAATGTTGCTCTGTTTGTGAGAATTAATAATACTCTAGCCTTTGTATATTATGAAGATGCAGAACATCTAAATACATCCTCCCTTGTCAACCTATTTCAGTTGTAAGATACCTTTATAAGTTTACATCCTCACTACCGAGTAGGAGCTAAAGTAGCTAGCTTCCACTGTTGTTTTGTTGTTGTTTTTTTTTTTCCCTTGATGAAACCTTACTTTTTAACCAATCTTACTCCATTTGGTGCAACACTCTTAGCTTATTGTATTCAGGAAGAAGAAATAAAACTTCTGCCATTCACCTCACGGTTAGGGAAACAGGGATATTGCCTTTCTTGCAGCAAACCATTGTTATCCTGAGCTTCACTGTGCTTCACAAATCAATTAGCAGCAACAGCCTTGGAGCAGAGCTGTCAGCAGTATAATCTTCACAGGGCAAGACTGCACTCCTTGCTCCCTGCTCCTTGATTGCCCAAGGTCGTGCTAAACTTGATCCTCTGATGCTTACTAAGCTGCTTCCCAAACAGGTCTCCATTCTTAGTATTACCTCTTAGTAATGCCTCAAAAAGGATGCATTTTTTAGATAAGATACAGTTATGAAAATATGGCTTTACATGAAATGGAACATCCTTTTTGTGAGAATTAGGAATAACAGAAATTTGTATTCCTAATAATTTTGCGATCAGAACATTTCTGTCTTGAAAAGAACTAATTGTCCATTAAACTATGAGGTATTTTTTGCAGCATTTGTATTTTGAAGTAAGTACTTGGCATAGGTTTAATTTTAAGGAGCTTTCAAAAAAGCAAGTGAAGAAAAGCATGAGTTGTCATTCCAAACAAAGTAGAATATATAAATAAGAAAATGCTGCTAATAAATATTGTTTCAATATCGGGGGTTCAGAACATTGGCTGTATGGAGTAGTTGTGAGTCTCTTAGTTTTCAGAAATATCCATATATGGAGTAATAGAGAGGTTTTAAGAAAGATTTTTCAAATATAGTCATGTTGCAGTTAAACTTAGAGTAGTACATGAAGTCTTTTTTTCTACTTGTGTGACAGATGCTCTGTGAGAGAATTATATATTTTTTAATAAATTTAATATTTTAAAGACTATTCTTACATACAGCAATGCTATAATCATCTTCTTCACCTTCTAGAGCATTCAATATGAAACTATTTCTTCAAATATATTTTAAACNAATCTACTTCAGTTATCCTCAACTCTAATTAGGTTTAATTCAGATCATATCTTTTCTGCATTACTTACCTGACTTAAGGAAATGTAATTTATGTAGCACAGTGATTTTTGTCTTTTTAAATATGGCCCCATTAGTTTCGTAGCTGAACATCTCATTACATTATTGAGATGGGGGAGTATACTGTTTTGGAAGCAGTGAGTGAGGTACAAAGAAGTGATTCACCCAGACTTGCTCAGGAAACCTGTAGTGGAACAGGAAATTAAGCACAAGTCTCCTTTGCCCTGGGACCATCTTTCCTAGGTACTGAATTCTGTCTGCTGCATCCCTCTAGCTGTGTGACTGATGATACAGTTGGTGATACAGTTTAAGGCAGTCTTACTACACTTTTGTTTTTTCCTGTTCATCCTCTTTTCTTTGTGGACCCTTTCTCAAATGTATTCTAGCTCCCTTCCATGCACCACTGTCAGGCTTAACTGAGTGACAAAACCAAAGAAATGCTGGATCTCGGTCACATCAACTGAATCAGCTTTTCCCATTTCACGAGAATAAGGGGCAGCTTAAGGGAGGCGGTAGAAATACAGCAGGAAGGGAAGGAAGACCACGAAACATGTCACTGTAGACTTCCATTTACAAGAACTATAGGCTTGAATCACTATGAACACTATACCTTGAATACAACAGCATGAGGAATGCCTATTTAAAATGCAACTGGTGATGTTCATTGCTTCATTTCAGCAATATAATTGCAAAACGTCTGTCATTTTACTAAATCACCATGGAAGTGTCTTGAAAACTTTTTAAGTTCCTTTCATATAAGCTAAAATCACTTTTGACATTATCTTACCAGACATTTACCTCTCTGAGGAATAAACACTTAAGTGCTTTCCATATCTATTATAAATGCGCTCGGATTCAAGGCATATTTTGCACTTTTTAGACTTTTTTCAGTGTTCTCTCATCTTTTTGTAAAACTCACCCTCCATAAAAACAAAAAAGAAGAAAAACAAACAAAACAAAACAAACACCAAAAAACCCCACAAAAGCATTAGACTGATTTTAATTTGGATCTGATAAAATTAAAACTGCACAAGGAGGTAATGGCTTGTACTAATGATGCAAGGGAGTGATGCCTAAGGACTTTGGTTGCCCTATGATTTAAAGGAGAAAGGCTGCATGAATCATTGTGTCTTTTGCCTAACTGGGCTGCAGTACTGCTCCTTGGATTCATAACAAATCTCTGCTTTCAAAACCCTTCCACAAGTCCACTAGATAGAGAGGAAAGATAAGCTATCCCTGTCCTCTCTTCCCAAAATTCAGTATTTATGAGCTGTACACTTTCTATAACTAAAACTGATTTTTAGTCTATGTTTTATTGAATCTACTCTCAGCATTCTACACATCATGGTCATTTATACTTATTTCTAAATATCTCACAAGTGATATTTTAAGTACTTAAGGTGGCAGTGAGGTAAACATGAAAATGTGTGATGTAGTGACCATGAAAGGAAATAGAGTTATACTGCAGTACATCAAAGGAAAAACAAACCCCATCTGCCATTTTTGTGCAAGTAGATCCAATAGTTCTATTATATTCTGTTTGAGTATATTTAATATTACCTCCAAATTTTCCCAATAAAAGAGATAGTGAATTATAAAACAACAGACCAAGTCTCATTCATATCCTGAATTGTGTAAATTTAATCCTTTGGGGATTTTTTGTGAAGGTGTAGAAAATCTGAAGGCTCACAATCTTTAGAAATTAAGGACCATGACAATACCTCAGCCCCACCTCTAAGTCTTAAGATCACAAGCTGTAGTCATTGGGATATTTTACTGTCAGTACTTAATATGTCTTACTCCTCACAACTACAACTTGTATCAGCCNTAAAAAAAAATATATATATAAAAAAATAATAAATTATTATCTTACTTTAACCTCTTTCTTTGGCCAGAAAACTTCAGCAGCATTTAATAGGGAACAATCTTGTCAGGACAGACTCTTGAAAACAAGTAAAAAAATACTTTGGTTAGATGTTGGGCCTATAACTATTTAAATCTACTTCAGTTATCCTCAA
>VWZY01002126.1:537917-551066 GCA_013399075.1 Chloroceryle aenea | reverse complement strand
CCATCTATTGCCATCTACTGAACACTTAACATTATTGCAATAGGGTCATACTTAATCCATAAGTACTGTTAGGTGAACTGATAATAAGTTATAAAGTAAAACTATGTGACCTTGGAATTAAAAAAANGATGATACAGTTGGTGATACAGTTTAAGGCAGTCTTACTACACTTTTGTTTTTTCCTGTTCATCCTCTTTTCTTTGTGGACCCTTTCTCAAATGTATTCTAGCTCCCTTCCATGCACCACTGTCAGGCTTAACCGAGTGACAAAACCAAAGAAATGCTGGATCTCGGTCACATCAACTGAATCAGCTTTTCCCATTTCACGAGAATAAGGGGCAGCTTAAGGGAGGCGGTAGAAATACAGCAGGAAGGGAAGGAAGACCACGAAACATGTCACTGTAGACTTCCATTTACAAGAACTATAGGCTTGAATCACTATGAACACTATACCTTGAATACAACAGCATGAGGAATGCCTATTTAAAATGCAACTGGTGATGTTCATTGCTTCATTTCAGCAATATAATTGCAAAACGTCTGTCATTTTACTAAATCACCATGGAAGTGTCTTGAAAACTTTTTAAGTTCCTTTCATATAAGCTAAAATCACTTTTGACATTATCTTACCAGACATTTACCTCTCTGAGGAATAAACACTTAAGTGCTTTCCATATCTATTATAAATGCGCTCGGATTCAAGGCATATTTTGCACTTTTTAGACTTTTTTCAGTGTTCTCTCATCTTTTTGTAAAACTCACCCTCCATAAAAACAAAAAAGAAGAAAAACAAACAAAACAAAACAAACACCAAAAAAACCCACAAAAGCATTAGACTGATTTTAATTTGGATCTGATAAAATTAAAACTGCACAAGGAGGTAATGGCTTGTACTAACGATGCAAGGGAGTGATGCCTAAGGACTTTGGTTGCCCTATGATTTAAAGGAGAAAGGCTGCATGAATCATTGTGTCTTTTGCCTAACTGGGCTGCAGTACTGCTCCTTGGATTCATAACAAATCTCTGCTTTCAAAACCCTTCCACAAGTCCACTAGATAGAGAGGAAAGATAAGCTATCCCTGTCCTCTCTTCCCAAAATTCAGTATTTATGAGCTGTACACTTTCTATAACTAAAACTGATTTTTAGTCTATGTTTTATTGAATCTACTCTCAGCATTCTACACATCATGGTCATTTATACTTATTTCTAAATATCTCACAAGTGATATTTTAAGTACTTAAGGTGGCAGTGAGGTAAACATGAAAATGTGTGATGTAGTGACCATGAAAGGAAATAGAGTTATACTGCAGTACATCAAAGGAAAAACAAACCCCATCTGCCATTTTTGTGCAAGTAGATCCAATAGTTCTATTATATTCTGTTTGAGTATATTTAATATTACCTCCAAATTTTCCCAATAAAAGAGATAGTGAATTATAAAACAACAGACCAAGTCTCATTCATATCCTGAATTGTGTAAATTTAATCCTTTGGGGATTTTTTGTGAAGGTGTAGAAAATCTGAAGGCTCACAATCTTTAGAAATTAAGGACCATGACAATACCTCAGCCCCACCTCTAAGTCTTAAGATCACAAGCTGTAGTCATTGGGATATTTTACTGTCAGTACTTAATATGTCTTACTCCTCACAACTACAACTTGTATCAGCCAACACTGCACTCCTCTGGGAGGGTGTCTATTTATCGTTCCGACAGACAATTTTTCTTATACTATGTCACATTAGCAAAGCTGGGAATGAAAACAAAGTCTTCAGTAAGTGAGAGCAAATCTCATCTACTCTACAATATGCTCCCTCAGAAGGAACTGTCAAATAAGATGCTTTTATAATTTACCATGGAATAGTATAATTCTGTGCCTCATATAGGGTTCTCTAGAAATCTACTACTGCTTTCATGATAGTGTCAGGGGAAGAGTAAATGCATTATAACCTCATTGTGGGATCCTGGAGTAACTACAAAATGAGGCTGTATTTAGAAGTAAGCCTGGATATTGTGATAATGTTTTACAGTTTCATCCTGGGGCCATCTTTGCCTATGCTTAGGGGTGGCTTTGAACGTATAACTTAATTTCTTGTCATCTCCTGGAAGAAATGAGTGATAAGTATGGCAAGGTATGGGGTAGATAAGCACAGATGTGATGTGCTGTGCTGTTGTATGGAAATAAGGTGCCATAGCCATGAATACCATGCATAGGCTCTTGATGCTTCACCTCTACTGTCACATTTCAAGAGCTGTGAATGTTTATGTACCCCTAGTTATAACACATATAGTGACGTACAATCACTTGATAGGGAATGCAAAAAGGGTGGAAGGTTTGTTTGCCTGACTAAGCCAAGTCTACGTAGCCTCCCTAGAGTGGGTCCCCAAGACTGCTTCTTCCTACCAAGGCTGGCTGCTACCTACACTAGGGAGCCTGTGGAGTTGTAATCATGCAAACACTGCCAGCCTTGTGCAGCTTCTTCTGGCCAAGGCTTTTCTACAGTCAAATCATGCTAAGCTGTCAGCTAAGCTGACAGAAGAACTTTTCATCAGTTTAACCATCTGATCTCCTGCAATTTGTTTCTATGTCAGTTTGGGGATGTGAGTGTAAAGCCCACATCCATCATGGTTGTGCTGCACATCTCTGTTGCGTAGCCTAAGCCTTAGAACGTGCACTGGGTACACATGAGACTGAGCATTGGGCAAGGGGCAGCTTTAGACCACAGAAAGGAAGACATTGAGCACAAAAGCTAGAATTTGATATAATGAAATTATTTCTTCAGTGAGCACATTCTACAGAATCATCTTGGTTGGGAGAGACTTTTAATATCATCAAGTCCAGCTGTTAACCCAGTACTGTCAGGTGACCACTAAACCACATCCTTCAGTACCACATCTACACATATTTAAATACCTCCAGGGATGGTGACTCCACCACTTCCCTGGGCTGCCTGTTCCAGTGTTTTGCAACCCTTCCTGTGAAGAAACATTTCCTAATATCCAACCTAAACCTTCTCTGGTGCAACTTGATGCTCTTTCCTCTTGTCTTGTCACTTGTTACTTGGGAGAAGAAACTGACAACCTCCTCACTAGAGCCTCTTTTCAGGGAGTTGTAGAGAGCAGTAAGGTCTCCCCTGAACTTTTTCCAGACTAACCAAGCCCAGTTCCCTCAGCCACTCCTCATAAGTCTTGTTCTCTAGATGCTTCAACAGCTTTATTGCTTTATTTCCTTCTCTGTGCACCATGAATGTATCTACTACTTGTCTTCCAGTCAGCTTAGAGTGGAGTTTCTCATGGTATGTCTGACAAAGACCACGTAGCAAGGCTCTAGAAGTCACTTACTGCCCGGATGATTGAATTACTGGGATTTAACTGTGAAACAGCTGAACTGCAGTGATCAGTCCTATGCATGTTTCTTTCCTGTGGGAAATGGGACCACAGTTTTGTTTAAACTGCTGACACTGGTCGCTATCTAGCGGGTACAGTTGCACTGTGTCTTGAGGGGGCATATCTCAGAGGTACCACTTGCCAGCACAGTCTTTGTGCAGATATGTTGGGGGGGGTCATTTGCAAAGCTTTCTGGAGTTCAGAAGCAGCCCACCCCTCACATAATTTTAGCCCAGATCAGTTTTCTGTTTAGATTACCTGCTCATTTTCCTTTTACATGGTACAGTAGAAGGGAACAAGACTTGGGGTAGAAGGATAGAAAAGGTCTTGTTTTCCTTGGCAGTCGTGTTAGTTTGTCTTCTGAAAATGTGCATGAATTGCAGCTTCTGCCACATTGTATTTTTCACAAGTTAAGAGCATATGCACAGGCAGTTCCCAAAGCTTCAGAACATAGTTTGTTAAACCATGTAAATTATACATATATTTGAAACATGAGACATCTCTCATGTACGTCCCAGTCCTACAGAAGGCTTTTGACTTTCATGCTAAATCGTAATCTAATTGAAGAATAAATGTTCAGATTTTTTTGTTCTTGCCATTTAGCTACAAACAGTATATGTTCCAATAGGAAGAAAAATACTTAAAGGAAGATCCCCTCTGCATGGAGTTCCAGTATAGCTGAGCAAAGACCATATAGTCAGCTACTTGTGCCTGCAGTGATAGGTAGAAATTCTGTCCCACTGACAGGTTGCAATTACTTTAATTCTGTTTGAATATATATTTAAAAAGAAGGCAACATAAAGGCTGAAGATTACTGAGCTTAAATGTATGGTCATGTGCTTTTCACCCTCAGGACTATGTGCTTGCTGTAGATACTTATCACACCGTCATCAAATACTACCCAGAGCAAGAGCCTCAGCTGTTGAGTGGAATAGGAAGAATTTTCCTTCAGGTACGCATTTTATTCTAAATCTTCTAGGTAATATTGTTGTTGACAGCTGTGTAGTGAATAACTGTATATAAAACTATAGCTGTTCTTATAGGGCATGTATCAAATAGTAGACAAGGTGGACTTCTACCATGTGATACTAGATAAAGTTAAGAAATATAAAGTACCTGTAATATTAAAAGTAGTTGCATGTACAATAGCAAACAAAGAACACTCTGTAGAAAATTATGCTAATAATTTAACCAAAGAGCAACATTCTGCTTTCCCTAAAACTATTTGTAATGCTCCTATTTACTTTAGTGAGCAATAATTTCACTAAAAATCTCATTTCTCACTACCTCAGACTTCATGCAGCTCTCGGTCACACTGTGTAACTGCTGTCTTCACTTAGAAAAAAATCTGAGTTTCCTTCTTTTGTCCAAATTATATCTCTGAGAAGACAGAGAATATTAAAAGAAAAAAAAAACCACACCACCACAGGACTGCACAAATATAATAAATTTCTATTTAACTGTGTACTTACACTAGTAAATAAACAAATATATAAGTACAGTAATATTATTTTGTTGATCAGAAAATTATGCATCAAATAATTAGTATCTGATTGTTTTACCTTTTAGTATCTCACAAGTTTGTTGGAGCTCTTTCATGTTTCTAATACTGACATTTCAAGCTTTTCCTTTTTTATCTACTTTCTTCTATTATTTATTATTAATTTAATTTTGAGTCGTTGAGCATTTGTGCCATTCATGTTATAAAATTATACTGAAACGGAATAATTTACTCTTCATAGATAATTAAATCATGTCTATTGTTTACCTGAAATCATAGAATGTCATTTAAACTTGGTAACAGATTTTCAGTTTTCACAGTGTGGCAGACATGTTTGTCTGTAAAAGTCTCTCTTTTAAAGTGAATCTCCATCACTGTTGAGAGCTTTTTTTATAATGTTGGATGCTTCCATTAATTGTTACCTAAGTAGGCAACCTAGTAATTAAGCATATTACAGAATGGTACTGTAAATATGCATGATACTTTTGGAAATGCAAAGTTATTAATAGTTCTGGTCTTAGGGGGAAAACTACTGGGTGCATTACCGGTACTACCTTGCTGACAAGAGTGTCTGCCCTAGTGTCACACTCTCCAGTCTGTTAGTAGCTTGTTTTGCTCTAGAAACATTTTCACTCTCAGGGGGAAGGCATCTCCTAACTTTGGAAAGTACACCTGTCCAACTTCAAAAGTGATGTTTGCAGGCTCCATGCAGAGTCATTTGAAGTCACTGACCTCTGCAATGTTGGCTGTGACAACAAGCCTTTAGTATTTAGTGGGTTTACTGCTAGAAATGGACAAAGCATAAGGGAGTATGAGGAGCCCTTGAGACTTTTATGTGATCTGAGAGAGCAGTTACTCAAAAGCTTCCCTTCTAAATTCAAATGTTTTCCTTTCTTCTGTCACCTTCAGGAGATTTTTTTTATTATTTGGCACATTATCTTTTTTCTGTGACAAAATCTTCAGCTCTGTCTGGAGGGTTCTGTTGCAAGAGATGCACAATTCTGATGTATTGAGAGAAATAAGCAGTGTGCAAGTAAACAAAACCAAAAAGTTCAAATTAAAGAAAGATAAATGTGTTGCAGGCCAGGGCACCAATTGTTTCAGTAAGATCACTGTGCAGTATCTGTGCATTGTTGATGAGGCACTCTGTGAAAAAAAATAAAACATCTCGCAAGTAAAACAGAAAGCAATTTTCTTGTACTCAGATGTCAGAAAACCAGGTAGTGATTCCCAAATAACCTCAAACTGTTCTCTTAACTTTGAACATTATCCAGGATAGGCACAAGGGAAGCCAGATTTTAGCTGCTTATCAGTCACAGATACTCTTTGACAATAGACATCACACATATGAAACAAAGCAATAGTGTAGAATGAAGTATATGTCCAGGAATTCAATAGAAAAAAGGTAAACTTATTCAACATATAAAACTTTATTTTGTGTGGGATTTTTTTTTTCTCGATTAAATTGATCTTACTAGATTAAGGCACCATGTCTTCTTTATCTTTACATGTAGTGGGGCTTAAAGAGGCCTTTAGCTGTTGCCTTAACATAAGTGGAAGATGAGGATGAGGGTAATGGAGAATGCAGGAAAATACAAAGGCTTTTGCAGCAGAATTTTCAGAAGCACTGTAATTCTGTCAGGAAGCTCCTGACCTGTAAAACTGAAAATCACATGAAATGAGAAAACAGTGAATACATTTTAGTGTCTATGATATATTGTGTGTTGCTAATAGACTCTACTTGCTGGCTGACCTATCCAAAGTTACCGTTTAAATAACTGTATTAAAGAATTTAGAAAGTGAAAAGATGCTTGACCTTACCCTCTGCAAGAGATTGCTGCAAAACAGAGTTAAAAGCAATAAATAAATCCTAGGAATACTTAAGAAAAATAATCTTGGCTTCCAGACAAACAACAAACTTAAGCACGTAGTATATTGGGGGCTGCTTGTTAGAGGATATGATCATTTGAGGTTAACAGAAGAATTTTCATTTTTATTTGAAGTGCTAATTATTATTAGACACTGAAGTCACGTTTTCTGAACTAAGTTAAATAAAATTAAATTCTGAAGACCACTTTTAATATTTAACATTTTAATGACTCATTAAAACTAACGCTTCCTTTTAAGTATTCTGGAAAAAAAAAAAAAAGCACTGTTTCCCCTCAGTGGTAAAAAATGACAAAAGTTTGGCATGTTTGCTGAGAAGATACAAGATACTGCTAAGAAATGAGAACTCCTCATGATCACAAATATGGTGTGATTAGTCTCAAAGCATATTAGATTTGGACTCATCAAGATCCCAGTGAAGCAAACTGGTAGCTTGTTTTAGAAATTGATTATTCTCGTGGTTAGGGGCTTCCTTCTAATTTCCAGGCTAAAAATATTCAAGGATGGATGCATTTACACTTGTACTAACATTAACCAACATTATCCTTTAGTTAAATGTCATTATTTTCTTGGTGGTGTACACCTTTAGTGATATTTATAGAAATAAATTGTATCCTTTATCATTATAACTGAATGTGTAAGTCTTTAGAATGAATAATGTTTGTTTTGTTCAAGTCCAGTTACATAACATCTGGGAGAAATTGACAGATCAATAAGTTGACGTAAAAACTGCAGCCAGGTAGAGTGTATTTTGTAATACAATGGATGTGTAAGAATTCTGGAATAAGTTTCCTGAGAAGGCTGTGTAATATTCACCACCTGAGAGCTTTAAGGAGACTTGAACACATTTGTCAAACATTTTTGGTAATGTTGGTACTATTCTTGAACAAACAAGTGATCTCTTGTGGGGCCCCTGAATCTCCACACATGAGGCCTGCCTGGTTTCCAGCTCTTTACACTCCTGAACTAGTTTATTTTTACTCCTTTTGATAGATTTATTTTATCCAAAGTTATTGTGCAACCTTACCAAAAGTATGAGCGTATCCTTCTATGAAACGTTCATTTCTAACTTAATTACCAAAGGAGCCTTCTTTAAAGATTTTTATTTTTCAAATATCAGTGTATGTGACATACCCTTGAGGCAGGGGTATACCCCTTCCTTCCTAGAAACCCTCTTCCCCGTCCCCACCTCCCATAAAATCTGTTCCACTTTATGCCAGCTTTCAAATCCCTCCTTCCTTGAGCCTGCACAATCCACTCACCAGTGTGGTTTTCATTCTGAAGATGGGCTGCCTCACCAGTACCCTCAGAGGACCATTGCACTGATGTTTCTGACATGTTTTGGTGTGATGTACTGAATTCATCCTGTAGTCCGTGGCTAGGACACATAAGCTGTAGGTTCACTGAGTATGGGTCCTAGCCTAGCTAGCAGACTACTGTACTCCAGTTCTCCTGCCTATTGACAGCTTCTGCCTGTGGGCAGTGCCTCTCTTTGCTTCCTGCAGAGTAATACCCGGTCTTACTGGAAGTAATAAGTAATAAGTAACCTTTTCTCATTTTCAGCTAATTTTCTAAACTCTGGAGTCAGTTACAACAAAAGAGCCACATGAGATTGGGGTGGAGCATCCCTGCCATACAGTCCATAAATGCTCCACAACCTACAGTTGAGGCAAACTGCTCATGTTTTTGTTCTTTTCATGACCTTAATGTGACTCTTCAAATACCTTGTTTGATAACACACATTACCCAATTGGCTTAGTGCCAAACAATTAGATAATTGACTTTGATATGTTTTCTTGTTGTTATCCTTTGCAAAAGATAGAACTAGGCTGGATCCCATTTCTTTGAGTTGTGTTAACTTTCTTACGGTTTTACTGTTTAGATTGGAGACATAAAAACTGCAGAAAAATATTTTCAAGACGTTGAGAAAGTGACTCACAAACTGGATGGACTACAGAGCCAAATTATGGTTTTAATGAACAGGTAGATAATTTAATAGCTAAACGAAACTTTAAAACAGGGTTTTACAAAGTATTCTTTGTGAGCATTAAACTAGCCTTGAGACAATCCTGTTCTATTTCTCTCTTTTATGTACCTACATCTGTCATACCCAAGACTGAATGGCATATAGACCCAAGAGATCTGTATTACTTGGTACAGTCATATTATCCTGGATTGAAATTGTGATCCTTCAGTTGATTTTACAAAGCTTTTTCTCGTTCTTCCAGGCATTATGTATTTCCACTCTGCTTTTTCAATGTACATTTGCATAAGTAACTCTTAGGAGAGGAGAAGCTATTTTGGGCCCTTATCCTACAATCAGATCTGCTACTGAAGTTACTGCCTGGTAGTTTCAAAGAATGCTGGAATACATTGTAGTAAATTGAGCTGCATGATGGGGGACTCAATTTGTAATGGTTAGCACATAGGCTGAATATATTTAGAAAATACTATTCAAAAGTGCTCTGAAAATTATATAGCATGGCTAATTTCATGAGGGGAAATAATTCCAGGAAGAGAGTATCTGCATTTAAATTAATAAAAACACAGTGAAGACTGTTGCTTTGGTAGGCAGAATATATAATAGCCAAATGATCCAAGTTGTCATTCCATTTGTCTGTAAATCAGTGTCTCCTTGCTGGTTGTAATTACACCGTGAAGAGCAAATGTCAGAAGCTCTCACATCTATAACAGGAAAAATAAAAAATGGTGTCCATTCTTTTTAAAGTCTATTATCACCTTGGGTTTTTGAGGAGAACTCATTCATATGTCACTTACTTTCTAGAGCATTTCTCCACCTTGGTCAGAATAATTTTGCAGAAGCTCATCGATTTTTCACAGAAATTTTAAGGATCGACTCATCAAATGCTGTGGTAAATCTCAAAATTGCTACGTTTATAATGAACACCTAAATTATTCTCGTAATGCTTCATGTGTGGATTTAATCATTAGAGTATGCTCAGAGCTTTCTAGAAAAACTGGATGTGACATGTGTGCCAAAGAGGGTTTAGTATATGTAAGATATAAAATGGAATGGGAAATGAAGAACCAGTCTATATGAAGAGCATGCATGTAGAAATCCCAGAACATTATGTTTTAGGGGATCTTTGCAAAAGCACTATTTTTTTGTGATTGCTTTTTTTAGCATAGACGTGCATGTCATAAAATAAAATGGCAGCTGCCAGCGTTTATAAGATAAACTTGATTTCACACAACATTGAAGGGTTATTGAAATTTTAAACATGACATTTTTAACATATTGCATATCAAAGCCTCAGATTCGCATGACAAGAGGAGATCAAAGAAGAGCTGTTTATTTACTTTTGGGGTTTCTACATTTGGAAGCTTTCAGTGCATGGTCCTATAAGAGTGTTCCTAAGGACTGAGACAGCTTACCCCCAGTAGCCTGATCCAAGGCCATTTAAAGACTGAGGGCACTGAGTTTAAGAAGCACATGAATTACATCATTTTGCAGGCTTTAAAACAGTATGTATTATAAATCACACAGGATTGGTAAGGTTTCCTAAAGGGAGAGAATATGCAATTTTTTAAAAAGCCTGTGTTCTTCCTGTATCTGCGGCTTTCAGAAAGTATGAAAGTTGTGGCTGCTGAACATAGAATCATAGAATTATAGAATAGATTGGGTTGGAAAAGACCTCCAAGATCATCGAGTCCAACCCCTGATCCAACTCCAATTACTATATCATGGCACTAAGGGCCATGTCCAATCTCTTTTTAACATGTTATATGACTTTGTACTGTTGGAATCTTTTGGTAACTCATAAAACCTGGTTTGTGTGGAAAAGAAAATGAAACCTGACTGGATCATTTATGATGTATTTAGACTGCCCTATCTGCTGAATTTATTTGAAGTCAGTTGTAGATGCTTTTGTGATAGGATTATTTCTTCCTCTTGCTTATGTGGATTTTATAAATGTAAGGCAGAGATAAAAACACTTCTGAAGATAAGTGAAGTCATTAAAAAAAATTATGAAAATGACAGAATGCAGAGGATCATGTAGTTGTCCTATACTATTTACATTTTGGTTTAGAGTCTGTATTTTATAGTTTCAGCTCTTAGAAGTCAGCAGGTCCTACAGGAACAGGATAAATTTTGAAAATAACAAAAAAGAAAAGGATTTTATTGTGTGATAGATAATGTATTTTAGTTACTTGCACACACACACACACAAATCTGTTGTAACCTCAGATGCTAGACTTCTTTTTTTTCTTTCTCTCCAAAGCTTGTAAATACTTAGGTACATACATATACACATGTATTTATTTACAATATCTTCTTCTCTAGGCTAATAACAATGCTGCAGTTTGTCTTCTTTATCTGGGAAAACTGAAGGATTCCCTTCGGCAGCTGGAAGGAATGGTTCAGCAGGACCCTAAACACTACCTACATGAAAGTGTTCTCTTCAACCTGACAACTATGTATGAACTGGAGTCATCTCGCAGTATGCAGAAGAAGCAGGCACTTTTAGAAGCTGTAGCCATTGAAGAGGGCGATAGCTTTAATACACAGTGTCTCAAATTAGGATAGATCATTTCCAACTAATTTTTTCCAGCAAGGCTGATTTTTTAAATTGTATGTACTCTTACTAATGTGTAAACGTGCAATAAAATCTATTCAATTATGAATACTCAGTAGCATTACTATAGAATCTGTTGCCTGTAACCATGGTATCTTTGTGAAGACTTTATGCTGACCTAGAGGCAGCTTCATCACTACAAGTCTATTACTGTATAGTTATTCTTCTTACAGTGTACTATATACTGTACACGGGTCCCTCAGGACCTGTGGATGGGATGCATCCTTGGGTCCTGAGGGAACTGGCAGATCAGGTTGCTGAGCCACTATCCATCATATTTGTGAAGTCATGGCAGTCCAGTGAAGTTTCCACTGACTAGAAAAGGGGAAACTTAACCCCTAGTTCTAAAAAGAGAAGCTGGGAAACTATAGGCCAGTCTCACCTCTGTGCCTGGCAAAATAATGGAGCAGATCCTCCTGGAAACTATGCTAAGGTGTATGGGAAATAACGTGACAGCCAACATAGCTTCACAAAGAGCAAATCACACCTGACAAATTTGGCGGCCTTCCACAACGCAGTTACAGCCTTACTGAATAAGGGAAGAGCAACTGACATCATCTATCTGGGTTTGTGCAAAGCATTTGGCACTGTCTCATGTGACATCCTTGTCTCTAAATTGGAGAGACATAGATTTGATGGATGGACCACTTGGTGGACAAGGAATTGGCTGGATGTCTGCATTGACAGAGTTTCTGTCAACAGCTCGATGTCCAAGTGAGACCAGTGATGACTGGCCATTCCTCAGGGGTCTTTATTGGGATCGTNTGGGTCCTGAGGGAACTGGCAGATCAGGTTGCTGAGCCACTATCCATCATATTTGTGAAGTCATGGCAGTCCAGTGAAGTTTCCACTGACTAGAAAAGGGGAAACTTAACCCCTAGTTCTAAAAAGAGAAGCTGGGAAACTATAGGCCAGTCTCACCTCTGTGCCTGGCAAAATAATGGAGCAGATCCTCCTGGAAACTATGCTAAGGTGTATGGGAAATAACGTGACAGCCAACATAGCTTCACAAAGAGCAAATCACACCTGACAAATTTGGCGGCCTTCCACAACGCAGTTACAGCCTTACTGAATAAGGGAAGAGCAACTGACATCATCTATCTGGGTTTGTGCAAAGCATTTGGCACTGTCTCATGTGACATCCTTGTCTCTAAATTGGAGAGACATAGATTTGATGGATGGACCACTTGGTGGACAAGGAATTGGCTGGATGTCTGCATTGACAGAGTTTCTGTCAACAGCTCGATGTCCAAGTGAGACCAGTGATGACTGGCCATTCCTCAGGGGTCTTTATTGGGATCGTCACTGTTTAACATCTTTGCTGGTGACATGGACATTGAGATTGAGTGCACCTCAGCAAATATGCCAAGAAATTCAAGCTATGTAGTGAGATCTACATGCTGGAAGAAAGGGATGCCATCCAGAGGGAGAGATGGGTATGTGCAAACCTCATGAAGTTCAACAAGGCCAAGTGCAAGGTCCTGAACATGAGTTGGGGCAATCCCAAGCACAAGTACAGGCTGTGCAGAGAATGGACTGAGGGCAGTCCTGAAGACAAGGACTTGGGGGTGTTTGTGGATGAAGTACTGAATACAAGCCAGCGACATTTGCTCACAGCCCAGATGGCAAATTGCATCCTGAGCTGCAGCAAAAGAACTGTGGCCAGCATGTTGAAGGAGGGGGTTCTCCACCTCTACTTTACTCTTGTGAGACCCCTCCTGGAGTACTGCATCCGGTTCTGGGGGTAGCAGTGTAAGAAAGACATGGACCTGCTCAA
>VWZY01002126.1:526970-537868 GCA_013399075.1 Chloroceryle aenea | reverse complement strand
TGAGGGTGGTGAGACACTGGAACAGATTGCCCAGAGAAGTTATGGAGGCTACTTCACTGGAAGTGTTCAAGGCTAGGTTGAATGGGGCTTTGGGCAACCTGGTCTAGTGGAAAGTCTCCCTGCCCATAGCAGGGCAGTTGGAACTAGACAATCTTTGAAGGCCCCTTTCGNTTGATGGATGGACCACTTGGTGGACAAGGAATTGGCTGGATGTCTGCATTGACAGAGTTTCTGTCAACAGCTCGATGTCCAAGTGAGACCAGTGATGACTGGCCATTCCTCAGGGGTCTTTATTGGGATCGTCACTGTTTAACATCTTTGCTGGTGACATGGACATTGAGATTGAGTGCACCTCAGCAAATATGCCAAGAAATTCAAGCTATGTAGTGAGATCTACATGCTGGAAGAAAGGGATGCCATCCAGAGGGAGAGATGGGTATGTGCAAACCTCATGAAGTTCAACAAGGCCAAGTGCAAGGTCCTGAACATGAGTTGGGGCAATCCCAAGCACAAGTACAGGCTGTGCAGAGAATGGACTGAGGGCAGTCCTGAAGACAAGGACTTGGGGGTGTTTGTGGATGAAGTACTGAATACAAGCCAGCGACATTTGCTCACAGCCCAGACGGCAAATTGCATCCTGAGCTGCAGCAAAAGAACTGTGGCCAGCATGTTGAAGGAGGTGGATCTCCTCCTCTACTTTACTCTTGTGAGACCCCTCCTGGAGTACTGCATCCGGTTCTGGGGGTAGCAGTGTAAGAAAGACATGGACCTGCTCAAGTGGGGCCAGAGGAAGGCCACAACACTGATCAGAGGGCTTGAACACCTCCCCTGTAAATTCTGTGATTCTATGATTTTAGTTAAAAAAAATGTATAATGATATGTAAATATCCTACAACAGAGATTCTCATGCATTTAGCTGAAGGTCAGTTGTCATGTTATATTATTATGCTATCGTCTACACTTCCAGGAAGTTTGATTTGCCTTTTCCAATTCTGCATGATCCACCATCATCCAGCATGCTGAAGCCACCTGCCTTCTTAAAATTGAGGAGTAACATGCTTTTTTGATTCAGTAGTGCCTTATACTCACTGCACATGTAAATGTCAGCCTGTGCTCTGATCGACAGAGAATAAAAATTTATGATGCCTGTCAGAGTCAAATAACCATTAAAAAAGAAACACCCTGAAAACATAATCCCCTGTTCCGCAAGTTCTCTAAATTCTAATTCATATGTATTACTACATTGGTCTCACTTCAGTATGTTTGCTCTGTTCTTATTATTAAAAGCTTTTACTCAGATAAAAACACCACTAGAGGAGACTTGGACTGGGTGACCTCTAAACTCAGTGAGCCATTAAACAAGTGACATCCTGGTAGACTTGCAGAATAATTAAAATTTAAATGCAAAGGCATATTATCACTGCTGGATGTATGCAAATTGTTAACTGTTTATAAAATGCAAGATTGTCAATGTCACTTTATGGTTTAGATTTAACATATACACAAGTGTTCAAATTTCCTGTATTCAGACAGTTATGCATCTGAATGCTGTATATGGTGTTAAGCCATTAAAGCTAAGGACAAAATTTGTCCTCAAAACATTAATTACACCAGGCAATCCTGTTAAATTCAATGAATTCAGCTGAATTTAATGAGGGTTCCTGGTGTAAATGAGGGCAGAGCTCAGTTTTAAAGCACAGCATGCATGTGTCATCTGGCTAAGTGAGAAAAGCTGCAGAAAGTACAGCCTGAATGAGCTGATCGTTGTATTCAAGTCTTAAAGCTTAATGTGCCTTAACAGAAGTTTTGCATTTAAATTTCCTCTTTTATTAAAAGAGGAGCAAAGAAGCTGTACTTCAGACATTCAGATAATTACATTATGCACAGAGACCCTGATTCTCAAAGGACTTTAGCATCTATCTGCCATTCTAGTGCCTAACTGCAGTTCAGGTGATAATGGCATCCCCTAACCAGCTGGTCATTTACATTTTCCTGGTGCCTAAGTTTCTGGACTGGACCCGTTAAATATTCCCCAAAAGGCAAGTGCAGACGTGCCTGAGACTCCACAATGGACTTAAGCCAGCATACTGGAAAGGATGATCATCACCCTGCCTCATCCTTCATGTCAGCGAGAGCACTCAGGCAGCCATGCCCAGGCTGGATGAGCTTGCTGACCCACTGGAAAAACTCACCAAGCGAGCAAACACCCTCTTCAGATTCATCTTCATCCTGAGGCTTTCAACAAATGTTATGCTGGGAATTGCCAGCCCACCTGGGTAGGATGACAGATTTTCTCCACTACAGTGGCCTAAGAAGTGGTAGATGGGCAATCCTTTTCTGAAGCCTTTGTGGCGAGTGTCTTGCAGATCAAATACCTATAATATGAGCTCAAAGGAAGATGCCGTAACACCCCTTCCACTAGGATTTCTACTCAATAAAACATTGGGGAAAAAAATATATTTTACCAGTTAGATGCTTAACACTGTACGAACCTGCACAGTGTTTTTAGTGTTTGAAGAGCAGGACAGTAGCACTGAGAATGAACAAGCTCCAGCACTTTCAGACAACTATAGTAGAAAGCTACTTTCTAGTTTAGTTCTCCTAGTCATCTTGGGAATTCCAAATTTAGAGATTCTCATCTTCACGTGGTGTGTAAGATGGTCACAATCCCAGTATTAGGGAGGACCTGAAGACTGCTACCTTATCCCAGCTGTTCTGGATCAGCACCTGATCCTGCTCTAGCTTTGGGGAGTCATTTGCAGATGTTTATTATGTACAAGAGTATTTAAAATTAATCCATCTGAAAGCCAGCAACAATGGTTTGTAATTTGCCCACAAAAAGGGAGAAAATGGCATGTTACTTGTTTGAAACAGGAAAGGGAGGAGGGATAAGGTTCCTCTCTGGCTTTGAAAAGTTGTCAAAACTGTCGGTGCTAAACTGAAATTACTGAAGTAAAAAGCTGCAGAATAGATTTACTAGAGCTATTTCTTTTAAAAATCCACTATTTGCAGCACAAGGTGTGAGCAAGTAGCTCAGATGCTGGCATACACCCCAGTGGTGGGCAGCAGGATTAAGCCCCAGCCCAGGGCAGCAGTAACAGCCTGTGCTTAACTCTGCCACCTCTTTGGGTGCCTTTGCTATAGCATCACTACAAACAGATTCATTCTTTCCCATGTACCATGTGTTAGCTTTAAGTTCTCCGAGTCATTTGTGGGAACACACAAAATGTTTTGGGAATCAAGCTGTAAAATCACAATGAGTGCAGCAGCTCTGATAAATCTGGAACTTTGAGCCAGGAATATTTAAATTGTAACACCAGTTCATCCCCCAATGAGTTGATATGTTTATTTGCCTTCAAGAAATAGAACACCTTAGGCAGTGACCTTATTCTGGGGAGAGGTGAAGGAATCTGAAAATTTCTCATTTTCACAGGGAAGACTCCCAAACAGATGATGTAATTTTCGAGCATAACACGGGTCAGGTCCACAGCCTCCGTCAGCCAAATATCTAAAGCCATTATTTGGCTACTAGGGATATTCTTCAAAGCAGTGCTCAGATGCCACCTCAGTCTTTATGTGCATTGGTGTCTGCCAGTTGATATTCAACGATTACCTTTGTCAGGAAACCATCCCTTGTCATAAATTCCTAATTCAAGCTAAATGCTGGAGTCAGAAACCAAACAGGAGAGTGCCTCTTCTGCCAGCAGGACCCAGTGCTCTAAGTGCATGAAGATTTTATATTTGTCAAGTTTAGCAACTAGGACAGGCAGCTACCGCCTTCTGCAGCTGCCAAGAAGCAGCCCAGCCCCTGCTCTCAGCAGCCCAGGGTGAGTCATCCCGGGCCATCAGCATTTCCC
Source organism: Chloroceryle aenea (assembly GCA_013399075.1). NCBI lineage: Eukaryota > Metazoa > Chordata > Aves > Coraciiformes > Cerylidae > Chloroceryle > Chloroceryle aenea. The sequence goes on along the minus strand of VWZY01002126.1, from coordinate 534,011 downwards.
TTCACCCATCTGCAGGCACTTCTAAGTGTGTGGTGTGAATGTTACCAGTCAACTACTCATTGGCTGTGCTATGTCTTTGCACTAAGATATCCAAACATACTCGCCCCAGGGCTCATAACAAGGGAGGGCAGCATCACAGATTTTGCAGCCACAGGGTTGCCTACTAAACATTAAAAAGCCCACTGATCATCCACAGTTTGTTCTGAGGCCACTCACAGAAAGCAAGGCAACTTAAACTGGTCATGAGAAACTGAGGTTTATGACACTTTGGAAAAAGTTGTTTTAAAGTGGAAAATGATACATAGGTACCAAAAATACTATCTGAAAAACCCTCAATTTGATACCGTTTCTCCTACCTCTTTTTTTTTAAAAAAAAAACAAACACACACACACAAAAAAACAAAAAAAAAAACAAACCCACANCACACACACAAAAAAAAAAAAAAAAAAAAAAACACCACAACCACCACACAAAAAAAACCCTCACAACAACAGCCCTCTAATCCTGGAGGAGTTGAAATATTCCTGCCTGAGTTAATGCTGCCAACATGATGTTGCTGGAACCACTTACATAAATTTTCATACTACATCAATGCACCGAGATTTTCCACTAACTGCAGTATAACACGCTCATATTTTTGGACCAAAAATCGATTTCACTTTGCACTTTTAGATATGTGGTATGTGGAAGAAAAAAAAGGAAGGAAAAAAAAAATTAAAACCCCAACCAACAAACACAAAAAAATCGCCATGAAGATAAACTGCATTTTTCATCTGAAGGAACAGTATGTTCTCCCTCCCTTCTCTCCACTCTCTGGAGTGCTTTCTATTAATATTAACGTTTTTTTCTGCCCAGCTGTTTCCTCCCAGTGTAATCTCCCATGTAATCTCTTCACAGGTGTGGAATCTTTATACCAGCCCCAAATTGCTTTTTCCTTGCTGACAAAAAACACTTTCAAAGAGCAAAGCTTTCACCCTTTCAAAGACACCTATAGCACTAAAGGGCATGGACTCAAAAACGTTGACAGTAAGACCCCCACAGCCTCTGCCACCTCTCAGTGGCAGAATGCATTGTGCTATGAAAATGATGAACAATCTTCAGCAGGGCGATCATGTGTTATTCTTGACAGCCAGGAGATGGGAGATGTACTGGGTGTATATATTCTTCCAGAGAGGCAACAAAACAAGGTGGTACAGTCCTGCTTCCCAGGTCGCATCCTACATCAGCGAGCTGTTGAAAGCAATTGCTGTGGGCAGCCACTTTAATGTCCATCTCTCACCAGTGCATTCAAACTGTGAATCCTTCCTGAGGAGAGTGTGTTAGCTGCTCTCTCTTCCCAGTTGCTGCCCCAGTCTGGTATGGGATGGCCATGCTGTAAATTGAGGGCTCCTGAGAGCCCATGCTGCTGCCTCTGCTTCTCCTTTTGCACAGAGAGATCAAAATGGAAAGGCCCATGGGAGGAATGAACAGTCTCTTGTTGGCTTCTGTTAAAAAAAAAAAAAAACAAAAGCAGAAGGAGGATGAGTTAGATTGGATACTAGTACCAGCACCAGCACAAAGCAGTCATTTTACCATACATTCAGAAATACTGTTTTCTGTGGCATATAAATCAAAGGAATACAACTTGCCACCAGCAGTAACTGTCATTTTTTCTGTAGCTGTACCTTGAAAAACCCCCAAAGTCTATTCTGGGAGCACGCTGCCTCAACATGCTGTACTTGAGGACACTCAAGTGCTCCTTCCAGACAAATGGCACAGAAATCGCTGAACTGGTGAGGCAGATGACACAGCACAGCATCTGTACAAGCCTGCCTGGTGTGTGTCGCACCATAGTTAAACTTCCTATTTGCTAGTAACACTGATTTTTCAGCCGGCCTTACAAACCACTGCACACAAGCCAGTGCAGGCTGAACTCAGCACTGGGTGTGCTTGCATTTTGCAAGCCTGGGTTGTGGCTGCACCACCTCCCACAGATGGAGCCCCCACTGGCAGAATGAAAGGTCATCCCTGCCCTTGTCTCATCTGGCTTGCAACCCAAGACCCTAAGGCAGGAAACATGTGTCTTTTTTATCCACACTTTCCAACTTTTAAGTCTGTATAATTTCACTTCAAGATTGCAACTTTGTTTTTAGAAACACTTAAGAGAAATAAAGCACCTAGGAATGGGTAAAAATAATGCTGCTACAAAGTGAGGAAAACACTGTTGCCTGATGAAGAAAGGCTTTGTGCACACCCATAGGGAAGAAGAGTGGAAAGTTCAATTGCCTACATCTGCTACATTAGCAAAATTGAAGTCATCCCAAGTATCAACTTCTTTCTTCGGGAAACTGACAGGCAGGAGCTTGTATTGGATCCTGCTGAAATCGGCATGCAGGCTGCAGCCAGTGCAGAGCGTGTGCTCTCATCGTCCACTGAGAGCTGGAGCAAGCAGTACCCAAGCCCACTCATACAATTCAGAGAATCACAGAGTAACAGAATTGCTATGGTTGGAAAAGACCTTTAAGATGAAGTCCAAAAATTATTTAACTCTACCAGGGCCACTACTATACCCTGTCCTTGAGTACTATATGTAGATGGCTTTTAAATACATCCAGGGATGGTGATTCAACCACCTCCCTGGGCAGCCTGTTCCAGTCTTTGATAACCCTTTTGGTATAGAAATTTTTCCTAATGTCCAACCTAAACCTCCCCTGGAGTAACTTGATGCCATTTCCTCTTGTCCTACCAGTCGGGACTTGTGAGAAGAGACCAACCCCCACCTGTCTGCAACCTCTCTTCAGGTAGCTGTAGTAACTCCAGCTCCCTCCATCGTTCCTCGTATGACTTAACTCTCGAGACTCTTCTCCAGTTTTGTTGCCCTTCTCTGGACCCTCTCCAGCACCTTATGGCAAAGAGCAAATTCGCACCAAAATGCTTTGATGCCCACTGCAGAGGAGCTACATAGCCTGCATGACTGCAAGGCATTTACAGAAAATTGGATCAGTGTTGTCCAAGTCTACTCTTCTTCATCTCACAGCTAAAGAAATTGAGGCACACAATTAATGATTTGTCCTGTTTTAAAGAACAAGTCAGTAGCAGCCCAAGGAATAAAAGCTGATTAACAACTACTATGTTGTTCAATGTGTCCTTAATGTCAGCACAAAAAAGAAACCAACCAAACAAAACATAAACAAACAACATACCCAAGTCAAAGTGATTTTATTAAGAACTCACAAGAGCAAATTGCTACATTTTGCTGAGAGAAAAGCACAGCTTTATGTACCAAGGCAGACCTTGGGAAGCTGCATACTAAAATACCAATTATTCAAATTCATCTTATGAACATTTTTAGGCAAGAATGAAGCAGGGTTTATTTTCTTTAATTAAAACCAGAATCCTACGTAGTTCATTAGCATGGATTCAGAGCAGATGAATATTAACGTAGCCCACCTTTTCCAATTCTACCTGTCAGAAATATCTAGGAAAAAAAAAAAAAAAAAGTTATAAAATGGATTCCTGTGCAACTAGTTAATGTCACTGCAAGGCTGCTGGCATCTTTGAAAGGTCACAGAGATCAGGAAAACCTTTTTGACTGGAAAAAGGCAAATGATACCTTCAAGAAGGCAGATCTGGGGAGCAACAGGCTGGTCAGCCTTGCTTTAGTCCCCACAAAAATTACAGAATAAACTGTTATGGAAGCTGTTCCAGGCACATGAAATACCAGGTGATGAGGAAACAACCAGTCAATGACAATTTACCAAGCACGTGTTCTGCTTGACCATGCTAACTGCCATCCAAGAGGTCATAACTGGCTCTGTGGCAGAGGGAAAATAGCAGATGTCATTCACCATGACCACAGCAAGGCTTTCAACAGAGCATCCCACAGTCACCTTGCTGCCAGACTGAGAGTATGAACTACAAGTTGCGTGAAAAACTTCTGGACCATCAAGCTCAAAACAGTCCGTGGTTCAAGTCTAACTGCCAAGTAGTTACAAGTGACACTCCTCAGGAGTCAAAACTAGGGTAAAATGTGTTGAACACCCATCATCTTTAACAGAAGAGAGCCCAGTTTGTCTAGCCTGGAGAAGAAAAGTCTGAGAGGAGACATAACTACAGTTTCTCACTAGAGAAGGGACTGGGGAGAAAACAGAGCCAGATTCTCCTTGGGTATTCAATAAAAGGGTAAGAGACAACATCTGCAAGCTGCAGCCAGGGAGCTGGCAATGAAGAGCAAATGCTTGCCCAGGAGAGCAGCTAAGTGCAGGAACAGGTGCCCAGACAGTCTGTGGAACCTCTACCACTGGAGGTTTCCAAAGGTCCAGCTCTTGAGCAACTTAATCTAGCTTTAAAGTTGGCCAGGCACTTCACAGAAGGTTGGACTAGATAACCTCCAAAAGACCTTTCAACCCTAATTTTTCCATGATTCTGTGATTCCAATTGTACATGTAAATAGAAGCCTAATCAATGAAAAACCACCAGTCACATTTATTCTGACAGGGCTTCAGGATGTTCCACCTGTCAGGTCTCAGACACCATTACTGTGCTTCTTCAGCCAAAAACTTCATGTACTGTTTCCGAGCAGGAAAATCATCAGCTGGCCTGTTGTATGCTGTCCAGACAGGTTCTCCAACGAACAGCCTCATTGCCTTCACATAATTCTGCCAAAGAACAAGAAGTGACAAGTAATTTAAGAGCTCCTTTCCATGGGATCTTCATTCTGAAAATGTTTCATTTGCACTTCTGTGGAAGTTTTTGAAATAACTTCAAGATGGACTGAAAGCTTCACGTGTTCCAGAACATTACCACTATGCTGCTGTTCCTGCTCCCAGCTACTGCAGTGGTAAATTTTGCACCTATGAGGGGATATATTGTGCCACAGCCAGTGCCTCCAGGTCAGGAAGAGATAGTACTTCTCATTTCAAAGAAACTAAAAAAATCCCATTTTGTGCTGTGATGGATCCAAAATACTGAGCAATGCAACATCTAAATCCTACTTACTTTGTTAAACAAGAGCAATCCCCAAGATGGCTACACAGTGCTTTTTGAGGAATATCAGAAGCCTCAAAGCAAGGACCATAAAAGCTGAATGGGGAGTGCAGAAACTAGACAAAAAAATAATGCTGTGGGAAGTGCAATGTCTCCAGATTCCAACAGGAAAAGCGACAGCCCCTCCTGCCAGCAAACCAAAAGTATGCCAGGTGTGAGGCACAGCTGTGGCAGCAGCGAATGAGATTTTGCATCCTGAAGAAGTGCTCCAACCATGGAGTTATGGGAATTCGCCTCTTCTGTCCACTACGCTACAGATTCAGACCCTACCTATCTTCTAAACACTGCTAAGTGTTTAGCTTGTACCCAGGTACTCAACAATGTCAAGAATACAAGTTAGGTACCTATAGAATGTAGCTTCAAAATGCAAGGGTCCAGCAGCACATGAAGAATTTACTTTGAAGATGGCACTTCTCAGCTGAAGTTCCCAAAGTGGACACATATTTAAGAATTCTTGTTGGGTTTTTCACCAATGCAGCATCTCTCTTTTTTCATAGATGATAACTGCTATCTGGACATCTGATTCAAAATTAGATCATTCTCAAAACACTGCCAGAGATGGGATTTTGCCACACAGGAGACAGCAAACATTTCCCCATTTTCCAGGGATAATGCTGTGATTACAAATAATTCTAAAAGCCCACAAGGCCAAACACACAGATCAGGACTACATGTACCAATCTCACAGTCCCACTGCCAAAAATACCCTCTCAAAGCAGGTCACAGAATCCAGTTTAGCACATGCTAGCTGCAAGGAGTGGCTCTGGACCCTTAAATCCTTCTTTCCCTGAAGGTGAATTTAACACTCATGAAAAATGCCACTGCTGGACACAGATATGCTCCATCTATCCCCACAACAGGGCAACACAGAAGGATCCATCTACACCATCTCCACCTCAATTGTCAGCAGGGGCAACTGTGCGAAGGACAGCCGCAGGGCTTGGCTCTCACACTGCTGTCACATAAGATATGCTATGGATATCACGTGGCAATGACTTGGAGTTACAGCTGATGAGAGCAAGCTGGATTTGTGACCTGGAGATGAAAGGTTCAGATGCTGTAAATTATTTAGTATTTTTCATATTCCTACTTCATATTTAATATGTTTTGCTAATGAACTGCAAGTCTCAGTGCATGCAATTACTAGTGTGACATATTCTCACATGGATTTGTCATCAAAATTTACAGTAATCTATAAAAACATACATTCTCATCCAGTGTAAATCGGTGATATATGCCAGCAGGGAGGGTTATCATGTCTCCTTTTTCCATGGAAATCCGGATCCATTTGTCATCCTTGTCTCGAACATCAAAATAGCCAGATCCATCTAAGATGTAGCGAATTTCATCATCGAGGTGTAGATGTTCTTCATAAAATGTTTTTATCTAGGAATAGTAAGTACCTCTTAAAACTACTGAACACAGAAAACCTGCAAAGAAACCAATAGAAACATGTGGCAAAGCAGAAAAGAGTCTTTCAAAGGGTAACTGCACAGTGATTTAACTAACAGATGAGACCAGCATGGTTAAAATAACCAATCCAGACAGTTTGACCCTGTCTCTGGACACTTCTAAGCTGGCTGACACATTACCTTTGGAAGACAGGAATTTCTCAGACAAGAAACAGCAGCTATAGCTGCACACAACCAGTCCCTGAATAACAGTAATGCCCACACCCATTTGAAGGAGAGGCAGGTAAAGCTTCCCACAACATGATTCGGTCCCTCCACTTACTCAGTTTAATTATTTTGTTCCCTTTTTTTTTTCCCCTGACATGCAAAAATAAAACAGAGCTACAGATCATCCCCCCTCTTTTACACTGCTGTAGGGCTGAATTAGCCCCACAGGCTATTATAACTGTATGTGAAAATGCAGTTATTGCCAAACATGGCCCATCTACAGCAACCAGATGTAAACAGCATGTCACACCTGCCCTCGCACAGAGAGCCCCAGCTCCAGGCTCTCTCCTCCCAGACAGTGGCTGCAGCATTTCTTTCTTTTTTTTTTTTTTTTTT
>VWZY01002126.1:471462-514533 GCA_013399075.1 Chloroceryle aenea | reverse complement strand
CGGCCGCGGCCCTTACCAGGTGCGGTAGACGCCCGTCCGCCGGCCCTTGCGCACCGCGTAGAACATGCTGTCGCCCCTGGAGACAAAACAGGAGTGACTGAGCACCGCCACGAGCCACCGCAACNCGGCCGAGAGGGCGAGCGGAGGCCTGTCCTACGAGCCGCGAGAGGGACCAAAACTACCGAGAAAACCCAGTGGGTTTTGGGTGTGGGGTTTTGTGTGTGTGTTTTGTTGTTGTTGTTTGGTTTTGGTGTTTTTTTTTGCTTGTTTGTTTTTTTGGCTTTGTTTCGCCACATAATAATTGCATTTTAAAAAGTCATCTAAAAACCAGCTTTGTCGGGGGGGTCACGAGTTGTATGAGATCACCACATTTTACACAACTCCTCCCTCTGAAAGACCCATTTGTTACAAAAGGAATAAAATCTCACAGGTGCCCTCAGCTGAAGTTCTCCGCTGCTAGCCCAATAACGCTCCCAGTCGTGCGATCAGCGCCAGCAGACCCCTGGTCCTTAACAAGTCATTCAAACGAACAGTGCACCTCCCGGGGGTGAATGCAACCCGCAGCCTCCCAACAGCCTTCCCCGCCCTTCTCAGCCTCACAAGCACCCAAGGAAGGATTGCCAGTAAAAGATGGCACAAGCCTCAAAAAATTTAATACACCCAAAAGTCTAGAGCTGAAGAAAGTCTTTAAGCTGCTTCTCATCCTGCTATTTAAATCAAGGGCTGCTAGTAAGCATGTTCCAGCTGAGCCCTGTAGCCTGATGGCCTCTGAAGTAAGGAGAACCACCTTGTCTGAGCAGGTTAAAGATCAAACTGTTATCAGCTGCAACCTGCTGCTGCATATCCTTGTACTGGGAGTATCCCGTTCTAGGAGACCAAAGCCAGGAGGACTGGCTATATTTAGTGCCTTAACTGAGCTTCAGATGAAAAAAAAAGTACAGAAAATGTGGGCATGGGTATGACTGCCTCCAGAAACAACCCAACACATACACTGCTGCATTTTCAGCTACTGTATTTCCCTTGTAGCCCTGATATGGATGTACTGGGACAAAGCCAACCCCAAGATGCCAGAGCTTTTGAGTACTGTATTCAGATCTACAAGGGTGACCTAGTAAAATGCCAGGATTGTGGAACACTGATACCAGTTTTGTCTTCCATTGCAAAACCAGCTAATGGGTTCAATGTTACTGTGTGTATCTGTCAGATGACAACTCTCTTTACAATAAAAAAAAAAACAAAACAAAACCCAATGAGCTTATGCATTTGACAGGCCTTGGTGGAATACAGAAACAATTTGGTCAGGGTTGTATCAGAATTTAATTACTGCATTTTTCTTGCTGCTTCCAACATATTCATGAGACTTCATATTACTCCGACTTACAAAATGCTTACGTCTGATTTTTTTCAGATCAAGATTATTTACATTAATTATCTCCGTAAAGTTTTCCACTGAGACTCTTGGGCTTTTCACTTCTCCCTGCCTGTGATAATTTTATTTTATTGCTCTTCGTTACTTTTTCTTTTAATTATGGTTTTCTATAGCAGAGGATGTCTTATTCCTTACAGGTTTAGATGTTTATATTACTTATAGTCTTTGGGCAACATATACTAAACCAGCAACAAGCAGTAAGTGATAGGGAAAGAAAAGACCTTCTGGTACAGTCATTAATCCTCTGGTTGAACAAATTCATACATCCAATTTTCATGCAAGTACTGAACAGTAACTCTCCTGCTGTCATGACTAATACACATAGCTCAGATTCAAACCGGGAAAAAAAAATAATTTTTTTTAAATTCCACTGAGTATCATACACATTATTTTCACTGCTTTTTCTCCCATCTGGTAAAAACGAGGCTGCATATGATCAGCCAGCCCTACCTTTACAGCTGCACCTCCGTTGCTGGTTTTCCTTTGCTGTTATGCTGCAGCGGCAGCAGAGGTGAATCCCTTTCCTCATGTGACAGCTGGCATTTTTACTACTGTGGCATTTAGCACCGCTAGGCTCAGCGATACCTGTGTTTGCTTCATAGTACCTACTCTCCAGTTGCTGTGACACTAGTGGATTTGGGGGGTTTTCAGTCAGCCCAGGGCAGAAAGGACATTTCAGGCTCTGCAAATCCATGGCTTTGTGAAGTGTTTATAAAGACTCACCAAGACGTGAACCATTTAGTCTCCATCTCCAAAGATGAAGGTTCCAATCACACTCTCCTCATCTGAAAACAGAATAATGTAAACATATGGGGATAGGACTTTAAAGGGGTTTCATAAGAGATTTAGGACTTGTAATCAATGCCCCAGTTACACATGGTAGCCCTGTGTAGCCACCATTGCATAATCTTATCAGGTATACAAACGTAGCCATTTTTTGTCAAATCAAAGCTTGCATGGGAAGTTGTGCTACCATTGGTGAAGTATTAGGAATGAGCAGGAAAGGGAAAAGAGAGAAGAGCAGGTCCTTCTGTTTTGGTTGAAACATAGTGGCACTGTGTTGAATGAGAGTGATCATTGAGCCATGGCCTGATCATGAGCATTCCTCTCAACACATTGTGCTATATATAAATGCAGCTGTGTTTTACTACCCCCCTCATTTAGCTTATAAGGGGTCCTGTGTATTCCCCTCCACTAGAACAACAACTTTTTTTTTTAGTTTATTAACATATTTTCTTGACAGCCATTTCTTTATTTATAACAGAAAGCATAAAAAAAATAGAACTTAATGTATGTATGCAAAAAATACACTCACCACTGAAGTAAGGCCACATGTCTGTCAGACATATTTACTTAACACACTGTAAATGTTGGCTGATTACGCTGTCCCACATTAATGCATGTATAGGCAGCTAGAAAGGTCACTAGGTAGTCACTTTATCTAGCATACCCTCCCTGTGTAAGTTATATTGCCATCTCATTATCTCAATTAAAAATATAAGACAGGAAAGGGAGGTCTTTTACCGTCTTTCCCAGAACTGAGATCTTGCAGAACAAAAAAATTGTCCATCCTTAAGTATAAATCTATGTGTCAGTAACAAAGCCTTGAAGCAGTAATCCCCTAGAATCAACACAATCTTCAGTCAACCCTTAGAGGAACAGCCTACCCATGAGCTTTGAAACTTTATGTGTGGTTATACAAGCCTCTGCCAGAGAAGTGAACTAATAATAGACTCAGTTTTCCTCCCAGTTCTAGAAGTTAGCTATGACCCTGACAAGTCTTGTCTTCTATTTCTTCCAATTATATTAAATCCTGTTATTCATAGCACTATGACACCTTGTCCTATTGCTGATGGGATACTTTTGTAACACACCTGTCTAATTTATTCCTTACTCTTCTTCACCTCGCCCATTTTGAGACTGCATGGTGTAAGAACCTTATTCATTATACTACCTTGCAATGACATAACTTCTTTCAAAGATCTTTAAAACCTGTCAGCTGCTTTGGATACCAGGCATTATCAACTGGATGAAGCCCACAAAGATCTCAATACTTTCCATCCTTTCCTTAATGCAGTGTCAGAAAGGAAGTATCTCTCTACACCACCTTCTCTCATTGCTCTTACATAGCACCTTTATTTCTCTTTATTTCTTCATTACCGTTCTGAATAGCCAATTTTGATCCAGCTGCACACCACCTATTCTTTCTCCTCGTAAAGGATTTCACAGTATAAACTGAATGTAGACTACTGCACTGCTGAGATGATCACTTGTTATCTTTCTTCTCTTTACTCTTCAATAAGATCCTCATCACTGATGTTTAGATAATTTCAAATCTCTATAAATACTACTCCTGGCCATCAGCATGAGCTGCACATTTTTTCCAATTCATTGAATTCATGCAAGGAAAGAAGAGCAACTTGGGAGAAAAATGGGAACTGAACAATCTGCTTTTCTGGGTATCATAAATTTAACAAAAATGATGCAAATGTTAGAAAACATGATGGGCTGCCTCCTGCAGATAGTGGTGGTGGTGTCCTTGTCCTTTTTGGTTGTTTACAACAGAAGCTTATTAGTCCACCACTGGATTTTAAGTGACAGACTTGACACACACTATTACACAATAATAATGAATGTGTATTACAAGCTAAAGTTGGCTGCTTTTAGGTTTGTTCAGGGAATCTGAGCACAGAACCGGTGTTCTGAACACTATTTCTGTGTCTAACTTCTCTGGACAGTCTGTTCCAAGAGCTGCACACTGGCCTCAGAGTGGGATTTTCCTTCAGCAGGGGACCTGTCTAAATTAGCCAGCAGGGAGATGTCAAGGTGGGGATTTTTTTATCAAGGCAAGGTTTTATCTCTGCTTGAGACATGCATCTGGGCACTTTTACCTGAATCAACGTGCAAGTCACTTCTTTCAAAACTAGAGTACAGATTGTTCTTTTCATCAGTGTGCAACTCAAGTGTTCATAGTGCCTTCTTTGTTAACACACTATGTAATAAAAAGTGCTTCCAGTGATGAGAGAATATGTGCCCCCCAGGACTCTGATGTCTTCAGTTAGTACCTAAACACAGTTGAAGACTCCTGTATTTTCTAGCCTAAGGACAGTTCAATAACTCTGATCACTGTGATTGCCTTAGCAGAAGCAACTGAGAGATGTTTCTAGAGATACACAAAAGAAAGCTCAGGCACAGATCTGAGTTGACATGCAATTGCCGGTCTTCTCTCTCAGTGAGCTCCCCGGTTTGGTTTTGGCTGTGTCTCTCCAGCACCACACCTTGACATAGGCCAGGGGTGACCGTGTGCGAGAGACCTCCAGCAGGTCTCTCCTTCCTTTAAGGGGCCGAACATCACAGGTCAACTCTCGGCCCATTAAATTAATGTGGAGAGATAAAACAGGTAAGGGAGGAAGAACACCATCTTCTATGCTACCCTCGTTTGCTGCTTTGGACATAGGTGAGGGAGCTTCAGAAGCAACAGGGAGATGCACGCTTTGCATGCGGGCCCTGCTGTTGCTGGAGCAAACCGAGGCACGCCGCGCCACCGGGACCGATATTGGTGGTGACTATGTACAGAAGAGGACGCATTTCGACAGCAGAGAACTTCAGCCTGTGAGGACATCGAGCAGGAGCGCCTGAGGCGAGTGGGGCGGCAGGGGCCGCCTCACGCTGCCCGGCCGGCCCCGCGGAGAAGCAAGTGGCCGCGAAGGGCTGGCACCGCAGCGGGGCATTTCGCTCCCTCCCTCCCTGTCGCATGCAGAGCACCCTTGGAAGAGCGAGGGGTGGGAAAGGAGCCCAGGCGCCGCAGGCGGCTGCGGCGGCGACTGACAGCACTACAGCCCTACCCCGCTGCCACCGACACCGCGCATGATCTACACCGCGGCCTCTACCTCCTCCCTTTCTCGCGGCTCTACGCAGCTGGTGGTGACTTCATCCGCGGGCGCCGTGCCAGTACTACGCGTCTCGTTTCAGGCTTCACCCTGGAGGAAGCCGCCGTGGACTCGCGGCGCAGACAGGGCCTGCTCTGCCCTTCTTCCTGCTTTGNCCGGGAGGGATTGCCCGCCTGGCGGCACGTGGGGCTCTGTCAGCACCCGGGCGGCCTCCTCAGTGCTCCTGGGGCGTTTCGGCTGCCCGCGCCTTAGTGCACACACGGGGCAAGCCCCTCGTTGTCCAGGACGGTGTTATCGTACACTGGTCGACATCCCCTGGAGCGACGTCCGGGGGCTTGCCTGGCCCGTAGGGCTCTCTCTTCGCTTTGAAACATGTGGCCAAGTAGCTGGATTGCCGTGTCTTGCTGTGCTTGTGGCTGAAGACGTGTTCCTGTTGGCAACTGAGGTGTTCTTTTGCGTTGCAGAAAGGCCATGTTCAGCTCTAGTGCAAAGATTGTGAAGCCTAATGGTGAGAAGCCAGATGAGTTCGAGTCTGGTATATCCCAGGTACGTTTCTTTTCCTTCTGCTGTTTGGCAACTGACTAGAAGTTATGGAGATGCTGGTGTCACAGTTGTCTAGAGCTCAGGCTTGGAGGGTGATGCTGTCTAAACGGGTACTTTTTCATAGGCTTACTTAGGAACTGGGACAGACAGTGTTCCCACCTTTTGAACTTGTGGCACTTGTCACTGTGACTTACAGGCAGTTAAATGCTATATCCTTTTTACTACTGTCAATACCAAACTACTCTCCGTCACTGTGGACAGACTTTGGTCTCATGGTTTGTTATGAATTGAACTGTATGTTATGGATAATTCTGCAACTTCATTTTTCTAGGCTCTGCTGGAGTTGGAAATGAACTCTGACTTAAAGGCTCAGCTGCGGGAGTTGAACATCACAGCAGCTAAGGTAGGTTAGACCTCCACAAAGAATTGCATGGTGATTTGCTCTGTGTGTGTTTAATTTCTGCAAATGTTTAATGTACTAAGTGAACGGTGTCATTAGCCATTGCTTACAGCCTGTGATTGTTTTACTTTATGCTGTTGTGGTTTATCTTCTGGTATTTGCTGTTAACGCATAGGATTTTGTAATAATGGTTTGGTTTTCTCCTTAGGAGGTGATTTGAAAAGTCATTGTAAAAACATAAATAGCAGTTTGATGTTTAAATAGTGTTCTGAAATGGTAGTTTTTACTTTGTGTCTGCAAACTAGGCTTGAGGTCTAAACCTGACTTTTTGTGTAGATACTGGTTGGCAATGCAAGCACTGCAGAATCTCTGTCAGGAACATAAGGTATAATACTCTTTGTAAGACTATTGTAAATCCTCTGTTATGTACCAAGTTATAGAAGTGGATCAAGGTAATTGACTTGACCAGGTAAGCTAGCCTCTTTGTAAATTTTAGTTTCTAAAGGCGACTGAAACCCAAAGGAAGAAAAGTAAAAAGAAAATTAGTGGAAAAGGAGGAAGAAAAGTAGTGTTAGAATTTGTCAGCCATGGAGACTGGATGGAATTTCTGAAGCTAGTTGCTGCAAACAAAAACTTGAGTAAATGGCTTTTTGGTTCTTGCCCAGGCCGAGCTGCATGACTATTTAGAATAAAGTTAATGAATCTGGGAATGCAGAAGCTTGGCTTGGTATAAGACTTCAGGGGCCTTCAGAAGAACTGCTTTGCTGATGAAGTACAGCAATGCCTATGGTCCTCAACAAGGAGTTTTTACAAATGTTGTTTACTTGGCTACTTGGTTTTATTTGTGAGAAGTCTTCCCGTGGGCATCTGAGTTAGCTCATGTGGGAACTTGGCTGGTGAAAAACAGTTTGTCTTTCCATTCTGTCAGGAATGCCTCCGCAGCTGGGTTCGTGCGAGAAGTGCGTTGTAAACTTACACTAACTTGCTCAGTTTTGATAAACTGAGAAACACCAGGGAGAAAAGTAATACATGTTGGCGGGATGTAAACCTGCTGGCATTAGGAGGGAAAGGAAATGTTTTGAGTAGTGATGCAGGCCTTGGAAAGTGGTGAACGGGAGATGATTTTCATGAACTAGTACCTCAAAAATAAGATTAATTTATTATGTTAAAGTTTGTCTAGCGCCTGCATTAGAGGCAAAGTAATTCTTGAAACTCTGTAGCAGCCTGTACCTACTGCTGCAGATGTGATAAGCATGCAGTGTAGTTAGAATTCTAGCATATAAATCCCATCCTACAGAAAGAATGAGATTTGCTATTCAGAGGATGTGACTTCTAAAAGGAGTGGCAGGATTTATTGACTAGTCACCCCTTAATGGCAAAACAAGCTGACAGCAGTTTTTCTGTTCAATGCTTTCTCTTAGATTAAATAAATCAGGTACTGCTCTCTGATGCTCTTATTTATTTTTTTCTTTTTTTTTCTTCCCCAAAAAAATTTGTAAGCAAGGCTATCAAATATCTGTGTTTAGAGGATTCAGGACCAAACAAAACATTTATTCTCAACCCCTAGATTAATGTTTGCTTTCTGCTTCTGTTTCAGGAAATTGAAGTGGGTGGTGGCAGAAAAGCCATCATTATCTTTGTACCAGTTCCTCAGCTGAAATCCTTTCAGAAGATTCAGGTGCGGCTAGTTCGTGAGCTGGAGAAGAAGTTCAGTGGAAAACATGTGGTGTTCATTGCTCAGGTAAAACTTTTAGAATCATAGAAAAGTTCATTTGAAGGGACCCCTTGAGGTTATCTAATCCTGCCTCCTGCATGAAGCAGGACCATTGCCAACATGAGATCAAGTCACCCATGGTTTTGTCTAGCTGAGCCTTTAAAACATCCAAACATGGACATCCACAGCCTCTTTGCAGCACTGGAATGGGTTATTCCCTACTCTTCTTCTCTTGTCCAGTCAAGATAATGATATGCATATTTTTGTACTAGCAGGAAATGTTCTTCTGTAGATGTAAACTAAAGTGATTTCACCTAGCAGCCAAGGCTATGTAAACTTGGTTAGACGTGAAGTTTTTTGGAGGGGAATATAATTTTCTTGTTGTGGCCTCTCTGGCTCCTTCAAAAGTTTCAGAGGCAAAGCTTGAAAGTAAGATGAAGCAAATACTAGTAGGAGCTTTACTACACTTATGTAATCTAAGCACATAACATTCAAATGAATAGAAAGGAAAGAAAAAAACTGACTAAAGTTCTGAATTTATGGAAGGAGCTAAGTTATGAAAAGGTGATGGAGGGCTCTCTGGGCAGTACTAGGGGGTGGACAGACTTTGGACTGAAGCTTTTTTTAGCAAAAATTCTTCATAGTATAATTTTAAGAGCCAAAGCACCTTACCTTGAATCTTTGTGGCCAAGAAGACTTCTTTAATAAAGTGCCTCTAGCTCACTTAAATTAGTGCTCGAGAATTCCCTGTCAGAGTTTAGTAATCCCTATTTTAGAAGGGAATCTGTGCAGTTCTTCTGCTGTAGGTGAAATAATTGCTTTTGAATATGATGTGACCCAGTTTGGATTGCAGTAGCTCCATCATGAATACAGTCATGGAAAAGCTGTGATATGTTGGTAGAAGATAGATGCAGTTGTAGCCACCTGTAGTAAAACTCAAATGTTATAAAATGTTTGCTTTTGCAGATAGGGAGGTAGAAAATTATGTTTTACTGGTCCAGGCTGGGGTGTGTGTGTATAAATACATATATATATATGCATAGAAAAAGTTTTATTAATCCAAGCTGACACACACCTTTAGATGCCGCTTTTGGAGTGAATTACATTTAAGCCAGGGTTTGGACTGTGTAATACGTCTCATTATTCAAACCATCATTTCCATCTTAGATGTAACCTAGCTGTCTGTGGGACCTGAGATAGCTTACTACTCTGCCTCACAGCAGAGGCTTGGTCAAAAAGAAATTGTAAAAGTCTGAGATTGCCATCCCTAAAGTGTGTTCAGATTGCTAATACAACACGATCAACTACCCTGGTTCTGTTAATGGGGGGTGGGATATTTCAGTACACTGAATATGGGATCAATAAATGAGAAATAAAGCACTACCAGCACTTAAGCTTCTGCAAGCAATACCAGGTCTTTTTGGTGTTTCATGCATCTGTTTTTAGTGGGTTACAAAAAATGAACCAAACCAAACCTGCATGTGTGGTTTGGTTTCAGTTTTTAGTTAATTGTAAACACAAGATAGTGAGAAATGTCTTTTTTTTTTTTTTTCTTTCTTTTGCCTTAACAGAGAAGGATTTTGCCTAAGCCAACAAGAAAAAGCCGCACAAAAAACAAGCAAAAGCGTCCCAGGAGGTAAGTAAATAATAGTGATTCAATATGACAGTCATCTTTTGTAACTTGGAAGTTTAGTCAAGTAATGTTTAGTTGGGTTTTTGAGAAGTCAGTCGGGTAATTGGGTTGTCTTGTCCTTTCTCTCACTGTTTGACATAGTATCTGCTATTTGACTAATGTTGCAATAAAAAGCTTGCCTTTAGGCACTTTTGCATTTCTTGAAACTCCCATTTGTATTTCCAGCTATAGCTGTAGCCAGTTTCCAGCCAGCAGTGCTGTCTTAAAAACCCCAACCTGTTGTCTCTGTTGTGTGCTGACAAGAATTACTATTAAGCTGTAGGAAGAGCGACATTCCATGTTAGACTGTACAGAGGGCAGGGGTGGCACACTGAGGGGGGATGCAATGAGGGAGAAAGTGGCTGAGGAGGGGTGTAGGTACGAGTAGTCCCTCTGGGTCTGAATTTTAACAGTAGCAGTATGGTCATTTGTGAGAAATGGCCTCCCTGCTCTCATCTAGTCTCTTTATTGCTTAGAGGTCCAGTGCTACTGTGTCTATATGGATATCAGTGCCTCATCTGTATTGTTCTCTTATATTTTTACATAGTCCACATCTTAAAAGTTTGTCCTCATTATGATGTATGGCATGTTCCTGTAACTTTTACTGGCCCTGGTATTATACCCGTGTCACACCTGTTGCTGTATTTTGAACTCTTCAGTCATGGAAGTGTAGTTTCATAGTACTCATCTAGCTGCAGTCCTACTTTTGCACTTCTCTACGGTACATTAAAACTAGTATTGTGTAGTAGCTGGAGAAACTGGAATCGATACATGTGATGAATATGCTGCTGCTTCCAGCATGAGAGAAGAGTGTGCAGGACTGTCCCTTTCTCAGCCTGACGCTACATCAGGCTAGTAGTGTTGTAAAACTGATAATGTATATTTTGAATCATAAAAGTGTGGTTCTCTCCCTTAGCTATCCCAATATTTGCAAGTTTGAAATGCTGTTGTAGACACAGGTCTTAGTTACTAGAGATACTGCATTTAAACTGCAGATAGGGAAGCTGGAAATCTTACTAGTCATCTAAGACTTGTATATAAAATAACCTGGATTATTTTTTCTCATTTTGGCTCAATTCTGGATAGTTCAAGAACAAATGTAGACATCAGTCTTCTAAGCATGGACTAAACTTACCGGATAGACTTTTTGTTTAATACACTGGGTTTAAGCTTCTTGGGTTTAGACACATGGAAGAAACCAGTGTTTTCACAGTTGATCTACTTATGAACGTAGACTGTAGTTGAAGATACTTGGACACTTAAACTCTTCCAGTGAGTGTCTCTGGCAAAACTGCAGATAGAACAATTTGGTTCCGATTTAAATAAAATATTCCTTGAATGTATAGAAATAAAAGAATGTTTCAGGCATGTTGCTTCAAAGCAACATGTGATCTAAAAAGTCAGAAACCTGGCTACTGACTTCTTCCCCTCATGCAGTTAAGTTTCTGCACTCGGCATAAAATTTAACTTGAATTTTTGCATGATGTGTGAAAAATGTGGTATTGTCACACAGTAGCATTAAAAAAAAAACAAAAAAACAAAACCACAAACCAAGAAACCCACACACCAAAAAAACCAAACACAAAACCAAAAAAAACCAACCCAAAAGCATAAACAAACCAAACCAAAAACTCAGAACAAAACACCACTGAATTTTCAGGTAAAGCATGCTGTGGAAGGTTTAAACCTTGGAAAATTTGTCAAGAGGATGTGTTTTAATGATAGAAATATGCCATTTCAGCCGTACACTTACTGCAGTGCATGATGCCATTCTTGAAGACCTGGTTTTCCCAAGTGAAATTGTGGGCAAGAGAATCCGTGTAAAACTGGACGGCAGCAGGCTCATAAAAGTCCATTTGGACAAGGCACAACAGAACAATGTTGAACACAAGGTAAATGAAAAAAAACCTTTACTTTCTGGTGCAGACTGGGGTGGCATTCTCACATAGCTAAGAGATTGCTCAGGTGATAGAGGGAAAGGCTGCCTTCTGGCTTGTGGCAGTGGAGGTGCTTCTCCTTGTATATGGAGTAAGATGCTGAAGATGAGATGAGACAATTTTGAACAAAAGCTCTAGTTCAGCTTGCCAAAATCCCCAGATTGTCAAGTAGCTATTTTGGTTCTGTCATGTGAACAGACAGTGGTTAATTTCTTTGGGTTTTTTTTTTTTTTTGTTTGTTTGGGGTCGGGTGTTTGTGGTTTTATTATTTTTCATTTTATTTTTAGTGAAGCACTTAGTTTTGACCTTAAACAGATGTGTTTGGTACAGCCTGCAGTCCTTCATTCCTTTACTTATTTTTTTTCTGTGGGGACTTAGGGCCACTTGATTCTCTGGGTCTCTTCTTCTTGAAAGTAAGAGATTCCAGATAGTTTTCAGAAAATATGTCTTATGTGCAAATGCTCAGCTGTCTTAATCTAGAAGAAAATAATCAGCCTCAAGTTCAGACACAGTGGGGAATAGTGTAGTGCCTGAAGTATACTAACATAGTTTTTTACTTCATTGTGCAGCATGTATAAACAAGATTATTTGTCTTCACAGGTGGAAACATTTTCTGGTGTCTACAAGAAGCTCACAGGCAAAGATGTGGTATTTGAATTTCCAGAATTCCAGTTGTAAAGTTCAAAAAATGGCTGAATAAAACAACTGTTCATACAACAGAGTAATTTCATTTAAATTTTGAATTCCCTAAACATAGATGGGGATTAACTAGTTCATGTGACTTCTTTACTGCCTGGATGAGTGACAATTGTGTATCAAAGTGTTAAGTCACCATCAATTTAATGGTAGCCCTCTTAGGTGGTTCTTGGCACTGTCGCAACACAATTGGACAAAAAAGAGTTCAGAGTCTGCAAAAAGAATTGACACTGATAAATAAACCAAAGTATGTGGAGATTTTCCATTTTGGGAGAATGGAGAATTACTGCAGAGCAGTGGAACTCCAAAGTTTTCCACACAGGAATACCAGTTGGAATACATGGAATACATGTTCTTCCTGACATGAAGAAGTCTACATAGCAGGTGGTGTGACCTCTGAAACCATGGAGCAGTGATATCATGGGCTTTGAATTTTGGGGAAATATGTTGGGGGAGCTACAGTTTGAGGTAACTTGCTCTTTCAGGTGGCAAAATTGTGTACTAGTTCTTACCTAAAAGCATGTCCTGCAGCTTCTCAGCTTTATTGGAATGAAATGAGACGACATTTTCACTTCTGAGAGCTTAATGACTTTGCTGAACATAAGCTAAATTATTTTTTTAGGTATTGATCTTGCTTTTGGAAATGATGAATTTATTTTTAAATTTCTCTGTATATTAGCAGTATGTATGCCTATATATATCAGCTTTGAGGTAACCTTTCTCATGACTGATAACTAAAGGCATGGATTGATATGCCAGGATGAAGTAATGACTGCTGGAATGTTTGGGGGTTTTAATATATTTCAGCACATGTTTGGAGATAAAGGGAGAGGTGGGGAAGGGCTGGTTGTATCAGCAGCCTAAGGCTGCATGATGGTGTCCTGAAAACACTACATTTTTGACCTAGGAATCTGTTTAGAAACACTTTAAGAAAGTAACACTTCCAGTGAAAGGGGCAGCATGGAGTTGGATGTGTAAATTTTGTGAGCAGTTTATATGAATTCAGTACTTCTCTGTTCTGAACTGCTACTTAGGAGCAAGTGCTTAATATAGTAAGACACCTAATTGTGGAGATGGCTTAATAGGTGGGGAGCTAAGTAGGTAATAGCCTCTGTACCCAGAGCCCTTAATAACACATCTTCCTACCTGAGTGTAGATGGAGGACAAGTGCTACTTTTGAGGGTCTTTGTAATTTTACTTCCTTTTCCCATTTACTGTGATGTTGGTTGCTTCCCACTCAATGCCTCTCCAGTTGTGAAGAATTAAAAGGTTAAAACAAATTCTGCATTGCTTTTGCATTGAAAAAGGGAAGGTTTTTAAGTCATGCCATAACTTCTATTTAGTAGGGCAGGACATATAGCTGTGTGCCATTAGTTTTGGTGCAGACTACAAAGAGAATGTGCCCTGTTGCAATTAGTAGTTAATTTTCTGCTACTTACTGACAAGGCTTGAATAATCAGAAAAATCAGGCAGTATCTCTGAAGGAGCTGAGGTGTACCTTAAGGCCTTTTTCTGTCTGCTTTTCAAACTTCTGTCTCTGGGGTATAACTTTATTTCTTTATTCTTCCACTATTTATCAGAAGTGAATTAATCAACTTCCCTTAGAATTAGATGAGAGGAATTTTAGATACATAACAACCCCATATCCTGGCTGCTTGTGTGGGGAGTAATCACAAAACAAATCTTAAAGCAGGAAGAGTGACAGAACTTTAGAATTCAAGTTTGCATTGTTAAAATGGGTATTACTCACATTGGAAACTCCACCACCCCTCCAGGTGTGTCTGTTTCTTCCCCCCCGCCAGTAATTCTAGTCTCAAATCAGACCAAGATTCTCACTACAGTAATCACAGAAGGTAGCCTGTGCAAATAGATATTTGCTGGTGTGTGTTGGAAGAAGCAGTCGGGGGAGTATTGGAGACTTAACAGATGTAAACTACCTTTAGTTAGAGGTTGGCAAGTCTTCTGGGGCTGTGTAACATCTGTGAGAAGAGGTCATGCTCAGACAGGCTTCAGTAGACAGTTTTTCCTGTTTCATGGTGAAATGGAACTCGGATTTGATCTTTTCACAGTGATAAATATGTCAGTAGTGTTTCTACTTTTGAAGCACAGGGAGGGGATAAGCAGGGGAGGAGAAATAAGAGTAAACTGAGTGTAAAGATTGAAAATGTTCCCAGGCATTGCCAGCTGTCTATAGATTTTTCTTGGCTCTCATTGCAAGCCCTTTGAACTATATGAAATGCAAAGGCTTGTTGATGGCCCCATAAGCAAATTCTTTGAGTGAAAGGATAATGCTGTCAAAGCCATTTATGATGCTTACATCAACTAAGCTGCAAGTAAGGGTAGATTTTTGTGGCATAAAAATACCAGGCTGTGCTTTGCAAAAACCCTTAGTCCTAATTTACCTTTATTCACAGACTGCCTTGTGTGTGTCAATGATACAGTCAGACAACTCCCTCTGTCCCTTGACAAGCATATGAAGTCAATGCCTGCAATCTGGAAAGTCAGTTGATGCCATCTGGTCAAGTGCTAATGAGGCTGCTGTAATACTGGTGTCAAATGTTACCTTAACCTAAACAGACTCCATAGGAGATGATGCTGGACTTCTATACCTTTCACATTCTGGTGCAGTTGAACTCAGAATGTGTGATTCCTCACGAGTTTATCAGCTGATCTGTGTAAAAAAAAAAAAAAAAAAAAAAAAAAAATGATGGGACATTCTGTACCAAGACCCTGTGTGGCTGTAGTATGTGGGTAGCGTCAGTGTGAATAGACAATCACATACTGAAGAGCAAAAAAGACTGAATTTCACCATCCCCCATCCCCCCATAGTAGCCCAAAATGAGAAGCAAGGGCTTTACATCTGTTCGGTGCTCTTGATACTTGCACCTGATACTAGATCTTTCATTGTTTAGTCCATGCAAATACTTCCGCAAATGTCTTCAAATATTTCTTCTATGAGGAGGGCCTCATCTCTGTTGATTCACCTTTGGAAAGGTGTGTAGATGTGTCAGTTCTAGTGTAGCAGAATTTGCACTTTGGGGTAGTAAATGCTTCACCTATCTTGTATTAATAAGGTAATTTGATGCATGATAACAATGTCTGATCAGCCCCTCTTTAGTGTAAGTGGGAGCATCTGGCAAGTTTTAATGTAGTAATTCTCATACCAAGTTGTGTCAAAAGGAAATTGTATCGCTCCTGCTTTGTGGACTGAATCTATTTCCTATGCCTTAGTTTTTCCTAATTTTTCTAAGCAGGAGGCCCAAGTTTGAGTCTCTGTTATGTCTAAAGGCTAGAACAATGCCAAGAAGCTGGACCTTTTCCTCTTTGTGGGTTGTGCTTTCTAGGTCTATAGAAGTGTATCAGAATGGCAGAAAAAAGATAGTGCTTACAGAATGTCATGAAGTCTCATAAAAAGAAGCTTGTGGTTGGGCTGAGGGAGTGTGAGGTTTTCCTGTACTCTGTATGGGCCCAACTGCAGCATTGATCAGTGCGAATGGTTGACCTCTTTATTATAAAGTGGCTTTGCTGTGCCTCTTACTGCCTGCCCTGAGTGCTTGTGTGAAAAACCTGCATTCTGCTGAGAGCAAGAGGAAAGAAGTGACACCAGCATCTCTTTGTACTAATGCTCTGTCGCCTACACAGCTACCTGTGAAGTCTCTTTCTTAACATCTTATGATCAAGAGGAGAAAGTCTGATTTGTTAGTCTGCAAGTTCAGCTTTCTGCTTCTCTACCCTCCAATTACTGTTGCTATTTTTTTTTTTTTTAGGAAAGTAACTTTTAAGTTTAGCAGCAAGCTGTTGCTGCTAGAAGTTGCTAAATGATTAATTGCTGGTTTTCATTATTGGATATTGTGCTGACATGTCTGAGTTTTGATCTGCCCCCGGAGCAGCAAAGAATGAATTAAAAGCAGGCACTGAAGAAATTATTCCAATTTTAGAGATGGAGGGTGACAGAAAAAGCACTACTGCTGCAGTAAATGCTGCTCAGAAATTTTATGCAACAAACATTACTGCAACACCACTAATGAAGTTAAAGGCCAGATTTTCCACAGCTGCAAACAGTTAAACCTGTGCTGCTGTTTCTACACTCATTTTTCCCACCACACATCTCTAGTATTACACAGAGGAGGCGGTAAGAGCATCTAATGTCTCCTTGCCCATAGAGGTCCAGTGTGCTGTCTGCTAAGGGAATGAGGTTCAGATGGGTATCTTTGCAGGGGCAGCTCTACAGACTGTTTTTTACCAGGCATATCTTGACATTTAAAAATTGTTTCCTATTTTCTTGTCTAAACAATCACTGTTAGATGAAGCCAAAGGGAATGGGGCACACTGCATTCTCAGGAGCAGATGAGTGGATGCACTCAGTGTTCTGCTGTGCACATCTGTGCCATGGAGGAGTCGTGCATCTGCTGCATTTCTTTCCCCCTTTCAGGAGTTTACCTTGGGAGGCTTACTAAGGGCTGGTAAGCAAGTCAGCCTTTACTTGCAAGAACTGGAACAGCATTTGTGATGGCCTGTGATGAGCTGAGCTCCAGAAACTGTGCTTAGATACTGATTTACTAAGGAATTTGTGCATTGGCAATTTTCATCCCATGAGAAAATCTTATTTGGAACACTGCTGATTTAGTTAGATGTCTTGCCAAACCACGGGGCCTTGTCATCGTCTCATAACAAGACTTTTTTAAAAGCCATTGTGTTTTTAAGTAGGTATTCTGTTAAATTCTCTTACAGACATAAAGGTAATGCCAACTGACTATGGAAAGTGTAGAAAAAAATGCCTAAAGTCTCCTAAAATAGATAATTTTTTTTTCCTGTTTTCTAACAGAAGACTTGTTCTTTTACAACCAATTTGCTACGTGGCTTTGACTGGCTTCAATCCCAGATGTCTACTTGAAGTGTGTCAATGTATTTAATGTGAGCTTAAAGTCTGGGTGAATGTTGGGTAAAGCTGAGGTAGATGGTCAATCTGGTGTGTCTTGCTGTATGCCCTAGCTGCTGAAGGCTGTCCCTTTCCATCCAGCAAGGGTGGCTGAAAAACTTGTGAATCAGCTCTTGAAGTGCTACAGTTTTTCAGACAAGCACCTTAACATAATTAAACACTTTAGCTTAATAGCCAACAACCACTGTCACCTAGTGATGGCTTCAGCTGCTCCTGTGCAGTCCGTGCATCTGAGCACTAGTTTGCACATAGCAGCCCGATTTAAATGATGTACCAGTGTGGCTACCCAGTTTGTGGTTGACTTTTTTGGTGGGCACAGCATGCTTATGCATTTCTGTAAGGGCACTGTGCCCTTTTCTCTCTTAGGTTGAAAAAAAAAAAGAGCTTATTTTCCCCTTTCCTAGAGAAAACACTTTCACTGCATTTATAGCGTTTGCCCATTCCTTCTGAACTCTATCCATTTATGTTTATTTTTCACTACTGTTTCCCCAGTGCTTAATACTACCTTTTCTACTAACTTTCTCTGAAACGTTTGTATTTCTCCCTCGATTTTTGTTTCTGGTCTCGGAGTTATTTGCCTTTGTTTACAGGGAGAGTAGATATGTATGTAAATGGTGGCTGCCTTTGCCATCGTAATATGATCTTCAAAGGCTTGGACTGCAGTCGGGTTGCTGCATTCTTTACATCAAACATTGCTCTTTGCAAGTTGCTGCCAACACAGTGCTAGAAGGACCCAATCCTGCTAATTGCCTTCAGCTCCCGGTGAACTGACAGGGCTTGTCTGCATAGAAGTGAACTTTAATTAGATGTGTGGTCCTTGCACAGTTATGTTCATGTTCTGCAATTTTGTTCTTTTTTTACTGTTGTAATCTGGAAGTGATCATCTGTTCTTAACTTGTCATGATGATTTGGTGTGTGTTTTGGAGTTTATAGGCAACAGAGGTGTGTAGCTAAATTCCAGCCTAATATGGAAACAAGGTGATTTAGGAGAGGTCTGCTTTTGTGAATATAGCCCACAGTGAGTCCTGAGTATGAAGTGCCACTACCTCTGCAGTGCACTGATACCTGCAGTACCCTTTTTTGTCTTTGTTACCAGCAAAGCTACTCAGCATATGTGATGCTGTAGGAGCTGTGATGGGGAAGGCGGTTGTACACCCCAAGGCTGGGGAGAGGTTTGCTGGGAGAGTGAATATGACATGCTTGTCCCCTCAAACCCTAGTTGGAGAAAAGGGGAGGAGGGAAGGGTGGCATGAGCAGGGAGATGGGGGCAGGTGGTTCACAAGCCTTTTTTGTTGAAGAAGCTTATCAGAGCTACAACCTTACAAATATAGTAGCCATTCATTAGAATGTATTCATTGGTATAGTCTTAAGCAGTATTCTGTATTTGCCTTGCAAGTTGAGAATGAAGCCAGTAATATCTGTTGAAGTATAAACTTCTTTTCATGGAGGGATGTTCTCAAAATCCCACTTCCCTCAATTAGCCAGTCACAGTTTTTTGCTGCCTGAACAGATGTGGAGTATTGTGGTTTACCCAGGGCTCAAACCAGTCTATCTCTTTAAGATGAAAACAAAGATTGTACAACTCTTCTGAAGCTACAGTGAAGGATTTACATCTCCCTTTTTTCCCTCCCATTGACACAGAAAGTGTTATCAAAAGGTGTTTAAAAAAAACACAACCACAAAAAACAAAGCAACGAACAAACAAAACACAAACCCCAAAATGTTGTGAATGATACTGACGTGGTTAAATTAGCATTTACATTATTGTGGAACATTGAGACGCAGCTCAGTAGTAGATGTATGTTTTACTGAAGTCAAGAATACTATAGCCAACTTCAAGAATGGACAGAATTTTGGTAAGGAAATAGGTGGGTAATTAACACACTAAGATGTTCACACTTGGTGCACCATTTCATGTGTTTAATATCTGCTGAAGCAAAGCAAGGAAAATGTTATGCTGAGGCAGTGTGCATGCATGGCTCAGAGCTGAAAAGATGTAAATGGTTAAAAAGGGGTTCTCTGCTAGAAAGGAGGAGGGGAGAGTAAGTGCATTCCCAAAAAAGTACATTCCCAAAATAAAAAGCTTACATCATGGACCTCTTCAGCTTTCCCACACTTCTTTCCTAATTATTGTCCTGCAGGACAGCTGATCTATTTCAAACAGGAAGCTGTTTACAGATAACACTTGCAACTGTTTTGTCTGATTTGTTGAACTGTCGAAAAGAAAAAGACAACCTCTTTTCAAATTAAAAACTGTCAGACTTCTGTAAACAGCAGCAATGAGGTTCATCTGTGCAGTGTCCCTGCAGGCACAGAGCGCTCTGCAGTTCCCATTTTCTCAGCAACCATAAGGTAAGAGACTTCTATACTTTCACTCTTTAGAAGCATGCAGAGGAAAAAGGCTGAATGTTTGTTAGGGGGCCGCCTTCTAAGTTGCAGATTGTGATTGATGATCCCCAATAGTAGGGAAAGTTAAGGGAAATAAGAGCTCACTCATTTCTATCAGGTAACATTGGACCTTTCTGTTGAGTCTCATGCTTGTGGGTTAGATGACTGAATTCCTGTTTAGTAGGGGATTTGTATTTATTGTGCAGAGATGCTGTTGGAAGAACTCGCTTTCTTTTGACTAGGGAAGGACACAACAGTATATGGATTTTAACTTTTGCTACATCTGAAAATTATAGCAGTACCTTAATTGGTTGTAATTCCTGGAAACAGGTAGTCAATACCAGTTTAATTTTGGAAACATTAAGCTTTCTTTCTCCATCCTTCTATTTTTATTCCTAAGCAACTGGCTGTTTTCTACTTTAAAAAGTGAGCTTATAATACAGTTGCAAAACAGGGAATGAAGACTGACATTGCAGAGGTGGAGGAGATGACAGAAGATCCAGTAAGGGCTGGAATAACACCACCAGATAAGTAAGAGCAAACTCAGTGAAAACCAAATGAAGTTGGAAGTAGTAGTATACAGGAATGCTTAATGAAATTAAAGGATGTGTAAAGATGTAAAATTTTGAAGTATGAGAGTAAGCCATACTTACATACATCCAGAAGGCCACATGCCTGCTTTTCAGTTGTGAGGTATGAAAAATAGGAATCGTAAAGAGACTTGAAAGTTTCTGTTCTGACCGATGTGCATACATATATCTGTGCTCAATATAGGGGATTGCTTTCTAGCAAAATCAAATAGCTGTGGAGAAC
Organism: Chloroceryle aenea; assembly: GCA_013399075.1. NCBI lineage: Eukaryota > Metazoa > Chordata > Aves > Coraciiformes > Cerylidae > Chloroceryle > Chloroceryle aenea. The sequence goes on along the minus strand of VWZY01002126.1, from coordinate 494,112 downwards.
TGAAATACCCAACTTCCCTTGCTGTACAGTGACATGGAAAGAGTGTGTGGACTGGAAATACTACAACTTTGATCCTTGGGTATTGAAAGATTTTGAATATGTATCAAATATAAAAACTATCGCCCTAAATTTTTCTGTAGCTGAGATCATTTGTATTTCATGTCCGTATGATCATTGATGTGCTAATGAACATTTAAAATGTTTTAGTGATCACAGAATATAAACCAAACACAGATTTAAAGGCATCATTTATAACAATGACATTAGGATCTTTTAATCTGTGACAACTCATTAGATGTATCCATAAAATTTTATTGTGCTACTGATGCAGCATAAAATAAGCTATACAGATGTTGTAGACAAGAAGTAATACTTCCAAGCTGCGTATTCCTTTCAAAAATATTTGGAGTGTCTTTCAGAATATTCTTAGATGTATCTGGCAAAATGAAATGATTGTTTTAATTAATATGTGAAAGAGAATATGTAACTTAAATTCATAGTCAAAATGTCATTTTAAACATGGCATATTCCTAGTCAGCAGAGAATTGCAGTGTTGAAGTGACAGAAACCTACTGCATAATCTATAAATGATGTTGAAGGCTGTGGCTTTTTCTTTTTTTTTCAGATAACTTTTGAGCGATTTTTACACTGTTTCTAAAGCTCTTTAGTCATCTTTAGGGCTGTCCAAAACCTCTTGAACCAGAATCCTTTTGAAGTAGGAAGGCTTTTGGCAAAGTAGCTTTTTAAAGAAGCATTTCAGTTTTCTGGGCTAGTTTAGTTCTTTTGTCAAAGTATTTTGGCTGAAAACCAGAAGAGTTTAGCCAAAAATATTTTCAGTGTGTCTCCTGGGAAGTGTAGTTTGTGCTTTGCGCTGTGTTTTACAATTGGCTGGACTTCACAGATGAACCATATTTCCCGTAAGGCCATGTGGTCAAGGTCTCGCTCTTCTCATTTCCCTTGATATATTAGGAATGTATAATACAATACATACATACATTGTATGTATGTATTCCCCTGATGTATTTGAGGAAAGGCAGTCTAGTGAAGGAGGCACACACTGGGCTCATAAGGCATCAACTGTAGGCAAAGCCTCTCAGATTACTGGTCAATAACTAGATGGCCCCTCCTTAAAATTCAAGTTCTTCCTTCTGGTTTGCGCATCAGCCAGAGACCGTCCTAGTTTTGGGCTCTGAGAGTAAGACCCTTCAAGAGGGCTTGTATGTTAGCAGAAGGCTTAAAGCCTTTTTATTTTATTTTATTTTTTTTTTAGCTATTCTTGTACAAAGGAGAGAATATCTAAAAATGTTTCTGTTAGTGCTTCTGCCAACTTTTACCCTAGAATTGCTCCATTTTTATGTATAAGGAACTGAAAGGTGCAAGGGAATATGGCTGCATTTTAAGAGCTGGATAAACTCTTAAGAAGAGAATGACCTACTAGGAGCCCGGAAATTTAGAAAGAATCACAGAATGTTAGGGGTTAGAAGAGACCTCAAAAGATCCTCTAGTCCAAATCCCCTGCCAGAGTAGGATCATCTAGATCAGGTCACACATGAACTCATCCAGGTGGGTTTTGATTGTCCCTAGAGGAGGAGACTCCACAACCTCCCTGGGCAGCCTCTTCCACTGCTCTGGCACATTCACTGTGAAAAAGTTTCTCCTTATGTTTACATGGAACATGTTGCACCCTGGCCCCTTGTCCTGTCATTGGACATCACTGAGAAGAGCTTGGTTCCATCCTTTTGACACCTTTAATATATTTATAAATGTTAATGAGGTCACCCCTCAGTCTCCTCCAGGCTAAAGAGACCCAGCTCCCACAGCCTTTCCTCATAAGGGAGATGTACCATCCATAAGGGAGAAGGTGGTTTTGAAAATCCATCAAGGTCTCATCTCACCCATCTAAGTGCCTGTTCAGAAAAATCTAGTCCTAGATAATTTGCCTATATTTGTATAGGCAAAAATTCCCCCTATATAGGGGAAGTTATTCTGCTTGAGTTCTTCACCACTGGACCAGTTTTGTTTATTAGGATCCAAGGATCCTTAGCTGCTGTGACTGTTGCTGCTTCCTCAAAACTGTACCATAAGTTGGGTTAGGAGGTCCATAGGGTGTTCTGGAGGCGAGAACAGAGCAGTAAGACAGATTGTGAAAAATGTTAGGATTTTCATTGGTTTCCTTCTGTCCTGACTCAAAGAGCTGTTTCAGTTTGAAGGGACCTTTGAAGATTGTCTAGTCCAACATTAAAGCATGTGAATGAAACACGGACGTGAATAAATAGCTTCACACTACTGCAAGTTGCCTATCTGGTTCTAGACCAAGTATCAATGATGTTTACATGTTATATGAAGCAAATGGAGGAGAGCTAAGTGCTGAAGAAAGTGACTCGCCACAGACAGTGTGATGGGCATAGCAGCTGTCTGGAAAATGCTTGTGAGACAGATGCTCTGGGTTTCCCTCTCCTGGATGTGGGAGTGGATAATTTCACCACCTTTAGTGATAAATGCCTGCAGGAACATGAAACCAGAAATTGGAACCTTGCCTTGAATGTGTGTGCCCAGTTATCCTTCAGACACAGAGACTTTGAAAACTGACTCTGAAAAAAAATTTTCTACAGTTCTCTTTGAAGAATGGACTGCTGCTCCCCATCTGTCATGTAATAACCTACTGTCCAGAAGCACTTACCCGAGAAGTGGGACATCTACATGAAGAGCATTGGAACAGGCTGCCCAAAGAGATTGTGGAGTCTCCTTCTGTGGAGACTTTCAAAACCTGCCTGAATGCATTCCTGTGCAATCTGCTCTATGTGAACCTGCTTTAGCAAAGGGTTGAACTAGATGATTCCCCAGAAGTTCCTTCCAACCGTTAGTATTCTGTGATTCCATGATTCCTGCTTACAGTGTGTTAAAAGGAGACTGAAGGATTTGGGGCACCTTTCCTTCATGGATATAAATGGGTTAAATAGTGTGGTGTTACCCTCTTCAGGTAAGATGTTGACCATCTCTGAACTGTGTAGTAAGAAAAGCTTAGGCATACAAGTAAATTTTCCAAAATAAACCACAGGCATCTCCTGACTCGTAATGTTGCATGAATTGTTGGGATATCCATAGCTGTGTTCAGGTTCCTGGTGCCTGTCTTTGTCTGGTCTTAAGCATAGCTCACTCTGTGTTTTGTTGTTGTTGGTTTTTTTTGACCTGTTAGTATGAATTTGCTAACTGTGGAATAAGCATAAATAATAACAGGAAATCCTACAGATACCACTCTTAAGATTTTTCAGTTTAATTTGAGAGATTTTCAGGTTTAGTTGTAGATCCCTCCAAATTCTCTTGTGATGCTGTTGGTGATTTTAATCTGTGGGCCTCCAAGAGACTACAGATCAGGAATTAATTTCATCTCCATCTGGTCTGAATCCTGGGCGCAGTCTGCGTGTTTCTGTGCTGCAAGGTCTGGACAGCAAAGCTTACATGAAGTAGTGCTTGTCTGGATAAAGAATGAACTGCAGACACCAAAGGGTACATAAATCTTTCACCTTCACTGAAGAAGGCACCAAAATAATTCATCCATTTCAAAAAGCTTCACAAGCACCTCTTTCTTTAAATGAGTCTTATACACCAAAGGCTGTTGACTATATTGGAGTTAGTGGAAGACAAGAAAGCATGGAAGTTTTTGTAAGGACATTTCGTCATAAAAATGGAATTTTATGATTATCATCAAAGGAGGACTTATAGAAGATTATCTCATTTGGGGGAATTAAAACAAAGAGCTTGGGAAAAAAAATGTGAAGGAACTGGCAATGTTAGATTGCAAGGTAATTGCGGCCAATCAAATTAAAAACGTCAGACAAGAATGTAATGGAGGCCTTGCACAGGAAACACCAAAAATTGTCTTGTTACATAGGGAAAGAAAAGGTTAATGAGGAAACAGGTCTCTGATGGCAGACTGGTTAGTGGAGTTCATGTACAAGAAGTGTTAAGGAAACAGGTATAGAGAACATGTGGCAGAGGAAGAGCAGCACTGCTTGTGTGTGCTGCAAAGACTCCAGGGTGGTGGATCTGTCAGCAGCAGCCACACATGTGTTCTCAATGTTTCTCTTTGAGTTGTGCAATGATCTTGCAGTTTAAAGTCAATGCAAAGATGAGGTGAGATGATGTAATGAGAGGCATGTTATGAGCTGGAGATTAAAAATGTCTTAATTTGAGGTATTTTTCTTTGCTATTATATCCTTTCCAGCATCTCAGCGTCTTTCTTATACTGCAGTGCCCAAAACTGAACACAGTACACAAGCTGTGGCCTCACCAGTGCCGAATACAGGGGCATGATCAATTCCCTACTTCTGCTGACCACACTGTTTCTGGCACAGACCAGGATATTGTTGGCCTTCTTAGACACCTGGGCACACTGCTAGCTTATGTTCAGTTGACTGTACACCAGCAATCCCAGGTCCTTTTCTGCCATGCAGCTTTCCAGCCACACTTCTTCAATCCTGTAGTGTTGCCTGGAGTTTTTGTGACTGAAATGTAGGACCTGACACTTGGCCTCATTAAACCTCGTACAGTTAACCTCAGCTCATTGATGCAACCCATCCAGATATGTCTGCAGATCCGTCCTATCCTCAACAGTCCCACTCAATTTGGTGTCATCTATAGATGCTGGGACAGTTTTTCTGTCAACTTGAAAATCACCCATCTGAAAAAGAGATCAGCTGAGTATCCCATGTCTTGCAAAGCCTGAGTTTAGTTTTTGAATGGTGTGTGTCATGCTTGTGTAAGCAACACCAACTTGAGACACCCAGGGAAGATGTTAAATCAGCTACAACAACGTGTGCATCCTTTTGTGTAAAACAAATCTGTTGGTGCTTGATGCCAGAGTCTGTCAGATGCTTTGTTAATGGTTCTGATCATTGTAGTTCTTACTCTTGTCTTTTAAGAAACTCTATTTAAACATGCGTTTTGCTTGTTTAGGCTTAGTTTGCATGTGATTGCATTCACGTTGTTCCTTGATTTTAGGGAAGAGAATGTTAAATATTGCAACTACAATGTTGGATATATGGAGTTTCTGATAAGCTTAGAGTTGATTACTCTGTACCCTTCTGGAAGCTCTAAGTAACTGTGCCAAGTCTCCTTTTTCTTGTTGTTCATTCTTCTTTGGCTTAAGTCAACAGGCAGATGCTGGGATTTCAGCCAGAGCAAGATCAGTATAGTCTTTAACACCTCTGAAACACTGGGGTTTTTTTGGTGTGTTTATTTATTTTGTTTTGTTTTTCTGTAGCTGCATAATCAGAGCAGTAGCATTAGTTGTTGTTCCTGTATGTGCCCCATAAATGCTAAACAGATATACACCAAAGTTCAAATGATCACTGCTTAGGTGATGTACAGCTTCTTAATTTGTGCACAAGTGGCCTCCGGTCATATTCTAGCTGTCTGAGAGATGCACCTGCTGCTATTGTTAGAGAATTTGCTGACTACCAAGGCAGATGGAGATGCCAGCAGTTATCACTTAACATAGCTGTTTATATTCTTCCCTAGAAATGTACAATATAAAAATAAAGAAATCCCTCAGGGCAGTTAGTTAGATGGAAAGACTTTAATGAAAAAATTCCCAAAGGGAATGTCAACCTCAAGAATCTTTTGGTAGCAGAAGCATTGTGTTTTATATGCGTAAGGGAAGTAACACCTGTTTATATGAGTTCAGATAAACACCCTTCTTTGCAAATTATGTTCTGTACATTCTATCTGCTTCATTCTGAATTCACATTTCTTTTTCAGGATGGGATTGTCAAAAGTATCCCATACCTGCATGCAATCACTTGTACTCTTTCTCAGTTTTAAAAAATATTTGTAGACCTGTGTGCATTGTACATGGTAAAGGTTTTCAAATGCATGTGTTGTGGTATATATAAGAACTGCTCGGGCAAATGTGTCACTGGAAAATATGCTTTTAGCTGTCTTCCATTTGGCATACCTTACATGTAGGATCACGACTATTGTTAACGATATAGACTGATTAGTGAAAGTCTGCTGTAGCATACTAGTGTAAGAATACTTTGACTTCTGAGAACTTCATTAATGTCCAAGCATGTGCAGGAGCTGCGTATCTTTGTGTGTGCTTTTACTGAGTTGCATCTGACACATAGAAACCTGTTTTTTTTTCCACTGTGTTTTGCATCTACAACCATTTCTATATACCAGTCATACATTTTCTCTTTATCTGGGGTACTGTTTTGGTACGTTCCCCTTCCTTTTGCCTTCCTTCTGCAGTTGGAAAGGTGTTTCAGGGCTCTGAGAGTGAGAGAATTTGGCTATGAAGTTCACCCTTCACTTGCCCAGTGAAGATATGTGTCTGTATTTCCTGTGAGGCTTGCTTTCTCCTCTGATGTTCTTGATTTTTCTCTTATGTTGAAGCTTGGCTGATAAACTGAAGGTATTGTTGGTCTTTGTGTCACCTATATAACTTATGTCCCTCTTTTTCTGAAGCTTCTGGAGGCTGATGTGAATGTTTCGGCACAGGATCACATATAGGGTGTTATTTCATCTCTGCAGATCCTCAGCCCAGGAATAAAAATAACCTTTTGTTGAAATTGCATTGACTCTGCCCCAGTTCAAACACAAGACACAAGATTTTGATCATATATGTTTATGTACCATGGTGTTTTATTATATTCAGGATCTCATTCCGAGAAGTATGTCCTTGTCATTTGAGGATAACTCTTGGATCTTTTCCATGACTCTTGGTAGCTTGCGTGCTATTGCAAAATGCCTCATGTTGTTGTATCTCCTATTCTCTGTATCTTTTGCTGGACATCAGTTTCCATTCCACCCTGGTATTTTGCCATATCTTTTCTCCTTTTAACATGTTCCCACTCTAATTATGTGCTGGGTGTTTTTTTTTTTTTTTTTTTTTTTTTTTTTTAGACTATTTGTTTCCGTATTCCTGAATGCTGATTAGGCAATGTTTATTCCAGTTCTNTTATTTTGCATGCTGCTGGCATGTGAGGGTACTGGGTTTTAGCATACTGGAGGCCATCTCAGCTGCTGCCAAGGGCATTTGTTTCCCTGATTTGGCAGCATTTTTCACAGGAATGATGGCCCTTTTACCCTCACCGGGAATGAAGGAACTAAATCAACTGAAAAATAACATTACAGAAAGAAGAATAGCTTTCTGCTGGCATAGCAGCCTGTGCTAGCTCATGATGGGATCAACTGGTGGTTGGTGACAGTACGGAGAAGGGGAGGATGATACGTGACTGCATCGGGGTAGCTGCTGTTAGACCTCCCATAGATTGGCTTAGCTAATTAGTGATGGTGGGCCTAATGTGGCATGCCTGAATGTAGTCTAGTTTCACCTACTGCATCCATCCAATGGTAGCAATTACTCTCCTGGAGAACTGGAGCTGTGGGTGGGTTCAAATCCTTTTAAATCAGGATGTTCCACAGCTGGCAGTTCTTACCTTTCAGATCAGTACCTGAATGGCATTGATGCATGCACCACTGCTGACATGTCTAGGAAGATTGGATTGGGGCCTTATTAGACCTTTCTGCCTTTTCTCTGCACCTCCAGAAATGTAGCTGCAGGACTGAGACCACCCTCGCAATGTTAAGTTTGCCTTTTGATCCTGTCGCATGCCCTCAAGAAGAGGGCACTGTCAGGACCACCTGGAAAACCTAAGCACCCGGAGAGTGAGAGCATGTTGGAAAACAGAAGTTGGCTGAATGGGCATTAAGTACTTAAGTATTGCACAAATATCCCAACTTCTGTAGCCAATCCTAAGCCTCCATGGATGCGGAGGGCTGGAAACAATGGCTTGAATCTTCAAAAAGAAGATGACAAATGCATGTGTAATTAATATGTATTTATTAATGTAAGGAAATGTACCCTGCAGTATCCTCCATGTTATTCACTGTTTCTTGGTGAATCCTTGGTGCTTTAGGTCCTACAGATAGGTGTGTGGGGATAGCAGTCACATTCTTATGTAGATGCTTTATAGGAGTGGGGCCGAACTGAGGCAATTTAGACAGATTTAAGAAGAACTGACACCTCGTAGTATTTTTGATGTTAGGGTTGTTAAGAATACTGAAAATTTGATCTGACATATATCATTGATGGCACTCAAAATCACAAGCTATTTCTGTAAATGATAGCTGCAAACAAGGCCATGAAAAAGATCTTGTAATCTAATAGGGACTTTGCTTAAAACATTGTGGGAGAAATTTTATTTGGCATTTCTACTTATCTCTGACCAACATTTTACACAAATATAACATTGTACTTGAATGTTATTCTTTACCATCTAAAAAGCTATCATCAGAGATTTGGCACTTGGGTCCCATCTCCCTCTAGCCATAGGTTTTGAAAACATACTTGCACCTTTCTGTCACTATTTTGATCTCATCCTCACTGAAGCCCTGATTTTATACTTTCTGCACAGATGACAATAAGTTAATTCTGCCATAAACTCATTGACTTCAGCAGAACTACATCAGAAAGAAATTTCTCTCCATTTAAAAAAGCATTCTTCCTGATGAAAAGTAAGGCTTCTATTCCTACATATGACAAGGGCACCTACATTTTACAGTCAGAACTAATAGTCCCTTACACCTCACAAACATCATCTAAGGAAATAGCTTTATTGAGTCAGAATTAAGTGTACTTTGAGGGGGTAACCAATGACTTCCTATCAGGTTTTTAGGTAATGTTCGTTTCCTATCAGCTTAGACTCACTCTTTTGTCCTCTGCAGCAAACCTCACTGTTCTTTGGCATCATCAGGACCTGAAATGTCTTACGTCTCTGCTTTATGGTACTCCATGCTTCATAGATTTCACAGGGACTTCATAGCTGCAGCAGTTATGGTCCTCATTTTTGCAGTTCTCTGATATTAACATTTAGAGATTTTTTTTCATCTTTCAAGCCCCTTGCTTTAACCTTTAAATCAATATGTAGAATTTGACTTCAGAGCATTACAATGTTACAAAAACAATCATCTATATTTAAGCAGTTTTATCATTGATTCTGATTTTTTATATTCTGGCTAAAAGGTGAACTCTTGATTACCCAAGTTAATGTGTGAGGCAGCTGAAGGGACAAATGAGAAAACAGATAAAGTAAAAGCATGGCTACAGAAAACATCTGTAGGTTAGAATGATCATCAAGGCTCTAATGGAGAAAGAAGAGGTCAGTGACACAGGTTTCATCTCAAATGTTTTATAGATGTCTTCTCCAAGGAATGACCCACAGCCCTTGGGCCAAGGGGTTAAAAGTAGCTTGAATGTACAGCACCAGAGATTTGTCCCTTTCACCTCTCCCTGCTTACCCCAGAAATGTATCCTGGTCTGTGCTGCACCCTGGTGTTACTCTTGTTGGCCTGGGGTGTTTTTTGTTGTTGTTGTGTGTTTTGTTTGTTTGTTGGTTTTGTTTTGTTTGTTGTTGGGTGGTTTTGTTTTTTTTTTTGTCTTTTATTCGTTAAAAATATTCGTAATAGTAAGAAATCTGTGTTACAGCCTGACAGCCTGGCATTTCACTGGCATGATTTTGTGGGCACAAGTTGGATCCATTAGGATGCAGTTTAGGGCCTGCTGGGGCATTTGAGGATACACAGGCTGCCAGATAGTTCTGGGAGGTGTCAGGATGTGGATGATGAGGACTTGAAAAGTCAGGGGAGTGAAAACTGTTGAAAGCTGTTGATGTGTCTGCAGTGTTGACTCAAACCTGCTTGGGAAAATCACTCATCAAATTTGGCTGTGGCTTTGCAGATTTGTGTGCCTGTCTCTAGCGGGAACATAATTCAGAATATAGATAATTCAGCTCAGATCCCTGAGAATGAAGTATCATTTTAAAAATAATAATAATAAAAAATCATAATAAGCATGAAACCAACTCAGTAACAGTGGAATGAAAACAGCTCAAAGGGGAGTCCCATAGGATTATATAGAGGATTACAGCCAATCCATAACCATTGGCTGGCTGATCATTAATGCAAGTGAGCATTATTTCCTTTCTGTATTTCTCATCCATTTGGATTCAACTAGGCAGATCATCTGTGTTGTTGCTTCTAGGTCCAAAATAAGAGCATGCAATAAGCCACTGGCCCTTATGGAACGGCCACTGGCAGATACAGGGCCTTCATGCATGAGGCTGAAGTGATCACCGAGCTTTCCATCCACAGCTGGGGGGGGAGCAGGGGATCTCAGGGAGTGCTGGGTGCCAGCTGGCCTGGCCAATCCCACAGTGGTTTTGAGCAAGCCTATGGTGCCTTGGGGATTCTCCAGTGATGTCTCAAGGACTTGTCACTTGAAGCCTGGCTTAATAAACCTCTTCTCTCTTGGCAACATAAGGCAGATTCCCTAAAGCTGACATGTCTCAAAAGTTGTTTTTAAATTATTGTGCTGGTTGCATTGGTATGTTTCTATTCCTAATGGGGTTAGAGGTGGTTTGCTGTTTTTTAAAAATTATTATTTTATTTTTAGTTTTTTAAAGGAAAGGCTATGTAAATGCTGCCTTTTCCTCTTTTTTAAAACTTTCAGCTTACACTGATTTAATGGCAACCATGGCTGCAAATTTGACTCCTGACCCCTGAATAGACAGTGAAAAAATATTAATACTTTTATAAGTGATGAACATTTCTATGTTTCTCTCTGGCACTGTTTTTTTTCTAATGCTGAAGATACTCCAGATACCAGGGCTAAAATAGTATTTGAAAAAACTGGCAGGCACCTCATTCTGAGGACCAATTTCAGTGGAATTTAGTTTTCTAAATGCCTTTATCAACCTCAGTCTGAAAGGACTTTAAGGTAGGTCAGAAACAAGGAATTTTCCAGGATTTTAAAATGAAACGTACTGCTGTAGCACATACCAGGAGATCAAACTCTTGTTTCAATCATCTAAGGCAATTTTAGCTGCAGAAGAGAAGGTTCCTTTTTAAAGCAGGAAAAGGTGGAGAAAGTGATATCCAAAGTGCTTTAAGTTTGATTTCTACTGCTGATGTGTCCCTTTACTATACCTGCAGATATAAAGTATTTAATCTGAAACCTCTTCAGAGATTTCTTCTGTTAGTGGCTCTTTTCAGACTAAGGTAATTCTCTAAATATTCATTCTAGTCATTCAGGTCCAAATGTTGTGGCCTGACTGACAATAAGAAATTCCATTTTGTAGAATGAGTCCATTTTCTCTGCAAGTTAAGCTACCATGAGGTAGGGTGAAGTGTATCCTATGTGTCCCTGAGACTTGTAAGCCCTGAAGCAGTTGGCACTGGGGAATATGACAAAGCTTCGCTGGAGGTTTTGTTTTTCCCAGAAAAGCCTTCATATCTGGCAGCTGAACAGAGCCACCAAGCAGCCCTGCTGCTGAATGCCTGTCTCATCTCCCAACTGTGTACAAGTTTGCAAAGGCAGATTTAACATACCTGTAGACTTTGATCTTTCAGTTGTAGTCTGGATACATCTAAAACCTAAAAATGCAGAGGAAGTGATAGTGCCTTTTTTATTTACTAATGCAGAGTCTGGAGCACCCTCCTAATTTCAGTTCCTCCTTCTGTCTCAGGCTGTTTTGTTCCCCTCTCCAACTTCTGGGTTGAGAATTCTTATCATTTTGGGAACTGAGCACTCTTGAAAGGGGTGGGGGGAGTACTGTAAGCATCTGTATGAGTGAGTGGTCTTCCTTCAGAACCTGCACCTTAAGCTTATGAGAGAAGACTTTGTAAATTACTTAGTAGTCTGACAGGAGTGTTGATGAGGGTACAGAATGCATCTCTAGGAAGATTGTTTATGTTGTTATCTGCTAGACTAAAAGATAAAAAGAAAGCAAAGGCCTTGAAAATAGAATGGTTACATTACAGCTTAATGGAAACTTCCTTTTTTTTTTGGACCACAGTCCCCTAAGTCTTCTTTCTGACTGGCAGAGTTTGTCTGTGAAATAGTTCACACTTCTGTTACAGGAGAATGGCATATTGCGGCTGTGAAAATCCCCAGATAGTCCCTGTTCCTCCCTTGCTCTGTGGGAGGATTACCCAACACCAGTGATTTTCCCTAGGGCTTCCTGCCCCACTGTAGCCCATTAGACCATGACTGTATTGAGATACTTGACCCAGGAACTCTTCCCAGGACCAAGCATAGACCCCACCTTTTTCAGGCAGGTCCTTTTGCTGCACCTCTCTCATTTGAAAGGAAAGCTGGGGAAGACATCTGTGTCAAAAAGGGCTCACAGCGTACACCAGTCTGTGTCCCAAATCTAGATGATCAGTGAAAATTGGGGGTTGTATTATGGAGCACCCCTGCCCTGCAGTGCTGATGTAGCATCAGATGGTGTAGCAAGGGTGTTGTGAGGCAGAGTAGCCTCTCCTGTATCTCACACCATGACCTCCTTACATGACATCTACTTAGTCTTCATGCTCAGACTTATCAGAGTTGATGGTGGAATTTAAAATTAGAGCAAGACTTTTTAATAGTGTAGGCAAAACTGAGTTTTGGCTGCACATGGAGGGCAGTCTGCCTTCCTCTTGCTCCATCCCTTAAGTTTTGGTATCTGCTTCACCAGCTCATTCTCACCCTGAAGCTCTTTATTATGCTGTCCCTGATGAAGGGCAGTTATGCCTTCAGGCCATCCCCAAAAGAACAGATTCACCCTCCTAGACCCAGAGCATGTTGAGGCACACTGACCCAGGTACTGGGCCTACAACTGTGCCTAATGCTACTTGGCTTATTTTTGAAGAGAACTGGGGAGTGGAGAGTAATATAGACCAGTCTTTTTGCTCTAGATGTAAAATGCACATGTCTGTATTGTGGCTATAGAAAATGATATAGAGGTACTTTCTTCTGAATCTCTGATACGACTTTCAGCTTGTTTGTGTAGTATAGACCCTTGATGAAAGAAGGGCTGGAAAAACGTATCAGAAGTATATAAATAACACTTCTGTTGAAGGGTATTTCTACAGACCCCCTAAATATGGGCTTTTGATGGTCCTTTCACACAAACTCCATTTCTGTACTGTTGTTTCCTGAGAGATCTCTTCACAGCTTAATATCAGGCAAAACATTTCACCTGTAGACTTAAACAAAGGTATGTTTCAGAGGTGAATCTTTTCAGGATTTATTGAAGACTCTGGTGTAACTTCATTGCATGATATAGTGAAATATTATCTTCCTTCCACTCTCAATGAGTAATACAAGGGCTATTGTATCAGCCAATTTACTGGGCACAATTTCAGTGCTCAGGTAGATGGGAAGTGAAATTTCAGGCCTTTAAGTTGGTCTTATTGTCTGTTGAATTGCCTTTTTAGAGCAGTATGCACTCTTTCTAAGTAGCAACTTAGTACTGACATTTTTCAGTGCAAGTGCCTGTACTGTATTTTCTCCTTTGTCCTCACCAGTGAGAAATTGTGAACACAGAATTGCATATTATTAGCATTGTTTAATATCCTATTTCATAACTAATTTTCTTCTGTGTGTAATCTTACCCCGTCTAGCACCAAAATGAGCTGCTAAATGCACTGCTGCATGTTTTGTATGTCTGTGGAACCTGCTGGGATGACCTGCACATATTCTCATGCTATGCGGGTTATGGCATGCAAAAATATATTGTATTTGTAGTAGGATGCTGAATATGTTCAGAAACTGTTGAAAGTCTTTGGAATTCTTATAACTGTTTATTCATTCTTTTGTTTAGGAGTCAGTGACCTGTAAGTGCTCATTATGAAGAGAGATCTGGTTTTCTTGGTGACTCTAATTAGCCTTGCCTTCCTGTCACTGCTAAGGTCTGGATATCCTCAACATATTGCAGAGGAGTCCTGCTCTGTTCAAATTCTTGTTCCAGGCCTCAAAGGTAATGTGGAACCCTACTCCATCATTTAAATACTAATCCTTTCTTTCTAACAGTCTCATTTGCACCACTGACAGAGTGGTCTGTGTAGCAGAGACAAAAAAGGTGCCTTTAGTTTTCCTCTTATTTGTCTTGTTTGCAGCCTCCATAAAAATGGAATTTTAAGGTCCATACAATGAACATTAGTCTGTTAAAATAACCATGGTTTAGAGAATGAATGCCAAAGTTTCCCAGATGTGCCCCTGACTGGTTGTGATTGTAACTCTGATACACTAGTATGGTTGGCTTCTCTGTGTTTATACTCAGGAGCAGTACACATACCCAAAGACTGTAAAATCAGGTCCTGCTTTATACCTGGAGAGGTTTTCATTGCCATTTTGCAATGTAATGGGAAGTATTTTGTGTTTTCTAGCCTTATGTCTGTTTTCCCTTGATTTTTAAATTTTCAAGTGCTTTTTAAAAGAAATAAAAAATTAGTTATGTTTTGGGCATTTCTATAGTTTCTGTGGACAAAAGCAAAGTTTTTATAAAACAAACCCCCAAACTACTGTCCCTAAAAGATGGTATAAGAAATTATCCTTTTGTAGAAAAAAACACAAACAAACCTTAGATAGAAAATCAACAACTGGGAAGAAAAGGCATTTTAAAGCAACAGAATCCATTATGGTTTGAAATCCTGGCTCTCTTTTGTCAATAACAGTAATTCCCTTTATGGAGTCTGTGGTATTTCTACTGGAGTGTAACACCTGTGAGCATGGGGAAATACCTGTTAACTAAGGACAAGAAAAATACATTAAACTACCATTTTAGCATAAAGAATTAAAAAAAAAACCCCATTCTTTAAGAACTGCACACTAAACTTCCGTTTTTTCTGGTAGTTATGCATTGTAGCATCACAAAACTCACCTAACAATGTTGATGCCACTAATGTTATATAGTACAAAGCTGGGCTTTACCCAGTTGCATGAGGACCGTGGTAGGGACTGCAGACACCGTGCCGGTTAACTGATCACTAAGGGTAAGGCTCAGTTCTGCCCTGCAATTGTTTGTACAGTTAAACTGTGAGCACAGCCTGGCCACAGGTATGGCTGTAAGTGTAAACTGAACTCGGCAGAAGTTTCCCAGTTTGGATGTGGCTGTCTGTGCTGGAAGCAAGAGAACTAGAGTGTAGGAATGTGAGTTGTGCTTGGCCAACTGGCTTCAGGATCAAAAAAGCTCTCCTGTTTTGTTTTTTATTCTTATAGATGCAGATTTGGATGCCTGAACAGAACAAAAAATATTTTTTTACTTTACTTCAGTAAGTGGGCTCTGAATTCTTAGTAATATTCACCCTTTGCAGATGTTCTAATTGTAAAGAACAACACTATATCCAGGTCTTCTGAGGTTTGACTGAGCCTTGAGTAAATTATTTCATTGGTCGATATATTTGCTGTGAAATAGGCAGGTGTAAGATAGTGCTGTTGATAGTGACTCATAGAGAAGAACACAATCATGTTTTTTCATTTCAAAGAAACTGACAGAGTTTTACAAGTTTTGTAACTTCTTTTCCTTAGTTTTCTTATTTGTTTAATCATTCAGAATTAACATCTGTGATTACCATTTTTATGTGAGGTTCATTATTATTGTTATATACAGCAGAGCTTTTAAAAATGTATAAAGAATGCAGGACCCTGCCCCTTTGTCAGAAGGTAATCCTGTGCTAGGAAACAACAGAAAGATTCGAAAGCCATCATGTCTTAATGATTTCACTCGTCTTCATGAGATATAAGCCTTGCAAAAGTGAGAGAGATTGATATACAAATTCATTGAAGCACAAAATGGCCTGATACAGCCTTAGTTAATGTGAAATACCTAAAAAGTTATCAATGCTCCAGCTACACTGTCAGGGGGACCGGCTCAGGGAATTAGTAATGAGATACTGCTGTCCCCCACTGGCACAACTCCAACCCACTTCAGTGGCCAAGGCTTCCTTTAAACTGAGCATATATGTGGCTGCATGCCCAAATTTTGGCTTCCGCGCAGTGGGATTTGCTCACTGTGGCTTTTAGATCTGCCCCATCTCCTCCTCTGCTGGGCTGCTGGCAATATCTCCAGCGATGGAGTAACAGAACCCCACACTGCTGCTGAGCACAAGCCTGTCAGGATTTAGGAAAAATTGTTACAGAAAATAAGTGGAAGATATGAGGGAGACCATGGGATCTGTGAGGGAAAAAAAAAATAGGAGAGGGTTAAGCCTAAGAGGTGGTACAAAAAGTAAAGCCCAAAAAGGGTGATGGAGGAAAAAGATACAAGGGAATAGTACCCTGAAGTGGGATAATGTGGTGCAGAAATTTTAGAAGACCAGGAAGAGATAAAGGGAAGAGGGAAAAGAAAGGCAGAGAGAATGAGTCTGAGTAGAGATATTGGAAAATAAAAAATAAAATAAAATAAATAAGAAAATGACACAAAGCCAATTAAAACACCACAGAATAAAAGGGGGAATCGGAAGGGGGATGAGATGAGAATGGAGGTGGAATTGGAAGATGAAGAAAGCTGGTAAAGACACCAAGAATAGAAAAAGGTTCAAAGCTTAAAGAGTTTAAGGTCAACAGCTCAGGTCTTAGGGACTGTTTTTTTGGTGTGTGGGTTTTTTGGTGTTTTTTTTTTTTTTTCTTTTTTTTTTTCTTAATAACCTCAACAGTATAAAGGAAGAAGATGAAATATGGAAGTGAAAAATATGACATCTCTGAGAATCCAGGCAGCAGACTGATCTGTGTTTTAGAAAACTGACAATATTAATAATGGGAAAAGAGTACTGTGTGTGAAGAAGGGATGGATGATGAAGCTTTACTACATTTCTCGCTCGCGTTCTTACTAAAGTCCACTTCTTCATAGACTCATGAGTTTGAAGTTACTACTATTGTGGAGAGAAAAATAGCATGGAACAATCCTTCAAAGCTTAAATTCTTGGTTTGCTACTTCCAGAATCTAAAGTAGGAATTGTCTTAATAGTCTCAACAGCATATGGTGCATAAAAAAAGTCAATGCTACATAAGTAAAATAAAATCAATTTTTTTACATCCACACTTGATGCGTCTACTCAAACAGAGAATATGAGTAATGCAAGAAAGTTATCACCAGCCAAGGAATGCTTAATAGCTCATGTCGTTAGTATTTGGCATGCTATTTTCATACCATTATATGGCACAGCTTAAAGCAGGCAGGAGGCAAACATAATCAGACACAAATCTTGTCCCAGAGTGGTCACAGAAGGAGGCAAATCTACAGCAATGGTAAGACATATCATCTGAATTATGAAGGATCTCTCTGAGACATGACAGAAGAAGCTTGTGGTAGTGTCAGAGTTGTGCGTGATGCCTGTGATCCTGCTGCAGCTCAGTTTGACCAGGGTTAAATTTCTTTTGGGAGTGTGGGACATCACAACACTATGGATCACTGCTGGGAACATCTCACCCTGTCTCTGCTGCATGGACAAGAGTTGTATTGCACTGGGAAAAAGGTACTCTTTCATGCCGAAGGGCTGGAGCAAATAGCCATCCAGGAAAGGATGGAGAGGAGACTGAGTGGGACTTACGAATACAAATGCACTGTGTCTGGCAGAGGAGCACAGGCTGCAGCAGTCGTGTAGGGACCACAGTGCACTGATCTTAACCTCCTGCTCCAAAGGGACTGAGTGTAATGTGTGGCACAGGGGCTGGAGACCAGAAGGGGGGTCAGAGTCTTTCTCGAAGTTAATCTGTTTAGTTTTCTTCCTAGTTCAGGAATCTAAAGTTAAAAATTAGTGTTAATTGGTGATAAATTAAAATTCCTTGACAGAGAACTGTTTTGTTGCCCATGACACCTGCATAGACTTTGCCTCCTCAGCTTGCTCGGTGCTTGGGTGCACCAAAAATAGGGGTTTAAAGATGGCAAAGTTGAACTGGACCACTGATCTGTCCAAGATCTTGCTACTTAAAAGAGCTGGTGACAAAAAATGCAGAGTGGTCTGTCTCTGAGCCTGTGATTGGGTAATCTTCTCCCAGGGAAAGTTTCTTAAAAAGTCACACTAAGGAATGCAGTGTCATCTTATTATAGGAATATGCAGGCAAGTGTAATGGCCTGAAGCAAGAGTGATCTATTTTATTGATCCCTCATGCACGGCTTTCACTCTGAAGAACATGTAAAGCAATAGGCTGTAATAGTCTGCTCTCAGCCTCCAGAGAGCAGGGCAAAGTCATTGTCAGGATTTATCTTTGGGAAGCAAAGAACTCATAACCAGCCCTGAGGGGAGGAAGGCAATCATACAAAGCCTATTGGTTACCTGATAATCAAAAAAATGGCGTTCTAAAATCTGGCAAATAATAGTCTGTTTCATACTAACAATATTATTCACTGGGGAATATGTGAAGTTTGTCCTCATTAAGGTCAGAGAATGGCCTATTTTTTTGCATGTCTGAAGGCAGGGAAGATGGTCTTGAGCCTGCTGGCAGCCCAAAGAAGGAAAATATAACAGATGGAGGCTTGAGTTCAGCTCACAGACACCTCTGTCTACAATAAGGAGAATGAGTGAGCTGGAGGCTGCATATTTGAAATGTGCCATGTTGTGGCTTGTTTTTACATGTCATCTCTATGGTCCCTCTCTGAACCACAGCTGCCAGCTGTGCCAAAGAGCAGAGCTTGCAGGATGCATGATAACAGTTGAGTTTTCTGCTATGGTGCTCCCTCCAGCTTCCTGCAAAGCAGCTAAAGCTCATTCTCCTCTGCAGAAATAGAGCACTGGGGCATCAGGTGTGCTGTGCTACCTCTAGCCTCCAGATTCTGGCAATTTCTTTTCTGTGGAAGCCATAGAACTTTCTTCTCCTTGTTTTAAATACATATTTATTTATTTATTAAAGTGGCTTTGTAAATCATTCTTTAAACTTCTATTGTTTTAAGAGATTTTAATTTTATGCCAGTGGCTCACTACAATAGTAGTACAGTAGTATAGGGCAAACCAAGCTAAGCATCCCCAAACTTCCAGTGAAAGGCATCAGGGAGGCAAACATTTACAAAGACTTAGGCATGTCCTTAGCAGATGCTCAGGAAGTGTCTGGTGAACATAGGTCCTAAGGTTGGGGCCTAATTCTAAAGCTTCTATTTAAGTGAATTGCAGTTTTGGGCTTTTTGGAGGTTAATGAGCAATGTCCACAGAACTAGAGCCATTGTATGAGATTTCAGTAATGAATTAACTTCGGTTTTGTTGGTGGCTAAGCCAATTGCAGGAAACTGTTCACCATGTAAAGATGTTAAGTCAACATCTGCTTTATTTTTTTTCCACTTCTTGTTACAGGATTTTGGTTTTACTGGGGAGAATGGCATTCTTATCACTGCCACCAACAGAAAATATTCCTAGTTTAATATGATTCTTCTTTTTGTTTCCTTTTGTATCAACAGGGGAAGCTGGAGAAAAGGGGGAGAAAGGTGCTCCAGGTCGTCCGGGCAGAGTTGGGCCTCCAGGAGAAAAAGGTAACTTTGTTAAGGAGACATTTTGAAAGTAATTTCTGACCCAATGCTGCCTTTTATTGTGAGGTGATGATGATAGGGATCCTCTCTCCCTTTGCTGGGTAACAAAACTATCACTTGGCATTTTCACGCACTGTTGTGTTTTCATCCCAGTATACAGTTTGGCCCCACACAGCTGCTCACTCACTTCCCCCCTCCCCCAACAGGGGGATGGGTTTGAGAAGTGGAAGTGTAAAAGTGAGAAATGTTGTGAGTTAAGGCAGAGACAGTTTAGTAGGTAAAGCAAAAACTGCACACATAAGCAAAGCAAAAAAAAGGAATTTATTGACTGCTTCCTGTCGGCAGGTTCAACCATCTCCAGGACAGCAGGGTTCTCTCACATGTAATGGTTACTTTGTAATGGTTACTAATGGAAGATAAAGGTCAGGTGTCCCAGCTATGTCCCTTCCCAACTCCTTGTGCACCCCCAGCCTACTCACTGGTGGGGTGGTGTGAAAAGGCCTTGACTCTATAAGCACTGCTCAGCAATAATGAAAACATCCCTGCATCATCAACACTGTTTTGGCCACAAATCCAAAATAAAGCCCCTATCAGCTACTATGAAGAAAATTAACTCTGTCCTAGCCCAAGCCAGTGCAACCATATGTGCTTATTTTTAGACTAACTATTGCTTTCCAGTCAAATAATTTGGTTTTGGATTAAAAAAATCCTGATTTTTTAGGAAGGTGTCTGTGAAGAAAGGCATCATAATGTCTTCTTTATGATTTGCCTTATAAATGAAAACCTGTTATCAGATCAGAATGAAAAAAAATTACGAGGTTCAGTTTTCTCGTTTCCTATTGTTTGTAAATGTGAGCACTCAAAATACCTTAATTAGAACCACTGAGGGAAGGCAGTAAACCATAATAAGCAGAGATGGCCATGACTGATTTCAAGTTTTTGGATCACAATTGAGTAGTATTTATGGAAACATGTTGATAATGCTGTCTGAATTGTAGTTCATATTTGGAGCTCTTGAGAGGAATGGTGCTGATTAGTGTTCAGTTATACAACTAAGAGAAACGTGGCATTTCTGTTTTGCAGGAAAATCTGTCACAGTTGTTTTTCTCCTGAAGCAAGAAGGAAATATGACCTTCACAGGTTTTCCAGGAGATGCACATTCTGAAAAAAATCACATATGAGTAGTCAAAAACTTTTATTTCACTGTCAAAATTAAACATCTGACCTTCCTGTTGTCAAAATGATATATTTATATTTTACTGAACTGAATTTACAAACTTTCTTTCAAAGTAACACAGTAGTAATTTATACTTCCTTATGATGATGCATGATCCAATATGTAGTTCTTTTGGGCACTTAAAGTAGTCTTCTACCTGCAGTTTTTCCTGGGACCAAAATCCATAACTAGAACTCTTCCTCCTACAATGCATTGAAAAATGTATAACTCCCATGAGTGTGTGTTCAGGCAGTGTATTTCCCTTATGTAGATGTATCCTTCAAGGACACTCTTACAAAAAATACTGGAAACTAAGATTTCAACTCTTGCAAAATAATGCAACATAAAGAGAAGTACGGCAGAATAATTTAGGTTACAAGGTCATAAAAAGCTCATGTAGATTAATCTCCTGCTTATAACAGGACAAACTTCAAAATTAGTTTGGGTTGCTCAGGGTTTTGTCCAGCTGAGTTTTGAAAATCTCCAAGGATGGACATTCCACATCATTTTTGTTCAGTCTGTTCACCAGTGTCATTGTGAAAGACCTTTGTCTCTGGCTGACTGAATTTTTTCTTGTTGTAACGTGTGATTGTTGCTTCTTGTCCATTTGTTTTGTGTTTCTGAGAAGGCTGGATCTTCTCTAAAAACCACTTGTAGGTAGTTGAAGACTGAAATTAGGTTCCCCCTTACCTCTCTATGCTCCAAAATAAATAAAACCATCTTTGTCTGCTGGACTCACGTTTGATTCTCTTGTATAAGGGCCCCAAAATTTCTGAGTCCTTTCATGCAAAGGAGGTTTTTAGCCAGGCACTGTGCAGCCTTCATTAAAATATCTCTGGTGAGGAACTTGGTGTCTGGATGAATTAATTGTATTCCTATAAAAAAATTCCTGTAGTTTGTCAAACTCCTCCTAACTGGTAGTGATGCTCTCCAGAACACCAACCACTCCTGCCAGCATAAGGTTTCTTGCAGGCTCACAGAGGATCCTTCCACTTCTTCCTCCCTGCCATTGATGGAGGACTGATTCTTGAGGAATGGCACTGTTGGCTGATTAGACTTTGACAGCCTTGCAACAACATCAGCTAGCCTTCTGGCCGGTGCCATGGATCCTTGTACATCCAAGTGAGGTAGTCCCAAACTCAAATCATCCTCTACCATGAGTAGCATATCCTCCCCAGATCTTTGCTACTAGACATGAAGAACTGAGAGGCCAGAGGGCAGACCTTGTCAGTAGAGATCAAGGCAAAGAAAGCACTAAGTACCTTAGCCTTTCCTATGTCCTTTGTCACTAAGTTGCCTTCCTTCAGAGCTGAGCGCCCATGTCAGCCTTGGTCTCTTTTTTACTATTTCCTTACATGTACTGTCATTCATGTTGTCCTTCATACACCTAGCTGAATTCAACTCCAGATGAACTTTGGCCTTCCTCACTGTGCTGGTATCCACCTCTTGCATGGTTCCTTTCTGCATTTGGTCTTAGTCAGCAGTTCCCTGTTCAGCCAAGATGATCTTCTGTGGTATTGCCTCATTTTCCTGCACATTGCGATCGATAGTTCTTATGATTTAAGGAAATTGTTCCTTAAGACTGTGAAGCTCTTTCTGGACCCCTTTGCACTTCACAGGACCCTCCAATAGGATCCCGTCTGTGAGTTCCCAGAACAAGCCAAAGTCCAAAAGTCATAGAATCACAGAATGACAGAATGGGTGAGTTGGAAGGGATTTCTAAAGATTGTCCAGTCCAACTCCCCTGATAAGTCATATAATCATAGAATGGTAGACGTTGGAAGGGACCTCTGGAGATCATCAAGTCCAACCCCCCTGTCCAGTGCAGCCCACACAAGAACACATACAGGTGGGTTTTGAAAGTGTCCAGAAAAGGAGACTCCACAACCTCTCTGGGCAGGCTGTTCCAATGTTCCATCCCCCTCACAGTAAAGAAGTTTTTCTTCATCTTGAGGTGGAACTTCCTGTGTTCCAGCTTGTGCCTGTTGCCCTTTGTCTTATCACTGGGCATTACTGAAAAAAGTCTGTCTCCATCCGCCTTCCACCCACTCTTTAGGTATTTATAGACATTGATAGGATGCCCTCTCAGTCTTCTCCAGGATAACTTGTCCAAGCTCTCTCAGCCTTTCCTTATAAGAGTGCTGCTTCCGC
>VWZY01002126.1:425537-471352 GCA_013399075.1 Chloroceryle aenea | reverse complement strand
CCAGTGTCTCACTACCCTCAGAGTGAAGAACTTCCTAATTTGTAATCTAAATCTACTCTGTCAGTTTAAAACCATTTTCACTTATCCTATCACTACAAGCCTTTGTAAAAGTCCCTCCCCTGCTTTCTTTCAGGCACCCTTCAGATAGTAGAAGGCTGCAATAAGGTGTCCCTGGAGCCTTCTCTTCTCCAGGCTGAACAAACCCATCTCTCTCTGCCTGTCCTTGTAGGAGAGCTGTTCCAGCCCTCTGATCATCTTTGTGGCCAGCCCTAGGACCCTCTTCAGCAGGTCTATGTCCTTCTTGTGTTGAGGGATCCAGTACTGGACGCAGTACTCCAGGTGAGGTCTAACAGGAGCAGAGTAGAGGGGTATAATCACCTCCCTTGACCTGCTGGCTGTGCTTCTTTTGATGTAGCCCAGGATACGGCTGGCTTGCTGGGTTGCATTTGCGCATTGTTGGCTGATGTTGAGTCAACATGTCAGACAGCATCCCCAAGTCTTTCTCCTCAGGACTGCTCTCTAGTCATACTCTTTCCCAGCCTGTATTTGTGTTTGGGATTGCCCTTACCCAGATGCAGGACCTTGTACTTGGTCTTGTTGATCTCTGTGAGGTTTGCACAGGCCCATCTCTCAAGCCTGTCGGGGGCCCTCTGGATGTCGTCCCTTCCTTCCAGCATGTAAATAACACCAGGGCTTTTATCCTGCTTGCTCACCTTCCTCATTTTCCTCTGAGTATTGAAAGATGTCATCTCATGAAGGCAGTCATGGTCACTGCACCCAAGGACATCCACAAGCAGAAAGTATGTGAATAACAGGTCTAGGAGACTACCATCTCTATCTGGAAACCCTATCTGCATTAAGTAATTATGATTGATGCACTTTCTGGATTGATTGTTCCTTATGAGGTTGTTCTCCCAGAAGATGCTGAAGTAGTTAGTGTCCAGTAGTGGAGCTTCTTACTGTTGTTGAAAGAACTCTTCTCATCAGTCCCACTTCTTGACAAGACAGCCTGTAATGAATGACCACCATGGCTGTCCTCCCCTCTGATTCTAATTTCCATGCTTTCGACCAACCAGTCACCTGTTAGAAGGCAAAGTTCCATGTATTCAAGGTGCCCACTATGCAGAGCATAACCTTTGTCTTGTGTTCCCTGCCTGTCCTTCCTGAAGACCCATTATCAATTCACTGCAGCACTCCTCTTATTCTGGCTGTCCCACCATACCTGGGTGATTGATGTCATTAAATGGACTCTCAGCTCCTTCTGTTTGTTCCTCAGGCTGCAATAATTTTTGTACAAGTGTTTTAAATGGGCACCTGGTCATACTGCTTTCTCATGAGGAGCCTGAGAGCATCTCCTGTTGTACTGTCTTGCATGTTTCTCTAGCTTGGAATTTTGTCAAGTCAATTAAAAATGTTTTGGACCATCTGAAAAATGGAAGTGCTCTTTTTCAGTCAGACCAATCCATGATGTAACATTTCATTTGTATATTTTATATGGCAAAATTGCATTTATTTGAAAATAATTCTCGTAAGGGAGGCTTGAATAACTCTAATAATAGTTACAATTTTCCAGTTTTCTGTACCTCCCAAAGTATAAAATTCTGATGAGACTGAAAGAAGAAACACTGGAGTGAAAATTCAGTGCAAGAAAATCTACTTGAAACATAAAAGAGGTGAAAGAAAATTGAATATTAATGCATACTATATCAGTATTTTTCCAGACAGTGCTTTGAGGTTAAATAAAGGCAAAACTTCTTACTGCTTCTGTAGCAACCTATTTTTTTTGGCTTTTCATTGTGCATCCAGATTTGACTTGCTGTGTCTATATCCCTAAAATATTTGGTAAACTGCTTTACTTTAGCACAGTAAGAAATTCTTACAAACAAACTCCTGTTTAAAATGAATTCTAATTAACTTTTTCATTAATGCTGTACATTTTTTCTATATTTGCCTTTATCAGCTCCTTTCCACAAATGCTTCTTGAAAGAAAAATAAATCGATACCTTAAAACCAGTTTGGGCTATATGGTGCCAAATTTCATCATGGTACTATAGCCAATGTATTTTCTGAGTGTTGACTGGATAAGCAAACAGACTTCACAGATTTAATTTCTACCATATGGAAAGGAAACAGAAGGATATCCCTCCTTGACCTAACAAAACCCTTCCAGTCTCCTGACCTTTCAGTCTCTGGTTAACCTCCACAGACTGTGTGTAGTGCCCAGACCTGGAGTTAAGCTCATGCATACTTTTCTGAACTCTCAAGCTGAATGAGAGTGACTCAAATATATATTCTCTTTCATCAGTCCAAGGGTTTTCCCATTTGTTATCCAAAAGATGGAACTTTGAGCAAAAATAAAATATTCTTGGGAAAAATCATGTGACACATTTAACACTGAAATATCCAGCACACTGATGTCGGTATCATATTTGGTTATTAATTTCATTTATAGAGGACTAAGAACTGATCATTATTTGTAAGTTGGTAATTCTTTCATTATGTTGCTTTTAGAAATAACCAGTTCATCATCTTTTTCCTGCACAGATTACCTAATATCCATTCCTGACCTACTCTTGGCTTTGCTTTTTGCTCTGCTTTAGATCTCTTGATGGGCATACACCACTGATGTCCTTTAAAGTGCTGCCTAAATGTTTTAAAATCTCAGATGGCATAAAGCTTAGACTGTGATCCAGGTACTTAACACAGTTTTGTGGATAATGGAAGATGGATAAAATTGTTGCTTCATTTTGCATTTGCCCCTTTCTAAGAGCACACATGGATAATCACAGCAGCCCTGCTTCTGTGCAGTAGCCTGTTAAGCTGCAGTTACTGTGTTAACATGTGTTTGACTCCCTGTATTTCTATTAAAGCCTGGTAATTGTTTTCTTATTGGGTTTGTCTCTTTTCTGTTGATGGAAACTGCTAAATTTCATTCTCTTTTTCTGATATTTGATTAAGTGATGGTTTACATGAGGGAGAAAATAATTCTTCTGCAAAATTCGTTGAGTTTTCTACTTCTTATGTATATTTACATTATCAGAATCACAGTAATCCCTCCTGCCTTCCTCCTTTCCCCTTTCCCCTTTCCTTTCCTTTGTTCATTCTAAGGAAATGTACTTCATTTCTTTGAACTTCTTAGATATAGAATAAGGAATTAATAAATAAATTACAAAAAAAATGTTTTTCTTATAGTATACTTGATTATTTGATATTAGGAAGTGATGAAAATGTTTTTATCATATCCTTTCCTCATGATATTTTCATATTGTGGTAGTTCAGAAACTGATAAACATTAAAACTCTCTGGTGCCTGCCTGAAATAAATATGGTTCTGAGTGTCCTCAAGTTTTCAGGGTGACATCAGACATCCTGATGTCTTTGGGCACTGATTAAGGTTAAATTCCATTTACTTTCCTCATAGCTTTTAATTAATTGTATAGGTCAATTATGATGCATAGCATGTCAGCAGAATATAAAACTCTGTTGGCCTTATGTAAAGCATAAAGCATTGGATCCAGTACAATGGCTGATTCAGATGAAAGTAGTGAGGACTGCAGTGCAAGTTGGGGGATGTGAATTTAACTTTCCCCACTTTCACTGGTTGCTGTACTGTGCACTCCCATATTGGGAGTGAACTCAGTTATTCAACTCAGTCATGATCCAATCTGTGAGGCCATAACTTCCATGTTGTCCTGGTTTGAGTTAAAACAGAACAATTCTTTTCAGTGATTTTACTTTTCATCTCAGTTCTTCTAACTAACTGCACTTCCTGAAGTTAACAGTATGTTTTTGCAGTCAGTGTCTGCTGCTGGCAGTGAGAACACCTGATGTTTAGAGTTGCTACCAAGAATTGAAGTGTAGACCGAGGTCACTGCTGGATCTTGTGTACCACATTGAGGCTGCAGAAAGTTAAAGACTGTACCTGCAGGGGGGAGAGGACAGGACAGGTGACCCTAAATTGACTGATGAGGTACCTGATCGCATATACTTCATATCTGATATAAAGCTGAGGGATCATGAGGGTCCAACTCTCTTCCTCAATGAATGGCATCTGAGGAGGACTCTGTCCATTCTGCCTTCAATACCAATCCCTGTGTTCCTGAATTCAGTTCCAGAATCCAGCTCCTGAATCCAATTCCTGCCTGCCACCGAGTCCAGTCTGGAATGTCCCCAGTGCCTGCTCCACATCATCATTGGTCATGGTGATACAATTGCCACCATGGGGTTTGTTTTCAATACAGGTTTTGTATATATTTGTATATGTTCCATATTATTATTATTGTTTTCATTAAAACTGTTGCAGTTACCTTTTCTAATTGGTAAGTCTCTCTCCCTTACTCCCTTTCTTTTCCTCTCTGGGAAGGGAGAGGAGTTAACAGAGAGCATCTGTTATAGGTCTAGCAGGTGGCTCTGACCCTAAACCTTGAGACATGTATACAAATTCCACACAGATATTTCAGCAACAATACAGTACTGTGAATACTTCCAGAACAGCATGGATTCTGCTTATGGCAATCAAAATGAGGAGGAGGAGATGAATTTACTGTTGGAATGCATAATCAAAGGAACTCTAAAGCACACTAAAAATGTGTTATTCAAGACATTTCCATTTTCTCAGAGCCATAACCATTTGTATATTTTAATTTCAGCCTTTATACATTGTAATTCATTTATACTTCATTATAATGGTATGTGAAACAGAGTTACATACCAATTCTTGGACCTGGAACTCTGCTGAAACTCTACCTTTGCATTGTTAGCACAATGGTTTTGATTTTTGCCAGCTAACAGTTTCCCAGGCAATTCTTGGGCACATTTTGGGAGCTAATACAATGAGCAGCTTGCAAATTATTATCCTCCTTTGAAGAGTAAGGCAATTTAATATTGTGGGGTGTACCATTCTCAGCCACCTGGTTCCCACTGCAAGGGAACAGTCCCAGGCATTTAGTTTACTAGTACAGACATAGCCTCTTAAGTATGAGAGAAGACTCATTAATTTAACTGGATTGGAGCCAGAGTGCTCAGTCATTTGTATAATCAAATTCTAAAGAGAGGTAATAATATCTTAATTTATATTTTAGTATTACTGATTGCTCATTAATATGTAATCAATCA
This sequence comes from Chloroceryle aenea, assembly GCA_013399075.1. Classification (NCBI taxonomy): domain Eukaryota; kingdom Metazoa; phylum Chordata; class Aves; order Coraciiformes; family Cerylidae; genus Chloroceryle; species Chloroceryle aenea. The sequence goes on along the minus strand of VWZY01002126.1, from coordinate 466,238 downwards.
ATCCTTTGTATTTCTGAGTTGACTTTTACATTAATTTATTGCTCACTAAGGAGTGCTGCAGGCAGGATTCCATGTAAAAGTCCTGACATTCACAGTTGTGGATTCACAAAGTGGGTATCTGGTTCAAAATTGTCTTTCAGTTCCACCTGAACTCGGTAGGATTTTAAGAAAATCTGTGATAAACTGAGTGGACAAAAGATGGCAGATGGCCTTCCGTATAAATAAATATATTGCCTAGGGACATTAGGGATGCAAAATTTAATCCATACTTCCATAATGCCAAAAGCCAGGTCTGTCTCTTAAAACTCAAGAACTGCTCTGAAGTCATTTACAGCAGCACTAAAGCAAACAAAACACTGCCCATCATCAGAAAAGATGCCAAGGACAAAACAGGAAGCTCATTTTTGCAGCTGATTTTGCTATGGATAAAAGCCTGACCTGCTCTGTCTCAACTAATGATTGTGGTTATGGACCCTGTCTCTCAAGAAGGACATGAGAGGTTGGAGAGGTGCACCAAGACTGTGAAGAAGATGGAGTAGCTGCCTTATAAGAAGAAACTGGACAGCTTGACTCTTGCATCAGTATAGTTTGAGGAGAATATAACTGAGGCTGCAGAATCCCCAGGTCCCATCATACCTGAACTCAGAGACATTCACTAAAACTGTTGAGGGACTGATTCAGCAACTCCATCTGTAATGGACTGCAGATAGTGGCTGGGGTTGTGTGGTCTCCCTATATCACACCTTCTGCTGTCACTGTAGGAATCAAAGTCTTGGGCTAGAGGGACCACGGGTCTGAACAAGCTTGGTATTATGTTGTTAACAAAATTCTGGGAAGATAGACACTTTGTAAGGGCAGTTATTTGTGCTTTTATTTTTTTTTTTGTGCATTTGAATAGAAACTCCCCCATTCAGGAATGGACCATACTATTTCCATTTCTTTTCTTTTGAATGGACTTGAAAATCCTTTAACTTCCCTTCTGCCTTCCAAGACTGATTTTTTTTTTACTATCTTTAGTTTCCTTTGCAAATTTTATAGCCTTTCTGATTTCTAGTCAGTATGGATTGATACTAGTTTCCTCTTTTATTTTTACCATTTGTTAGCAAAGCTTTTAAAGTTTCACTTTGTCATGAAGATAGTTGTCTAATATGAGAGGGATGGATCACTGCTGATAGGTGTTTATTCCTCCATTTCCTACCAAGGGAGCTTAGATAAATAGCTTAGACTGAAAACTTAACTTTCAGGAGGCTAATGCTAAGTGAAATTTATTTGCCCCCAACTACATAAAATGCCACTTAGGATTATACATTTTTTGTTCATGTAAAATATAACTCTGTTGTAACCACTGTTCCCTAGCTAATCAGTGATGTGGATAATTTAGGTTATTTAGTGAAAAGCAGTACCATAGTCTATTGGTGTATTCAGAATCTTCTGATTCCTAGTTGCCAATAGCTTTACAAAGTGAAGTGTCCTGACTGTAGGTTACTACCATACCATAACAGCATTATATCCTTTAAAAATGCTGTTCTCATTCAAATCAGGGTAAATATTTTATTTGGGAATACTGGCTGTTACAAGACTAAGGAGGTACACCAGGGGAAAGACATTACAATCTTGGTCTATATCTCACATTCGTTTTCTAAGTATCCTCTGAAGACTGCTGTCAGATATGTCACTAGAGTCAAGACGCCTTTGGTCATGTGTGGTTCACTTCTGCCTTTGATGTTAGGTAGGTGTCTATGATGTCCACTATGTCAAATCATGAAGAATTCCTCTCTGTTTTGTCTTCAAATCCTTAAGTTTGGGAAGTAGACTACTGCTGTCTTCCCTCTGATGCAATTCAATTTGTCTGTGACATCGTGAATTTGTGTTTCTGTTGTCTTTTGACACCTTTTTTTTATTTAAGTAGTTTTATATCTTCTCGTCTGTTCCAATTAATCCTGCCTGGAGAGATTGGCCACCCTGTATGAAGACCTCCATTTACAGTGTTGCACAGAGCCAAAGCCCTCAACTTTTTCACTGGTTGTGCAGCCCACAATTCATCTCTGTTATTTTATTTCTTCTCTTCTTTGTGGTCCTGAAAAGTCCCCCAAGAAGATAATTTAGAGTTTGGTTCCCTTCAGTTCCTTCCAAAATCCTTTAAGTCTACTATAATTGGTTCCAGTGTATACCACCTTCATCTGACAGATGACAAATGACTGACTTCATATTCTCCATTCAAACTATCTGTTAGATTTCCTACTTTTGGTCTATGGAGACTTAATTTCTTTCATTGATCTCATTTCCTTCCAGCTCTCACTTCCTGATTTCATTAAGACACTTTAGACTGCATGTTTTTTTGGCAATCATAGGACCATTAAAAAGGACTTTATGAAAGGTATTAAAATTTTTGAAACCCTCAAGGCAGATGGATCTCTCTTGAAACCTTGTGATTTATTCTGCAGAAGAAGCAGATTAAGCAAGCCCCTGGAGTCGTGGGGGTAAGAGAAAACCAAATCTTTTAATGAGCACAGGAGACTTAATGCATGTCTTCATTGTTTGAGATAACACACTTTTAGTTCTGAGCAGATCACATCACTGGCTATTACTGAAAAGTAGTTCATTTTCTGGGCAGTATTTATAAGAAAGAAAGTGGAGTAATTTTAGAATTTTTTTTTAATATACAATAGATCTATGCGTTTAATTTTGTGTGTAGCAGCCTGAAGAGAGAAAACATTCAAATATCTGTCAATCACTTACAGTGATCCCAATTCATAAATATTCAAAGCAAGAAAGATCACTTTCAGAGCAACTTGATAAACTCATTACAAGCTTATACTTTAGAGATTTTCAAGGATACATATATTGGATAAATATCCAATGGTAACATCAGTATCTTTATAACCTGCACAGCCCAATGGGTTGTATCTTTAAGGCAAGCAATCAATCTGCTCTGAAAGTGAAGCTATATTCCAGAAAGTAGATCTTCAAGCTGGCTAAGCAGATTACCTCCATTCTTCCAGTAGGAATATATAGCATAAGCAAAAAAGAATTTATTCCATGTCCAGTAGGGACTGAATTTGATCCTTGTTGGATACAAAGGAAAAACATTGACTTGCCAGTAATAAATAGACCATCAAGACCAGTTTCTCTGTTCAGGGGCAATGATTTCTTCCTGACTCATGCCATCAAGTGACAATTGCTTGAGACTTCCTGAGGTAAGACAGAAGCTTAGCCTAGTGGTAATCATCAACAATATTTTCAATAATCATTGAAAAAACTGCATTAGTCTTTCCTAAAGCAGTTTCAGTCTTGGGTTTTTTCAGGATGAGAGCCTCAGAAAGCATTTGGATTCTTGGCCCTGTAGTCCTTCCATACCTGTTCTCCATTAATACTGTGTGGTACACTGGGAAACCCATCTCATATGATGTAGCTGTGAAGTTGTGCTACCTCCAGACCACATTTCTCCTAGAAATCATGTTACTAAGAGGCCTAAATCTGATGGTGGAGCATTGGTTTGCTCAGGTATTGCATGCAGGAAAAGGTATCATCAAAGTACACTGAGATGCAGTATTCTTTCCTGAGGCTTCTCAGGATGTAGGAACTGCATCATCTGGCAAATTCTGCCACATTCACTACATAGTGAGTGTAACATAATGACAGGTTTCATTTCATAGGTCTCAGAAATTCTACCTAAAAGAAATCAGGGAATCCTCCCTAAACAATGCCAACACCAAATTATCATTTAGAAATAATAGTCTGACAAGCTTAGAATATGTAGAGTTTATTGACTATGAACATCTTGGTTTAAGCCAAAACCTTCAGTCATGTGTAAGCTTGCTGCATTTACTTTATCAGGTGACTAACACATTATTTTCAACTGTAGATGAACTCTGTAGACATGGGGTTGAAGAAGTCTTTCCTGTTACAGGCTAAATTTCTTCTCTCAAATTCACACCATTAAGATAAATATTTTTCATAATGTTTGAGAAAAAGCATCCAGAAAAAAAAATGTATAATGCTACAGGCATGTTTTATCTGTCCTCTGAAGGACCTCTGGTGAATGATATCAATACTTGGCTTGCAGCACACATTTCTTAGTAACAGTGCTTCAGCTTGGTTTGTGAGGAAAGTGATGGCAAAGAACCTGACTGTTCCAGTGAAAATCCTGTTTTTCCTGGGTCCATTCTAATATTCACATTACATCACACAGGACAGTACAACTAATAGGAAAGAGGTCAGACAAATCTGAATCAAGCTGTCTTACATTAGATTTCTGGGTATGCCTCATGGNCACAAGAGCACATTGCTGGCTCATGGTCATCTTCTTGTCAACCAGGACCCCCAGGTCTCTTTCACCTACCATATAGATGCCAGTGACTGGTTCATGCAGATTTATTGACAATTTCAATTGACCTTAAAGNTTTTTTTTTTTTTTTTTTTTTTTTTTTTTTTTGTAAAAACATAGCTGAGGAAATATTTTTTTTTCTTTTTAGCAGACCCTTTGCTACAACTTGACTTTGAAGTATTCTGTAGAACTGTCTTTAAAATTAGTAATATTCGTCGCTGGTTTGAGTCAGACTTTGTGTGAACATAGGCATGTGTCTGTGTGTATATGTATATGTCTGTGTAAGAATTCAATTTATTTTCATTATTTGTTAATGTCATCTTCAAGTGAAAGAGCAAAGAATGAGGATGTGACTATCTCCACGATGTTTATAATGTATAAAGCCCAAATTCAGCCCTCGGTTACAGTGGAGCTGCTGTATTAGATGAAACTATCAGTTGTGCTTGTATCCTTTAGGTTTTCTCAACTCCATGATAGTTTTGATCATCTGATCCATATTTGGATGCAATCCCCCACCACTTTCAACATAATTCTCACATGATCATATGAAAGAAGTTTGAAAAAGATTTTCCAGTGGCTCTCAGCTAAGATTTGTTTCCATTTACACTTGCATGCTCTGTTAATGTGAATTGCTATGCAAAGGTTAAATCACTGTCTAGTTTCTTATATGTAAGTTCTTCACAAAGAGTGAGTGAGCTGGACCTCTGGAGTTCAATGAATATTGGAGATATAGTGTGGTTTTGCTCTTAGAAAAAACGGGAATTGCAAACATGCTAGAATCTGAATGAATCAGACTACTTTGTTACCTTGTGTCTTTTATCTCTCTGTTATGTGCAGGAGAAATGGGGGATAAAGGACAGAAAGGCAGCATGGGACGGCATGGAAAAATTGGTCCTATTGGTTCAAAAGGTATGCTTAGTTGTTGTTACTCCATCTGTTTTTCATATGAAAAATCTGTGATCATTTATGTTTGAGAAAAACTTTTGGGCTCGAAAAAGATCTGAATTTACTATAATAGGGAGTTTTTCACACTGTAGTCAGCCAGATGACTGAGACCTCAGCCAGTTACCTTTCACTCTGACAGCAGTATATTTAGCCTTAAAGCAGGGTGAGAATCCTGGTTTAAGGCTAAATAAAGAGTTTTGTTCACCATCACACAACTGTGGACAGTTAAGAGGAACAGATGGGAAGATACACCGAATTTTGTCAGACTTAAGAGCCAGGAGACTTGAATTCTAATCTTGCCTAACCCATAGACTTCCTATGTGACTTAAAGTCATTTGCACAAATGTTTACTTAAGAGTCTAGATTGTGAATCTAGATTTAGGCACCAGTATAGCATATCCAGCCCTTTTCTATCTACAACATCTGACTGTATTGGTTCTGTGAAGTTCATGAATGTAAAAAAATGGACAGTAGTACGTATTCTTTGCGTTCAAGTTTCATAGCTTTTTCTGGCCTTTCCTGTGGAATGACTAGGACAAAAAATCTTTATTTTTACTTGTGCGTATGTCTACTTTTCACATTTGAATGTTACTAATGAAAAAAACAAACAAGTGCTAAACAAACTGTTCACCAAAAAGACCTGCCTTGAATTTATGTTCTTTTTCATGTCTTTAGGTGAAAAAGGAGATAATGGTGACATAGGACCACCAGGTCCTAATGGTGACCCAGGTAATCCATGACACACCTAGTGTATGTGAAGGACTTCAGAAGATGCATGCATTATCACCAGTAATATATGTCTGTTTACATACCGGGGGAAATAATGAGAAATTAAATATTTGCATAGGCACTGTAATATTTTCAAATTACTTAAAATTATTGAAACTGCCATTGTTGCTGGACTTGCAGTGTATTTGTTGAAACAATGACTCAGAGCTCATCAGAGGTGCGATAACTTCAGAAGACTAGTGGGGTCTGAAGTGCAACTGCTTGTATCATTTACCACCTGCGCAAAGGGATATGTCTACATATCCTTCTCTGGCTTCCAGACAGACAAAGGGGCAGGGTGGAAGCTCCTATCCCTCCATCAATTATTGTTGTAGGAATAGGAAATTACCAGGAATACAGATCTTCCAGAGGAAAAGGTGAAAGCCTGGCATAAGAAGTGTAAGCCTTACCAAAGTGGCAGATTCACATTCTACCTAATTTGTCCTTTCCTGGCAGGGTACACTAGAGGTGCACCAATTAGTTTTCTCATAAGAACATAATTTGTCACCTAGTCATTGAGCACAGTTTTTCAGTGTAAGGGCCTTGTTCTTAGACTGATTTAGATACCTAAGTTGAGTAATTGGGTAGTCAAGTGCAGATTTGAATAATTACACACAGAACTGAAAACTGTAATTGATCCTCATTTTGAGATTTGATCTCATAGATGTAACAATTATCCTTTTATTTTTCTCATTTAGATTATCTTTGTCAAACCAATATTAATTTGGGTTAATAGATAGTTTTCTATGGTCTTATTTTATTGAAAGAAGTACTGTACTTTCAAAAGGACAGAACTACATTTTGCAGGTAATTATGTGCATTACATAGTTGGATCTGCCGTGTTATGTTCCTTGTGAGGAACAAGCGAACAATACAGTGTGTAGAATTTTGCTGTGGAAGAAGTGCTCCTTGGAGAAGACTAAAGAAAATAATTTTATTCAAATTATGAAATTTTGACATATGATCTTAGTTTTGAAAAAAATCTATGTTGGTTGTTGTTTGTTTGTTTGGTTTTTTTTTTGCCTTTTTTTTGTTGTTTTGTTTTGTTTTGTTTTGTTTTGTTTGTTTGTTTGTTTTGTTTTGTTTTGTTTTTTATGGGAATATCTCTCTGACACTGATAAGAACCATACGATGGTGCAGGGTACTGAAGGCTCTAGGTTTTTCTCTACAGGACTACCAGGCTGGACCTTTTCAAAGAGTTGTTTAGATAATTGTTGTTTGAAATTAGAAGCTTGTTGATTTTGGTGTATCTGTGTCATTTCACAGGCATCCCCTGTGAGTGCAGCCAGCTAAGGAAGGCGATTGGTGAAATGGATATCCAAGTGGCCCAGCTGACAACAGAGCTAAAATTCATAAAAAATGGTAGGTTAATTTTATACAAATATTTTCCTTTCTTGTTGCCTCATTTCACTGGTGCAATTGCTCATAGAGAGTGGCACCATTCCACATCTGATTTGTGAAAATATTTTGGGGTGTACAGTAACTTGGTTTATAGAAATGCGAGTGCTCACTTTTCAGCACTGCCCTCCCCCGCAGCTGTTGCTGGTGTGCGTGAGACAGATAATAAGATATATCTGCTCGTGAAGGAAGAGAAGAGATACAAGGAAGCCCAGCTCTACTGCCATGGAAGAGGAGGGACACTCAGCATGCCCAAGGATGAGACTGCCAACAATTTGATTGCCTCGTACATCAACCAAGCTGGGCTCACGAGAGTTTTCATTGGAATTAATGACCTAGAGAAAGAAGGAAATTTTGTCTATTCTGACCGATCGCCCATGCAGACCTTCAACAAATGGCGCAGTGGGGAGCCCAACAATACATATGACGAGGAGGACTGTGTGGAAATGGTGGCATCTGGAGGGTGGAATGATGTTGCATGTCATATTACCATGTATTTTGTGTGTGAATTTGACAAAGAAAATGTCTAAGCTTGTCTGCTCTTTATCTTAAGAAAAGTTTCAAGGTTGATTGTACAAGTTACCGCGTTTATAGGTACAAGTGATATTTTGCAGGTATGTGGCATCAGTGTTGTACAGCTGTAAATACAATTTAGGTATTTCAAATATCAGTATTTACCCTTCAGAAGGGAAGAGCAGTGATGAGACATAGCTTGTTTTTTTTTTTTTTTCTGTAGGAAAATATATATATTTAGATAAAAATGTGGTTTGGGGCTAAATTATGCCTTCACAACAGTTAACAAATGTGATTGCATGATTGTAAGGGAAGGCAGAGTTTAGTGTCTAGTTGTTAGATTGATTATTTCTGAAGAAGTAGTAAATTCCTGATATTCTTTCATCTTAACAAAATTCATAGTTATAAATGCTAATTGCTTGTAGTGCTACAGGGATATTTCATCAAGAAGGAGAATATTTTATATACTCCAGTTAATAAGTACAAATATTACTGTAAGTTTTTTGGATGTGAAAGTGTGTTGTTTTGTTTGCTTGTTTTAAATAACAACAAAACAACAACATCGAAAAAAAGAACAGGCAAAGGGAACCAAAAAAATCAGGAGTCCTACCAATGCTGTATTGTGTCTTTATTAAACAGTTCACAGATATATGACAAGGAGGCACATAAGTAAACTGAATTTCAGTGCTGAGGGAGGACAAAGTTCTTATAATTTATTACCAAAATAGGGATCTCAGCCAGACAGGTGTTTTGGGTTGGCTAAAGGTAAAAGTAAGATTTTGGGTTTCTGCATTCTTTAGTTGAGAGTGATTCAGTTCATGAACTATTTCAGGCCTCAAATAATTTCTTCAAGGTAATGCATTTCACTTTTGTACAACATGGTCTTGGTGCATCTTGTTACAAAATGAACAAAATACCATCCCTTCACCATTTAAGGCAGATGAACCTCATACAAGTGATTAAACTATTAATTCCTTTTGGTAGGAGAAAAGATTGCACATTTACTCAGATTGTAAGGATGACCCCCTGAAAAGCAGCAAAAATTTCCAAATTTTTTTTGATTATGTATATAGCAGAAATAAGTAATTTTGCAGAAATAATTTATGTATTCAATTTATAATTGCATGTGATAGAAAATGTGATGTATATTTAAAAAAACCCAGTAACATAATTTCACAAAGGAAATGGTGAATCACTCTGGATCTTCCAAGGACCAGTTGCATGATACCTCATCTTGCTGTTAGGCATAGAAAAATGACTGCCAAATCACTGTGTTTTTTCATTAATACCTTTCACAGTGTTTAAAAATTATTTTTAAGGAGAAGTGATCATTTATATAGCATAGTAAGCAAAATACTTATTTGATCATTATGGGATATTGGTCTACAGCATATCCAGAGTGGATGTGGTGTGTGGTCCCTGAGATTTCCCTAGAGCAGGACAAGACCAATTCACATTAACTCTACAGTGTTGTGGTGTATGAACAGCCCATGACCATACAGTTCTGTTCACATCCACAGACTGACAGTATTTGATGCAATGCTATTATTATACACATAAGAAAACAAACCATTTTGCTTGTTACATTTACTCTGTGAATTTTAATCCATTATATATATATGTTTACTATCAGTTTTGAAGATCAGTAGCAAATTTCTGTATTTGAATATCAGCCCAGCTCTAGAGAAGTCACTCTAAGAAATGAACAGTGCTTTGATTGCTTTACTTTCTTGCTAAAAAAAGATAGGTATGATTCCTACATGTCAGGTGTTCTTCCAACTCTCTATTGAAATCTATTCAATAATGTGAATATAGTCCTTCTCTAATATTCAAAGACTATGGAAGAATTTGCAGGGTGCTAACAATTCCAGTGGAGCAATTTGTTTGTTTAGAACAACACCTTTTGAGTATCATGATTGTTTCCTGCCTGCTATAGAAATCCTCAGAGACGATTTAAATCTCTAACAGACTTCTGTCAAATCATTGTAGCTATATTAAAACAGTCCAAATCTGAATTACAGATATCTGGAGCTCCCTCATTATTTATGTGCTGAAGTTGCTAACTGTTTATTTTTCACCAGGTTTTGAAAGCCTCTGTTGTAATGTTTGATTTCCTCAGACGCATGGAAAGAGGGCTTTTGAGAAGGTGGGAATCCTGTTCAGATGCCAAATATTCCTATTTTAGCTGGATATCACACCACATTAATAAATATTGCCCTGATGTGTGAAGCATTTAAGCAGTCTCAATTTCTATTAAAATTTAAGAAAAATAAAGGCAATAGAAAAAACAACTATTTCCCCCAGATGTCCTGTTCTTCAGGATATATTTTTGCAGCTCTTGATATAAGAGATAGAAAGGAAACTAGTAGTATTGCCAGAGCCCTTTACCTTGGCTGCATCAGTCATAATTTAACCACTTGGGCAAGGGAAACAAGGCTAGTGTGTAAAGTCTCTTGCTCTCCTGCAAGAAGCAAAGACTGCAAATCTGATATTTACACCTAGAAGGAACCAGGCAAGAAACGATGGATGGATTGGAAATAAATGAGCCCTTGATCATTTTTTTTCACCCTTCAGTTACTGACCCTTATAGGTGGACCCTTGCTGGAGGCAGAAGTCAATGTTGCATGTAGTGCTCAGCCTGCACGAAGCCTGTTGACATGCATGGTAAGTTTTCCATTACTCTCAGCAGAATCTGGAACTATTGATTTAAGAAAAAATCAAATGATAAATTAATTTTATTTGGGGTATTTTCCATGTGCATTAAAACCTGTGTTGTAATATCATTAGTCTGTATGGCTTTACAGAAGGCTCTGGAACACGTCTGTCTGGCAAGCATGAACTGAGGTTTCTCAGGCTGTTCTGATGTACTTTACTTTTGATGGGTGATTTTTCATCATAAATATTTCCCCATAGCCCTTCTTTATGTTATTCCTAATTAAGGGGCATGTTGTGGCATTTTAGGAAGGCAACAATAACAATTTAGTTTGTTTCTTTTTTTTTTATAAAGTCACCCATTCATGCTCTTGAATGACTTCTTCACATAAAGTGCATGTTTCATTCAACTATATTCTGTAACTGTAGCTGCTAAGGCTGTGTTTTTGCATTACTGATGTTAGGGCCAGACTTGCATCCCCTTTCTAGGAAAGGACTTGGCAAGGGTAAAGCATTTATCTCCCTCAGTCCAAGGGGAGCTCCATTGCTGGTGAGAGCCCTGCATTGCTGTGGATGTTCTGGGACATCACTGGATGATGTCTGACCTTGATTGCCACCTGGATTTGTGCCACTCTGCATCCTGGATCATTGATGTAGGGTGCTGCTCTCACCTACCTTGTTATCCTGCTCAGCTCTTGATTTACCATCCTTCCTGGACCAGCTGGCCCTTGCTTTGCCCTGACAACTAACTTGATTATCCCTGAAAATACGGTTTTCTGACAGGTTGCAGGTTAGCAGCAGAACTCCTCCTTGGCTGTGACCTTTAAACTGTCTTATGTCACAGAGAAGAACTGTAAATATTAATGTTTATACATGGGATATAAAGTGTCCTTATTCATATAAATAAAATACAGTGCTTCAATTTTCGTAAGCTTGGGAAATACCAGTTCGAATATGCACTGCAAAATAGCAGACAGTTGGACTTTTTTGTTACAGTTTTTGATGAAATGTGAAATAAGATTAAATTAAAACAATTTTTAATGTAAAATATGATGAATGTTCAGAACAGACAAAGTAGTTTTGAAGTAGACATTTTTCAAGATGTTTCCTTTTGGAATTTAATTTCTGAGTTCTGAAGAAGTTTTCTTTGTTCTTTGTTTTTATTGTTGTTGACAGTTGGATGTGGTGAACTTGGAGATCTTTTCCAACAGTGACAATTCTGTGCGTGTGTGATTTGGAACCAGGAACGGATTTGATTATATTTTTTGATACACCATGTCAGCAACAGTATTTAGTATAATGCCTGAAATATTTTACTGTATCTTTAGACATTAATTTCCAATGGGAACAAGTTATCTTTTTGAGAGTTCTGTTATTCACCATACTGTGAAAGAGTTTGACACTTGGTTTCTACTTCTGGGACTGTTATGACTCTGTAAACAGTCTGAATACAAAGCAATAAATAGTTCAACCAAAATTAAGTAGAAGATATTCCTACTGATTATGAAAATTATTCTTTTAAGTGTCATGCTATACAACTAGCAGCTTATACATTATTATGTGTCCAGTCATTAAATAAGATAAAACAAATACAAGGATTTTAAAATGCAAAAATCTTACAAATATACTTTCATCCTGAATTAAACCAAAAAGATGTCAAAGTAACCAAATTTCCAGTAAAGCAGAAATTCAAGATTTTCCCTAGGTCTATATTTGAATCTAGTTTTTATGGGAAACCCAGTGACTTGTGATGCTGGTGGCATCAAATCCTAGAGTAGATAATTAGCCTATATTCAGACGCAGTGTATGTGACTCTACCCCTTGCACTTTCTGGGCTACTTCCCCTTAGCCTTTATTTTCAAGCATTCTGCTCACTAAGCTGTGTATGTAAAAATGTGCATGAGTTTGTTCCAAAGGTCAATCTCTTTTCACTAGGAATTCTGATTTTCAGTTTTTGGCTTGCGCTGTCATGCCAACAGGTCTACATCACTCAACCTGTCTGCCACAGATTACGAATCAAGAGATGGGGTTTTTGTCCACCACAGGGAGCTGAAGATACTCTGTGAAATATAAGTGTCTGTGAAACTACCTGTGATGTGAGAGGTGTTGTGCAAGACTGGAGCCAGCTGCTCTCCCGTTCCCTGGGATCTGTATTCCTGGTTGGGAAGAAGCAGTCCAGCCTACTGGGAGGAGAACCGATCTTGTTATTGTGGGTAAAAAGAAACCAGAGTCTTAAGATTTACTTAGTGAAAAAAATGTGCAGTGGAGGGTTTTGACTGAGAGAAAGAACAGTTTGGTTTTCATTTTGCTGTGTTAGGAGAATACAAAGTAAGTGAATTGGGAGAGAAACGGTTTGTGGAGACGATGACAGCTGTGTGCTCAAGGTGTTTTTTTGCACGCATGTCTCCTCCTAGCCAGAAGCTTTTCGACTGGATGGGAGAGGAGACCTCTCAAGAGGGAGAGCATGAAATGGAAAAGGTGGGAGAAGTGGCAAACTGGCAGTGAGTGGGATGCCCATGAGGCAGAATGTAAATGTTACCTCAGCCATTCTCCTACTTCCTGCTAGGGTAGTGTAACTATCTTGCCCTTTCCATCAAAATGTCTCACTACAGCTCTGGATGGGTAGCTACAAAAATAGAGGGTGGTTACCAATTTAGTGTAATATCTGTGTCTAAATAAAGCCCAGTTTGGGTCTATGGCCAAATAATAGCATCCACTACCCTTTGGGTATATTACTGTATGAAATGACTGGGGATATAATTAAGCACTGCTACTCAAAGCTAGCTGTGTAGTATTGATGAGTTTCTCTATATTCTGTAAAAAAAGTCTGGATACTGCAAGAATTCAGCAATGGAAGGTCTGTTGTGCAGCCTGTTGTGATACGTGTGTTACCATACTGCCATCTAGTGGCAGTAAGAGGCAAACTGATGGAGCTGAGCAGTAGTTTGCTTCTGCTTGCATCAGAGTTACCATGCTATTGAGTGCAACCACTAAAGTGGTATTGAAAAACTGATTTCCCAGCTCTGAAGTCTTTAGTCAGCTTTCTTCTCGTCTTTGTGAAAAGATTATTTTGATTTATAACAGAGAGATGTGCACTGATTTTAAATCCAATGCCCAGGTGGCCCAGTTTTGACTCAGAAGTGAGAAGTGTGCCGAAATGAGTTCAATTATCATAACCTGGAGTTAAGAAAAAGAAAACAAGTCAAGCTGTGCTCTGCAGGCCAGCATCTAAATTGCAGGTGCAGATCTTCACCTGGCAACAATCAACTTCAGTGAAGCCAAATTGATTGATACCTGCTGAGGATTTGGCACAGCATCTTCATAAATTCTAGACTCATGGTTATTTCAGAATGATAGAGAGAAAGGGGTATATTGATGTTTATAATTTATTCTGACCACTGATATTCAAAGTCTGAGCCGGTGTAATGGATACATCTCTCATGAAAATTTCTGGGCTATAACCAGTTGTGACACAAATATTGAATATAAACCAGTTGAAGTAGATGCATATTGTGAAATTTTACCCTTGAAAGTACAAAAGAAATATGACACAGAACACAAAGAAGCAGTAAAAGAATTCAACATAAAGAATAAGCCCTCTATCATTTTATCGTCTTCTATGAAAATGAAACCTTTGCTTTTTGCCATACTCAACATTAATTCTTAGGAGTAGATGGGTGCCATCTAGTGAAGAAAAGATTTGTTACATCTCTAAAGAGCCACAAATTCAATGTTGTTCCTGCTTCTTTCTCTAGTATGATTGTAATGACAAGGACAGATAAACAGTTTTCTGTGTTTGTGTTTGTAGTACACACTGAAATAAAAGAAAGTATAAAAATGGAAAATACTAACTTCCTTATTAAAAAGTGCCCTGCATGTGTACACGTCAGCTTGTTCTGTTTAATCCCATTCCCTGCTTCTTCCTCAGCATCACTTCCCTTCTGCTCTAGATAAAAAATGTAATATAGTGACCTGTGGCTTATTTAGGTAAAGTTAAATGTCTTCTAAATATCCCTAGCTGGATTAGCAGAAAAGTTTATATTGACCTTTATGTAGACAAATCTTTATTCATGCTACTTTTAGGCTACATTTTATCATTCAGAAGCTTCGAAAAGTGGAGGATAAATTCTGGATCCCACAACTTTGATCTACAAAAACATAAATGCATTACAGATGAGGTGTTGACACCATACCTAACATTAGTGATAACATCTGTCTTTAAAAAATACTCTTTAGACTACTGTCCTAGTCTCTACAGTGTTCTCATTTTTCTTCTAAAAGCTTCTCTTCCTTTTACAATCATCAGACCCCCAAGGGTCTGATAATAAGTTGATAATATAATTAATAAGTTAATAATAATGTGAGAAGATATTAGTAAGTTGATAACACAATTCTATTAATAAGTTATTATATAATAAGATGATACTATGAATATATTATATACTGTATTATCTTGGAAATTGATTTGCCTGTGCAGTGGTTTTGAATCAAAAGCACTTTAAAGTGGATGCTTTGAAACTATAGTTTCTATTATTAACTAAGGCGAAGCTCCTTTAAGTCTGGACAGTTCTTCAGAGTAAACAGAAGATCAACAAATCTAACCCATGAGACAGATCTGCTTTATGATTTTAAATTAAACCAAAATAGGTTGATTGCTAACAGATGAGAAGTCAGTGTCCATTAACCTGATAGTTCAGATAAAGCAGTGCTTGAGTTTTCTGACACCAGGCTGTACTGTGGAATGTACTATTAGCTGACACCAGGGATGCCGTCTCTGGTACTTTGTGGGACTTACATTTGCAGTTTTACACGGGCACAAAATCTCTGTTTCTGGTGCCACTTGCAGATCATTATCTACCAGTACCTGCCTTAGGTGTTGGCTGCTCCTTCTGCTATTAGTGGTAGCCTGGTTTTTGAAGAACAAGGTTAATGTGATTGCATGCTGTATTTCCTCCTAATAATTTTTGAACCTTTTAGTCATTTTCAACCAGGTGACAGAAGGTCTTAGCGATCTGAAGTTTTTAAACATTTTGTGTAAAGATGTAAGTTGGTAATGAACAAAGATTTCCCTCAGTCTCTCTTCAGGTAATGGCTGTAGTGTGAACTCATCTGTTGTTAAACACCAAAGAGTCATCTTGGAGACAGACTACACAAAATCCTAGCCACAGGAAAAGATTTGATTAGAAGTTGTCCTGTTTAGGCATTAAAGTCTTGAGATAATGGTGGATACTGTAGGAAACCAGCCTTTCTCAGTCCAATTGCCCACAGAACAACTCATCTGTTCTATATTCTTCACTTGATCATGTGCTGTGAAAAGGGACCATTCAATCACCTCTTATCCTAGAAGGGACCATTTTACATACACGTCTCTTTGGAATAAGCTTTTCTGCTGTTTGAGTGCAAATGGTACTTGATAATTTTTCTTTTCTTAATCCCACACTGATCCTATGGCTTTCCTCACCTTGTTGAGATTACTAACCAGGGATGAAGACAGAATTTTCAAAACCTTCTCCCATGAGCAAGAATGGACATTGACAGAGACAAGCAACATAGAGTCCTGCGTACCCCACCTTTTCTGTTGGATGCATGATGCATGCTTTATGTTTGCATTTTTACAATGGTTGATGCCTTTTTCCACTGGCTGTATTTTGCTTCCTTTACTCTTTACCTTGTTTATGCTGAGATAGCATATATATATACATATATTAAAAGATAAAAAAGATCTTCTCCACTGTTTAAAAAAGTAGTATATATGTATGAATGGAGGCTACATATAAATGCCTTCACAGAAATCAATTTTTAATAGTGAGCAGACAGGGAAAAATCATTTGTCGTAAGATTAAAGAGAGTAATATTTAAACCTATTTTGAAATTTTTAAAGATCTTAAGGACTATGATAATGATTACGCAGACTGGGTTTATTGCTTGGTATATAATGCAGATGAAAACAAAGACAAACACACAGTGGAAATCAATATTAACTAAGGCATTGTGTATGAAATTAATCTAGAATAGAAGAAAATATTTTATGTAAAGTGATTGAAGGAAAACAGTCATGAGGCATAATAAACTGGGTAGTTCCTTACTTTTGTGGCTTTTGGTGAGCTCATTTTACCCTTAATTATTATGAACTGATTTTTAAAAAAGGTTTCTTCAGATTCGGTCTCCTAACAGAGGATGGTTCTAGCAGGGTATCTGCTAGATATTTTGTCTAGCTAAGTTAAAACTTTTACATCTTGAACAGAGGACAGTGGATAAATTTGCTGAATGTCTTGGGGTGCCTCAAAGGGCACTAGGTGCCTCTGTGCGAGGCAGGTGAATTAAACCCATCACAATTATCAGTTTAGCCTCCTGCTAATTACTACTGACAGCTTTTTCTGCTGGCTGTGAGAGCTTGCACTCCATGCACATAGGTCAACACTTAAATGAAGACTTTTAAATGGAGATGTTCAGATACCCTGTTCCCCCAACTGCTCCTGGCTGCTCAGGTTTTCTGGATACAAGTTGTCTCCTCTAGTTTTAAACATCAACTGAAGATCTTCCTTGTGGCTAGGAAGGCCAATGGTATCCTGGGGTGCATTAGGAGGAGTGTGTCCAGCAGACTGAGGGAGGTTCTGCTCCCCCTCTACTCTACCCTAGTGTGACATCACCTGGAATATTGCATCCAGTTCTGGGCTCCCCAGCTCAAGATGGACAAGGATCTACTCAAGAGAGTCCAATGGAGGGCTACAAGGATGATTAAGGGAATGGAACACGTGTCTTATGAGGAAAGGCTGAGACAGCTGGGATTCTTGAGTCTGGAGAAGAGAAGACTGAGAGGGGATTTGATAAATGTTTATAAATCTATGAGGACTGAGTGTCAAGAGGAAAGGGACAGACTCTTCTCACTCATGCCCTGTGATAGGACAAGGGGAAATGGATGTAAGCTGGAGCACAAGAGGTTCCACCTCAACATGAGGAGGAACTTCTTCACTGTAAGGGTCAGAGAGTGCTGGAATGGGCTGCCCAGAGAGGTTGTGGAGTCTCCTTCTCTGGAGATTTTCAAAACCCTCCTGGATGCGTTCCTTTGTGACCTGTGCTAGTTTACATGGCCCTGCTCTGGCAGGGGGGTCGGACTTGAAGATCTCCAGGGTCCCTTCCAACCCCTGACATCCTGTGATCCTATGATATCTGCATCTGAGCTAGTCACACTCTCTCTTTTTATAATCTGTGTGGAGAAATAAGTGCATTCAGGGTATGATTCATCTGTCCTATTTAGATGTCTAAATTGGGATAGGAATGTTCCTTGTTCTGACTCCTCATTTCTTTCCATTGCCCTAAGGTGAGACCAAGATGACAAGCTAAAATGCAGACATTTCTGTCTGATCAGATGAATCCCACCCATCAAATCTCAGGAGCTTCCACCGCAAAGTCCCCATTATATAGAGCTGCCACTCAGATATTTCCCTTGCTGACCAGCTGTGCTTGTCATGTAAGGCTGTTAAGAGAGGGTATATGAGGTTGTGAAGGAAGTGTGACCTCCACTGGAAGAGCATGACCTGCCATGGGTGACTTTTTTCACATGGTAGATACAAATGCCCCTTCTATCACACAACCCAGTGTGGTACTGACTCATGAGTCACACACAGGAAAAAAATCAGTGCTCTACCTGCAGGAAATAACTCCCCTTTTTCACCTTTCCAAACTGGCAGTTGTGATCACTATGTCAGAGGCAAGCTGCATTTCTTCTTATCACTCTTCCTTGCATGAGAGAGAATAATGATTGCCTGGCATTGTTTCTTCCTTCCCTGCCACCTATGATGGGTGTCATTCCTAGTCTGTGCTGCAAAGCAATAAATAGCACTTCCAGACCCGACAGTGGAGAACAGAAAGAAGAAACCACAAACACAGCCATGACAGAAATCTTTTCAGTGACTTCCATGCACAGAGTGTCTTGCTTGACTAGTTTCAGCAGCAAAAGCTTGACAGAGGAACACTGTGGGTGTGCTCTGCAACCCAGTTGGGAACATTACATATTGGATGTGTTAAAAAGGTTACTAACTTCCAGCTTTTAAGTGTAAAATCAAACATCTTCCAGTAATCCAGCTCTAGCTAGGACTGTACTGGGGTTTTATAAGGAGTTCCTCAATGCTTCATCTAAATCTATCAACTAGGAGGCAGAGGAAGAAAGAAAATGTACCTTTTTTATGGAAAGTGCAAGAACTCAGATGGGGATATGGGAAGATCTGAGCATAAGCTTGAAGCTCCCAGGACAAGATGGCTCATGGGGGTGAAAAGGAGAACACTGCCCAAAAAGTCTCTGGAAGAGTTATGATGTGCTCATGGCCCAAAATTGAATCCAGTATTTAAGGTGCAGCTTCACCATTGCCATGTACAGGGGCATAATTGCTTCTCTAGTCCTGCTGGCCACACTGTTTCTGCTATGTCAGGATGCTGTTGGCTTTCTTGGCCACCCAGGCACACTGCTGGCTCATGTTCAGTTGGCTGTCAGCCTTCACCACAAGGTCCTTTTTCCACTGGGCAGCTTTCCTAAGCCTGCAGGAGTTTTGTAACCCAAGTGCAGGACCTGGCACATGGGGGCTTGTTAAGCCTCTTACCATTGCCCTTGGACCATCTATCCAGCCTGCCATATTCCTCTGCAGAGCCTTCTTACCCTCAAGCAGATCAACACTCCTGCCCAATTTGATGTAATTTACAGACTTGCTGAAGGTGTACTCAAGTACCTCATATTAAACAGAACTGTCCCCAATACTGAGCCCTGGAGACCACCACTTGAATCTCCTACAACACACTCTAAGTGCTATCTTTTCCCTTTTAAGTATCTGCTGGGGAAAGCTGCAGCTGTGTAGGCATGTGGAGACATTGCATCATCCTGGCACAACAGTCAGTGCTCATCAGCAGAGAGAGGGGTCAGGCTTGCAAGTCTAAAATCATCATTGGAGAGCACATCTCCATTTGGACTACCCAGAGGACAAATGCCTGGTAGTACATCATGAAAATGTTTTACTGAGGTGTTGGTACTATATAGATAAGATATATCTTTTTAATTTGATGGAAAAAGCTTTTGTCTGCTGTGATAAAATAGGAAAGGCTGCAAGATTTACTGTCTCAAGGTTAATTGCAATTAGATATTTGGTACAATTAATTTTAACAGAAGAGAATCGCAGGCCAGAAGAGAGAAAGGGTAGGTTAAAGAATATTTAGATGAGTTAGAAATGTTCTAGTCAGTAGGGTCAGGTGAAGTTTGGTGCAGAATACTTAAGAAAATTGCCACTGACAGGGAGGAGGTAGCAGAGCTGGGCCTGGGAATATGGGAGAGGTTGAGGGAAGCTTTATTTATTTAAGATCTGGTTGTATTTATTGCTGTCCTACTTTGACTCAATCAGTGAATTAATGGTGGTTTTGTTTAAATTAAATTGATTTTGTTTCCCCAAATCAAGTCTGCCTTTTTACCTGTGACCTTTGCCTTTACCCTCAAGCCTTTTGTTGTATTTTCTTCTCCCCATTCCACAGGAGGTGGGTGGGAGTGAGAGAGTGACTGCCTGATTGATTTGTTGCCAGCTGGGTGGGCTCAAACCATGACAAGAATGTACTCATATATACACTGAACTTGTGTAGGTGGGGTCTCAGCTGGAACACTAGACTCACTTCTGAGCAGTGGATATGGACAAAATGTTGGAAATCCAAAGGTGAAGCAGCAAAACTGAATCAATAGTCACAAAAATGTGACCTATGAAATAAGACGAAGAGCTCCATTCAATCTAGAAAAGAGTTAAGTAAGGAAGTGTATGGTGCAAGATATAAAGGCTCTTTATAAAGGAGATGATAACTGATCAATAGGCTAAATGTGAAGCTAACAAGGGTTGTTTTGGATACCAGGAAAATTCTAACAAAATAGAGAGTTAAACTGAAAAACAGGTTTTCTAGTGAAGCAGCAGTATCTCTATTATTATTAATAAAAATAATATAGTATTTCAATGTTCTTCACTGGAAATATTTCCACATTAAATGCAAAAAAATCTTTTTTGCTTCTTTTAAAAGTAAGATGAACTAGATTCACCTCCTGTACAGAGGGATAGACTAAAATAGTGATTCCTAGTACTGTTGTAGCTAAACCTCCCTGCTGCTGCCTTTGTCTCTTCTGTGGTCCACCACACCTAAGTGTTGCTGTTGCTCACCTGCCTGCCTCCCAGACCCTGCTCTTTCATTTTTGCTGCTATCCTGCCCTCCCACACCAGCCTATGATGCTGCTGTCTTCTTAAGTGCCACTTCCAGCAGTGGTTGATGAGAGAACAAAAGGCCAGTAAGAGATTGTTGTGACTGGCACATGTAAACTCTTGGAAGCTGTTGGGCTATATAATTTCTTCTTGTTCCTTTGAGGCCATACAGGCCATACAGTATGTCTGTGCAGCCATGGTGGTATGACTTCTTTTCCTGACAGAGTGTAGTGTGACACAGACAGTGCTTGATAATGAGTGCAAAGCAGAACTGTGCAAAAAAGATTTTAAGTCTTCTTCTTGGTCATCTGCATGCTGATCTGGCCACTTACCTATGCCTGCCCAGCATCAAGGATTTAAAATTATGCTGACTTGCAGTAGCTGTGAGGAATTTGCTCATCTTCCTGTTCAAATCCCTTTCAGCTCTTGTTTGTAGCTCAGGCACCTTAGAGCTGGCTCAGCACCAGGGGCAGATCCAGCAATAACATGGTGAGTCTCCTAAGGCTGGTAATACAAGCACTAGTGCTGTGCTGTGCTCCTGCCACGGTGCAACACAGGTCAAAGGCAGTGAAGAAAATGTGCCCCAAATGAAATCTTACTGTGAGCATGTTAGGCTGACTTCTCAATACTAAGATACAAATACTCATATGTGTTTACAGTGCAGAAAGAATTACATCCACAAACATTCAATACCACTGCAAAATAAGGAAACAGAAACAAAGTTTGGCCTTTTAGAATCAATATTAAGTCAAGTGACTATACGCCGCTCAGATGCGTAACTTTGCTTTGGGATCCCAGATGTGTTCTCTTAACAGACTGTCTCTAGTGGAAACAGGCATAAGGTTGGTTTTTGTTGTTTTATTTTGTTTTTAATGTTGCCAGGTAGTGTTTTTGAGAGGCTAAATTACATTTCACAAAAATATAAGGGTATCTGCACTAGAATTAGTTGTTCCAAATTAAATATTTTGTTTTTAAAGTACATTTGCTTGTATTGAGTATGATTCCAACTAGCTTTATCTGATAGCTGTTGGTACTTGCATGGAAAGATGTCATCAATAGTCCATTCCGTACTGTGGATGCTCCTTTCAAATCCATGGACATCTGATGTAACTCAGCCTTCTTCCTAGTCTGTTGAGATGTTTCTTTCTCATGTTGTGAGTATGACCTTAAGAACTGTGAGTATAACCCTATGATTTCTTCTTCTTCTGCCACTACCCTACGCCTTTTCCCACATTACCATGTGTCCTTCTGATAATGAATTTAGAGATGGATGGCATCAGCTTCTGGACTCAACCAAAAGAATAGTCAGCAGCAGGACAGGATACTTTTTTTCCACAGGATACTTTTTTTCCAGAAGGTTTCAGTAGGTTTCACAACCTCCACATGGACCTTTGCATGCTCACTGCTTTAGTTTTATGTTGTCTTCCAAAACAGCATTCTGACAACTCATGCTCAAAACCCTGGGAGTAAATTACTAAATCTTCAACTGAAGAAAGATCATAACGATTCTCTGTATTTATTGCTTCTGTCTCTGATGCAGACTGTGTCCTACACCAGCACAAAAACCTTTTCTAGAGTAAACCTGGGCTATTGTGAAGTCTAAGCTATGCATGCTGTGGATTGAGGTCCCCTGTACCTCTAGCACAGTGCTTCCTATTTGGTCAAGACCTCTGCGAATCACCCTTGCTAGTACAAATTGTTATTGTGGTAAGTAAATCTTTTGATAACACAATGAAGCAATAAAAGCTAAGTACTCATCAACCTTATATCCTTGAGGGAAATAAAACTTCTAAAAATTTAAATTCTAAAATTCTGTGCCTTCTATGTTTTCCAGTATGTGCCCATTGCAAAACATTGATAGTAGAGCAGTATTCTGAGTACTCATGTACTCTATTTTTGAAACTAATAACTAATGCCAAGCATATTATTTTTATTGGCTGCTGAAAGAGCAGATCAAAAATTATGGACATGCTAAAGAAATTATCTTTAATGGTCTGCTCATCTCAAAGCAGAAAATTCTCAGTATTTATCTGAGTTTCTCTAGCTGAATGACTTAGCATGTGAAGATACAGAAAAAAAGGTAAACTTCTGTTTCCACAAGAAGATCAAAAAATGTTTTGCAGACTCTACAAATTAAGATTCTCAACATCCCTGTGCATTAGTTCATGATCTAATTTTACATGTGGGAGAAACTAAGGCACAAAGAAATCATCAGATTTATGAACCATATCATTGCAAGCCTGTCATAAAGATCAGAATAAAACCTAAAACTCTTCATGATAGTCTTTTGCTTTAATTTGTTTCCTAAAAGTAATGGTTACCAGGAGTTTCAGTATATGCACAGGTTGAAATTCTACTGATATAGCTCATGAAAATATATATTCCATCTTTTGAAAAGTTGGAAATTACTTTCTTGTTTTGACAGTGGCCGTGGACACGCTACAGCAGAGTCCATAAAAAAGCAAGTTATTTTCTGTTTGGCAAAACTTTCTCCTTTCCTCCCTATGCTTTACCATCAACTATAGGTCAGTAGAGGAATCTGTTTTTTGGGTGCCTGTGGAGTAAATGGAGTTATGTACTGTGAGAGAGATTATTGATGAAAATATGAAATTGTTTTGCTGAATTGTTTTGTGTTATGAAACCTTATGCTTATATCTATTTGTATGAAAGAAGAGAGACTGTATTCTTTAAAATAACTAATAATTAATTTTTTTTTTAATGTTGCATTACTGAGTTGTTTATAAATCCAAAGAAGGAGAACTCAAACTAGCTGGTATCTGCCAAAGAAAGATCAGGTGGCTGCTCTTATAGGCAGATGTATACCTGCTCTTATAGGCAGATGTGTATCTTGGAACTGAACTGCTTGCAAATGTCATGTGAAATAACTGAAAATGTTAGAAGTAGGAATTACACATACAGAAGTTGGTGACCATGAGAAAACACACATGCAGCTTTGGGACTGCAGGCTAGAAATTACCCTTCCTATCTATATTCAAAAACCTGTGAAAAGGCTCTGACAGATTTAGCTGCAGCAATTTTAGATGTTGAAATGTTACTTCTCCTGCCTGCCCTATTTTTCTGACAGAGGTTGCCACCACTTAGCAGAAGAGGCAAAATAGGACAGCTTGCTGCACTTCACCCAGTCCTGGTCACACCTTGCATATTAACACAATTCTCTCTTCACAGTGGATGAGGTTAATACACCGAAATGGGGTGACTAAAGTGTGGACACACATCTGGCCCTCTTGCTGTTGTTATAATGACAGCAGTTTCTGTCAGAGAAATGAGGGGAAGAACCTGACTGGTAATGTTCTTACCAGCCCATCATTCAGGCTGGAGATCAAAGGACATTTCACCCCCCCACCCTGTTTCTGCAATGGCCCCATTACACAAGCTATCAGACAGGCTGTTTTTGTGATGACAGACCTGCTATGCACTGTGTACCCTTGGCAGTAAGATGCAGAATTGCAGAGGAGGTTGGACTGACCTTTGAATGTCACTCAGTCCAAGGCTCTGCTCAAAGCAAGGATAACTTCACACATGGATATGCATGTGCACTGGCAGACATTAACATTTCTTCTGTAAATTGATTTCATGGAGCTTTCCTTTCTCACATGCTCTTCAGGAGTATTTCACTTGTATAGATCAAGAATGCAGGGTACAAAAAGGTGAATATATTTTTTTAAAGGCAAAAGTTGTTGGTCATAAATGGAAGCTGATGTGTAGGTGTTATTTTATTTTTTTTGTTAGACATACAGTTTTCACAAATTATTAAATTTCTGGTTTCTTCTTTTTAATGGACATTGTTTACAAGAGGTAATCATGCCATCAGACATATCTTAAAGGTACAGTAGCTTGATGGTCAGCTTTCCCAAGACTGGAGAGGTTGCATATTATAAAAAATCACAAAACAAATAAATCTAGGGGGATAGGAGAGAGAAAAGTAATCATGACGTGCATAAACATATAGGTAGTTCATGTGTCTCGTTGGTATTACACAGAAGTTGGCAATTGTAGAAAACATTTTAGGATTTTTTTACTCTTGTTCCTATATGTCTCATGATTGTTATTCTTGGATCTCAGCTCTC
Organism: Chloroceryle aenea; assembly: GCA_013399075.1. Classification (NCBI taxonomy): domain Eukaryota; kingdom Metazoa; phylum Chordata; class Aves; order Coraciiformes; family Cerylidae; genus Chloroceryle; species Chloroceryle aenea. The sequence continues at coordinate 441,330 of VWZY01002126.1, read as the reverse complement.
CAGGTGAGATGAGTTTAACCCTGCATATTCTCTATAAACAGAGGTTGGACAAACTGTTTCACTCTTCTGAAGGTTTTTGTAAACCTGGAGCTCCACTGCAAGCTTGAAACCTCTAGTTGTCATCCAACGTGGCAAGTAACAAAAGTTCCCTGAAGAAAACTCTACCATTAAATATATAAAGGAAGAAGTAATGTATCTGGAGGATGGACCAATAAGATGAAGAAATGCTGACTAGTGTAACAGTCAAGTTTTTGAAATAGAAGATGGTGTGAAAGTTTATGAGCATTTAGCCTCTATTCCTTCACTACTCACTTATGCTGTCAAACTAAGCAAACTCTGAGGAGTAAACTTCAGTAGAGGATGTGCTAATAATTTAAAGCATATTTGTATTCGTGATCCTACAGCCCCCTTTGGTTTTGACAAAATTTCAACAGGATTCTTACTCTATGGGCAAGGAAAGCAGCTAAGTATATTTTGGAACATAGGCACATCTTTCAAGAATTATGAGGTACAAATGAGAGAAACAAAATCTGATAATTATCAAGATCAATGCCAACCTTCTGTAGTCCAGAGGAATAGAAAGCCCTTGCAATTAACTTTTTTTTTTTTTTTTTCATTTAAAAGACAAATTCAACACTGCGACAAAATTTCAGAAGCATAACAATTGGTGTGAGGCAGGAAAAAAAAAAAAGTTAAAATACAATTTCTGAATTTGTATCCATCTCACGAACCTCCGGCTTTATCAGCTCCCAGATAAAGCAGCTTCAGGAAAATAACAAGATGAAGAGATGAGAAAGAAACCTACTAGGCATGTCTGAGAGATGAGTTGTCAAGGAACTGTTTACCCACATAGCTCAGATATCTTGGGAGAGTGCTGAGGTGTCATGTTCAGTGCTGTCTGGGGCACACTGGAGCCAGCTGGCTGCAGAGTAAGGAGGTAGCTCTAGAGAGTTCATCTTTGTTGTATTATCTTGATTTCCAGCTTCTTTACAAGCTTGGATGGTGGCTGAGAACTCTGCCAGGCAGACTGCCTATAAAAACCCCAAGGAGGACAAGAGATTAAGTAACACCAGAATTGGCTATATAAAGCAGCCAATCACCCAAGAGATGGGTGGGGTGCAGAGGTGCCAAAACTGAATAGATTTTCCTCAAAGGTTGCAAAATAACTGGCATGTCCCCACAGAATGCTTGGATCCTGAAAATGATTATGTTCTGACTGCTGCTGGAAAATTTCTGATAAGCTCCAAATATAAAAAACAAGTAAAAATCTTTGCATTTTTGTTTGTTTGTTTTTACTGTAATGAAGCTATAAGAAATGTAGGCTTCACATTACACCAAGTATAGTAGCAAAATAACTCTGAAAACAAAGGATCTTACTTTGCAATGTCTTTTTCTCTCTTTTACAATTGTAAAAATGACTGTAAAGTAGGTTTTATAGTGAATACTCTAGTGAACATGCTCAGGTAGCCTCTAAGACGTATTTCCTCTGGCCTGTGGCTGTTATTACAATGAAGAAAGAATTTACAAGCTTGATCATGGCTACACATCTGTCTGAATTTGGTTCACAAATTTAATTGAATTGCTGGCATATTGCTGCTGTAATAACAACTTCTGAAAGTTACTGATCTGTAATCAGAACTCAGGCATTACAACATGGTTGAAAATTATTTCTGTGAATCAAATGAGGTATTTTGTCTCTCAAATACTGTTTTCTTCCATCAAAGGATAAATAATGGTGCAAAAACTCCTTTGGATACCTTTTCTTCTGATAGTCTCTAAGAAGCAATTGAAAATATAACTTGATCTCTGCTAAGCTTTATTATTAAACTATTCCTATGACATTTAGAAATATAAAACTCTCACTGAAGTCAGCATGGTTACAGTGAATAGACAATACTTCAAAATTGAAAGCAAAATTTAATGTATTGAAATAAATATTTTCATCTTTTAATGTAGATCAACATAAACCCTTCGTTTGATGTGACTTACAATTTGGCTATGACATTAAATGTTGGGAAAAGAAATTCTTCTGTTTATTAAAATAGCTGCCTGCATTTAACTCAGAGCAGAACATAGAAGCACTGTCCAGAATTTAAACAAGATTAGTTTGCTCACTATGGAAAGCAGACAGATAGGAGGCAAGGAAAAGGATTTCAGGAAATGCACTGAATATCATCCAGATTATAAATAACAGTAGTCTTTAAATGACACTCAAAAGAGATGTAAAGAAGCAATAAAATTGATTAATTTTATTGTGATATTTTCCAGTTCTTAGATGACGATTTTTAGTATTTACCTTATGGTTGAACTAACTACTTTATACTATGAAACATCTCTGAGGCTACTGATTTTTTTTCATCCACTGATAATGCAGTGCTTCAGCTTTCATACATATCTCCAATTTAACCAGTAGGTAAAATTAATCTCTGCTGGGTTTTGAAGAGCTTTATACATATCTGAATAGTTTTTGTGGTGCCACAAATCTGTTCTACTATAGTTCTTATAACCAGAAAATATTATTTTTTTTAATCAATTATTTTGCACAGAAATTATTAATGATGAAAATGTTCCTGAACTTGACAGTGGTTATCGCAAGAAACAGATGCATTCAGATTGAAGTTCTGCAACTGAATGATTTTATTAACCAAATTTAAATTTTGGTGTGAATAGTCAAAATGTTTTTTTCAATAAAATGGACTGGGCCAAAAGTCCAGATAAAACCAGCCAAATCTTTAAAGTCTTTCCTTCAGAGCTCAAGGCTCCAATTAACATATTTCTCATTTCTTTTAAGCTTATTATGAATACTCAGCTGTATTTTAAGCTGTACGTATCTATGTTTTAAGCTAGTCATGCACTTTTTCTCAAGACTTTTTCAACTGAACCTTTCATATCTGAAAGTAGAGAAAATTCTCCCAATTCCCTCTTCCCTAGTCTACTGGTTTTCTGGAAACCAAATTAGTAAGTGAATAATACCCCTAAACACTAAATAAATCTAATACAAATATTTTCACAAAGTTTTGTTTGCATGTCAGTTCTTTGAAAATGGATATGGAAATGTTATCATTTTTTTGATTGCTTTGCAGCTGTAGATTGATTTTTATTTCACAACCTGCATTTGTACATAGCTTGAATGTTAGCACACTTTCATTTACTACAAGTAGTATTTGCATTTGTAGCTTATAGACTGTGCATATCTCTTTATCTTAGTTGCAAACAAAAGAAAAATTATATTCTCTATATGTCTTTTTTGTTCAACAGGCATGATAGGTCCATTACCCAGCTGTGAGCACCTGGCGTTACGTGTTGATGTGAAATAAATCTTTCTTTGCTTGAAGCTGTGTTCCTCATATATCAGTTGAAGCAGCATGTTTGACGCAACTCTTTTTGACATGGTAAAGACTAACTTCTGCAAAGTTCTTCGATACCATACAGAAAGAGCTATTGGATCATTACATCATGTAGTTAAGGCTACAGGTGTGTTATTTTAGGAGGAAGTGGATTTCAGAGTTCATGACTAGTATAAATAATTCCTTAAAACATGTCATTTGGAAAACAGTAGTGTTGCTGTAGCTACATCGTATCAAGGACAAGATGGCAGTGGGAATGTGTGAGGGAAGAAACAGGTGTTAATTTTATTCCTCTTCTTCCATACACATGAAACTTTTATGCAGGGTTTGACATCAATAAGGTTTTTAGAGAGGACCATGTTGTCATGGTTTTGACTGGGGTAGAGTTAATTTTTTTCATAGTATATAGTATGGAGCTATGCTTTGGATTTGTGTTGAAAACAGTGTTGATAACACAGGGATTTTTTAGTTATTGTTGAGCAGTGGTTGCACAGAGTCAAGGCCTTTTCTCCTTCTCATCCCACCCCACCAGTGAGCAGGGTGGGAGTGCACAAGAGGGTGGCAGGTGACACAGCTGGGACACTTGACCCCAACTGATCAAAGGGCTATCACAGAATCATAGAATGACTTGAGCTGGAGGATACTTTAAAGATCATCTAGTTCCAACCGCCCTACCATGGGCAGGGACACCTCCCACTAGACCAGGTTGCTCAAAGCCTCATCCATCGTGGTCTTAAACATGTCCAGGGACGAAGCATCCACCTTCTCTGGGATACCTCATAATGTATGATATTATGCTTGGTATATAAAGCAGGGGGAGGAGGAGGAAGGAGTGGATGTTCACAGTGACAGCATTTGTCTTTCCAAGTCACTGTGACAGGTGATGGAGCCCTGCTTTCCTGGAGATGACTGAATGTGCCAGTCAATGGGAAGTAGTGAATGAATTCCTTGTTTTGCTTTGCTTGACCTATTAAACTGTATTTCAGCCTATGAGTTTTCTCACTTTTACTTTTCTGGTTCCTAAACCCATCCCACTGAGGGAAAGTGAGTGAGTGACTGGTGGTGCTTAATTGCTGGCTGGGGTTAAGCCATGGCAGTTATCTTTTGGCTATATGAAAAAATATCCTTCATATAGGATACAAAGTCAGCAACCATAGATTCCATACAAGATTCCTAAGATGCTTTCATAAGAACAAATGAAATAACACTCTCAGAAGGTGGCCAGGGAATTAGTGTAGGGCAAATCTACCAATCTGCCTTCCTCCCTTTTCTCATAGCTGAGATGCTAACAGCTTGAACAGAGTCTTTGACACACAGGTGTCATGTATCGCTGTGCTTTTCCTTTATCTTTCTCCACATCTCCCTTTGAGATCTTCGTCTTTCCCTGCAGATCTAATGCCAAAGAGTCTTTTGTGCCTGGTGAAAGGAACTGGATTTGTTAGCTGTCTTTTAGGGCTCAGGGTAAGCCCACATGAAACACAGAGCAGTTCCCCCCTTTCTCCCAGGGGAAGATAAAAAGGGGAATAAGGAAAAAATGCTGCACCCAAGATTGCAAGTTAAGACTATAAAAAATGTATTGAGGAGAAAAACAGAAGGAAGGAGTATTAAGGGAAGAAGGGTACAAACCTATATCCAAAACCTTCTCTGGGGTGGCGATGGATTGCATAGGGCACATGTAGTCAGGCCCAGACCTGCTGACATGTCCTCACAGTTCCCAGACCCTGGGAGGGAAGAGCCCCCCAACTCCCTGTCTCCTTGTTCTATGGAGTGTGGCAGGGAAAGGGAGGGAGTAACAGCTGCCCTCTGACTCCTCAGGGTCCTGGGGTTACTGCCTGTTTCCCCCCCCCATTCTGTTCATCCTTAAACCACAACATTAGTAAAGATTTTTTTTAATACTGTAATTAATTTATCAAAAGCTCAAAGCTTTTCAGTGCTGATTTTAAAACTGTCTCATACAGGTCTCAAAGTTTAGCAGTTCCTGCTCTGAGAAGGCAACACTGGGACTTGCAGTAGCAACAAAATAAAATGTTGGGTTTTTACCACTGAGAGTACTGGTGCTCACAGTGGACAGTAAATTTTAGCAAGAGAGATCACTGAGCTTTTAGTATGTTGTGTTTTATGCTGAAATGCTGTGATTATAGTGAATTGTAGATAATAATGAATAATCTTCTCAAATGTATGGACAATGCTGTTGTGCTTCTGTTTTGTCAAGAGAGAAGGTAGGCAAAACCAATAAGATTTATTTAGCTTGCTGTTGCTCTGAAGATCCTTGGAGTACGGTAGAAATAGTGAAGAGCCTCCTCAGCTTCAGGCATGCACTGTTGTTACTGCCCTTTGGGAAAATGGAGCAACAAAACCAGCCATTGTTTGGTTTAGTTTGTTTTTTTATTCCCTTTATTTTTGGACAGTGATAGACCTAACAGACTGCTGCCAAACAGGATTCAGTCATTTGAATTAAAATCCCGAGTGTTAAACCAAATTTGTGCTTTCTGTTGTGTATTTTTTATCAACATCTGTGAGCAGCTTTGAGTTTTTCCTCTTTACACAGTTTTATACAGTATTTAGAAAATAGATGCTTTTTTGTTCTGAATAGAAATTGACACATATAGTTTCTTGAAAATCCTGAAACTCTCTTCATACGTCAGTATAGCCAGTTGCAGTACAGATACAGAGATGTAGAGCAGGGAGGGCTTGGATAAATAAACCTTAGCCTTAAATCCCAGAGGTTGTTGTCTCTGGCTTCTGGGCTGTAAGGAAATCTTAATCATGGTCTTCCCTCAGACTTACGCAGATGCTTTGATAACTTCACATGTTAGCAAACAAGTTTTTTGCTACCTCCTCATACTCCACTTCATTTTTGTGCTTGACAGAGTTGTGGGCACATTTTTTTTTGACAGTGCATATAATTTTTGGTATTTCCAATCTGAAAGTTGCACAGTTTTAAACTGCAATTAAGCTGTATTGAGGAATTGATTACTTCCCTGACAAATTAAGGAATTCTTTGTTTCCATGACCAAGATTAGCTAGTTGGCAGATCTCAACTTGAACAAAATTAGTTTAAGTAATTTAGATATGCAGCATGAGCAGTTGCTTAGCTGTGCTGTGGCTCTGATTGGCACAGCAATTTTGGTCAAATTTCATTGAAAAAGAAGACTGCAGAAATAAAGCTTTTTTATTTTTATTTTTATTTTTTTTTTTTGGCAGAGAACTATGGATTTGAAAATGTCACTGGTATGTACATAATGGTGCTTGTCTGCTGTGATACTTGCAGTATCTCCATGGATCAACCTGTTTAGCCAGCCAAAATAATTTCAATAATTAGATTTTAATTGACCACTTGCATAAATCTGTGCTGGAACTGTAAATTGAGCCACAAAAGTGTCTCTCAGTGTACTTACACATCCATACAAATACAATATATCAGAGCAGGCATTACAAAAATATCTTGTAGACTAGAACTTAAACCAGAGTGATCCTGTACATTAGTCCTTTGGCTGTTGTGTTGGAGATGGATGGTGCCATCACTAGAACAGTCACACAGAGATGTATAGCAGTCCTCAGGGAGAGTTTTGGACTCAGGACTGAGAGCTGATAGAGGGCATTCTTTCTCCTCGTCTCAGTAAATTATTTTGTGTAACTGTAGTTCATACAGTTACATGTGGCTGGTATCTCCTGATGGCTAACTGCAAGCAATTCCTGACCAAAGAGGGGGATTTCTGAGTCACCCTTTTAAAGTGTCTTAAAGCCTCCAAATATGGGAAGCCCTACACTTGACAGGATTTTTGGCTCTGTGGTAATAACAGTGCGTAACATTTATTTTCCAGTTCAGGTAAATTGAAGGCATTGTACCCATCTTCTTTTTTGTGTTTCTCTTAATCCTTAATTAAGTATTTCACAGTGAGACCGAAGTATCTTTAGATTGTCTTTTCCATTTGGATACAAATGAACAAGTTTTACCATCTGTGTCTTTTTTACCTCTACAGTACCATTGAAGCAAGAATTGAAAAGCCTGAAGGGAAAAGGAAAGAAATGATGGTAAGAGTTTAATTATGAATACTGCCTGTTTAAATTACTATGAAAAAATACTCATTCATTTCTTTATGCTTGTATAATTTATGTTTAACAGTTAAAATATGCTATTTTAGGGAAGAATATGCTATGATAATAGTATCAATTTACCTGAAATTCATTATGTAAAAATTGGGATATGAAGATAATATTACTCTTGAAGTTTGTCTCAACTTTCCTTTGTCTGTACTGTGTAACTAGTTAAACATCACTTGACTGGAAATAAAAATTTTCCCTATTTCTAGGAATTAAGAGTAATTATTAATCTTCTGCATTCTTTGCTGTAGACTTTGCAAGTAAAAGTTCAGACAGTATAAGCTATAGATGACATTTAGTGGTGAATCAAAGAGTCAGGGAATTGCTAAGATTGGAGGGGACCTCTGGAGGTCATACAGTTCAAAACCCTACTGTCAGTGGGGTCAACCAAAGCAAGTTGCTCAGTGCCATATCCAGTCAGGTTCTGAATGTCTCCAAGGACAGAGACTCCACAATCTGTCTGGGAAACCTGTTCCAATGTTTGACCACTCACACTGTCAAAAAGATTTTTTTCTTTCTTACCTGATTTTTGATGGTTTTCATCTCTCAGATGAAACCAATGCTGTGTAAATATGGCCTTCCCATTTTTGTGCTCCACTCTGAAGTCAAAGAGACTGACACATAGGTGTTAAGTTAGCTTATTTGGATTTGAACTGCTACAGAGAAAAAACATTCAAAATTAGAATGTAAATGCCATTGATCATAAACCTAGATCTAGTAAGGCTTGGACACATAGAATACACATAGCCCATGTTCCAAACTGCTTATTTTATAAACAAAAAGAGTTTTCGTTTTATGTAATCCATCTGCCATAGGGAGATTTTAAGACACTATTGATACAGATGAAGTGATATTAAACTGTGTATCCTCTCTTAGCCATTTTTGGCAGTTTGACCTACAACACGTACATTTGCATTGCCACATCTCTGATGTATTTATCATTATGATAGTCTATTTATGTCTGAGACATGACAGACAAAATGGAAGGCTTTGCACTACTGAAGTCCCATTTGAATCCTCCAAATAGGTCCTGAGTGCTTGAAATGGCTTGTGTTGGAATTTAAGCAAACTGAATGGTGGGCTATTTTAAGACTGCAGGAAGCCCTGAATACTGTGTGCATAGGCAAAGCCTATTTCATATATGCAGTAAGTTCAGTCTGTACTTTGTCCAGTCTTTTTCCTTTGCAGAGAAGGCATAGTTAAAATGACTGAATATATGTCCTGTCTCTCTGAATATTTGATTTTGAGTTCAGTTTTGCTACCCATGTACTGTGTAGTGTAGTCTCACTCTGTGCGATATAGATTGCATGCCATACAGAGCTCCTTTGGGCATGCTTAGCCAGGGATTGTCATTATCATTCTAAACAGGATCTTTGCATTCTCTCATATGGCACTGAAAGCAAACAGGATTGTATTTGTAACAGGTAAATGGGAAAGGCCTTTGATAAATTTCTACATTATGAATTCTAATTGAATTTTTATTTGAAATAGAGATTTACAGTAGCTATTTTTCTGCTTCTGACATTGTTTTAATAGTAAAATTTAGTGCAAATTAAGTGGCCAGGCTGCTGTCTTCAGTCTATCTGTACAATTCTTACTGAGAATAAATAAATACCAAGCAATTTTTATATAAGAAACATATTTCTTGAAATTTTCATTATTGCCTTAATATAAAAGGTGCAAGTTTGCAAAATGCCCTTTTAAAACCTATTTAAATTAACATTTTAATTACTGCGAATAAAAAACCCCACAACCTTATATTCTTGGATATACATTATCAAAGCTATTTTAGTAAATGGACACTTCTGTCTCATTTGAACAGTACTGTTTCTTTTGTACAGCTGGCTGTGATGTACCTTATAAGCATGCTTTTTTAATAAAGAGGAATTACAGAATATGACTCTGGAAGTAACATTGTTTTCTCTCTATCAAATCATATTTAGAGCCAAATTCTGTTTGTTCATGCATACAGGCTGAAAGGGAGAGACTGGATCTAAGTGATTATAGAGTAGATAGCTTAAGTATCTGGGAACACCAGTTCTTGGTCTGGGGTAGTCACTCCAGCTTCGTCTGCCTGTATGCCATGATGAGACCCAGGTGTTTATTATTATTCTCCCCTTCTTGTACCTTGTATGTTGAAATGTTACCAGGAACATGGTCAGAAAGAGATCTCTAGGCAACAGTTATACTACACAATGACAGAGCATGTTTCTGTCTGTCTGCATCTTTATTAATACATTAAACAGTCTCCTAGAATATGTTTGGGTGCTGATACTGGATTATCTGTATTATGACAGGCTTTTGGTTTGTGTCAGATCATACCCCGATTTCCAGTCACTGTCTCTAAGTTAGGATGGACCAGAGACCATTCTCAGTAGGCATGAACACTCCTTTGGAGACTATGTAAACCTAGTATTATGGAGTAGACAGATGATGCTACATGGTTTTGGGGCTGAGGAATAGGTATTACTACTGTTTTGTTTACTGGTATAAATGTAACAAGTCCCTGCGTGGGAAGTTTGTGGGACCAGGATTTTGTGATAAATTGGACTGAGGCCAATACTATGAGGTTTAACAAGATGAAATGTAGGGTCCTACACTTTGGCCACAGTAGCAGCTACAGACTGGGGGAGTGGCTGGAAAGCAGCNGAAAGATTGGATGTGGCACTTAGTCACATGGTCTAGCACCAAATTTGCATCATTGGCAACATCTAGAACTGTAACAGCACTCTGTGGCCACTATTGTACTAGTATGGACAGGACCAGGACTCACATGACTTGAGGTCTGGCAAGTGGTAGAATAAAATTTCCACTTTGATACTGTAGTCCCTGACCCATTTTTAGTGAATGTTGGTCAGCATTCTTTCAAATGATGTTTTTGTTTTGAAGTTAACATTTCCTATGGGGACGATAGAATATCCTGTGAAGGGGTTTAGGTATGGATATGAGCTATTCTGTGCTTCATGCTACCCAGTCCCTGGACATTTTTAGCTTGTTGGTACAGATACAGCTAGGGACGCTGACTCAAGGCTGAATACAATATGAACATTGGAAGAGAGATTGTAGATTTTTGTCTACCAAATTCATTACCTTACATGTTTACTGATAGAATCCCATCAGTGAAGATGTCTGTCTCACTGAGTGAGACACTTCTTTTTTTTTTCCTCATGTTTGCATCTTAGGACAGATTCTATGCTGGAGAAAAGGTTTATACTTTCCTACCTTTGCCGTTGCACAAGCAGCAAATCTTTGCTTCTACTGGGTCCTCATGACTAAACATGAATTCATCTGGATGTATAGATTGAAGTTACAGAAAAGTTTACAATCACTGCCATATCATTAATGATATCAGTGCTTTATACAAGATAAAGTAAAGCAAAATGTTGCCAGAAATGTCTTTTTTTTCAGTAGGTGGGGAAAGCAGGTTTTAGAATTACTGTCCTACTGTGTGAGAAACCTTTTTTGATTGCAAGTCTCAATTTTTCACTTTTTGCCTTAGCAAGTGTTGGAAATGCTGTGTTGGCAGCTCATTTTCTCAGGGGAGAGAGCTTATCAGGCCATTTGACAGTGACTTCTCTGGTTGATTAAATTGTGTCAGCCACTTCTGAACAAAGAAGTCTTTTGGACAAATGGTGAATGAACATGACAAGTTTTTGAGAATAGAAGACATAAAGCAAAGAAACCTTGGTATTCCTCAAGTATGACAGATTTTCCAAAATACGGGCAAGTAAGATATTGCACTGAACAAAGATAGTATTTGAAATTGGGACTGGTGTTTATATTTAAGGAATGATTCTGAAAAGGAAATATTTTAAACATCTTGCATCAGCTAATGAGGTATGATTTCTTTTTCCTGCAGATTAAATCAGTAATTCATAATACTGTCTGTGTGCCTTCCATATGACAGTTTATCTATAATAAGCCATGTAGTATCAAGTAACTATGTTATAAATCAGACATTTACTTTCGGTTTTAAGTTTTCTACTCTTAACAGTATAGACAAATTCCAAAATGTCTATGTTCAGTTGAAAGATGATTGTTTGTATTGAAACTCTTGTTAACCAAGTGGGATTTGGAATGGCCAATTTCTACCTTAATGTAGATACTTTGAATTTAAATTAAATTTGTATTGTATGACGGCACTTTTTCAAAAGTGTCATGTTTTAGGGTCAGGGTGGCCCCTTAGACCAGTAACAGATGCTCTCTGTTAAACCTCCTCCCTCCCCAAAGAGGAAGGGAAAAGGAATAAGGGAGAGAGAGACTTAGTGATTAGAAAAGGAAACTAGAACAGCTTTGATTATAATAATAATTATAAAAATAATAATAGAATATGNCCGAAAGAGGACCTGAGCCAAGCCAAGCTGGCAAAGCAGTCCAAGAGGGGAGAAGAGCCTGGGAGCCTCCAGAAAGAGGGTGAGCAAGCAAGCAAGCAAGCTAGCAAGCAAAACTAGCGAGCTAACAAAAAAAAAACAACCAACAACCTATACACCCTCCTGATCCCTCAGCTTTATACTGAATATGACGTATATGGGCTGGTCATCATTGGTTGACATCGTTGGTCAGTTTGGGATCACCTTCCCTGTCCGCTCCTCCCTGCAGGTGCAGCTTTTCACTTTCCTGCACCCCCCAACATGGTTGGTACACAAGATCCAGAAATGGCCTTAGTCTGCACACCAATCCTTGGTAGTAACTCTTAACATGGGCTGTTATCACTGCCAGCAGCAGACACTGCCTTTGAAAACAGGCTGCTAACTTCAGATAGGCAGTTAGTTAGAAGTACTGAACTGAAAAGTAGAATCACTGAACAGAATTAGTTCTGTTCTCACTCAAATCAGCACACAAAGTATTCCTAAGGAAGGAAATAAACTGAGTGTGACAATGTATTGCAATGAATAACTCTTCTATGTTAGTGAAATATAAAGAAAAAACATGATATAATATTTGGAAAAGTTGTATGATACAATGTGTATACAGCATAGATAATAAGGCAAAATGACAGTACAAGCATTATATAGAAAAAAAATCTCAGAATCACAAAGCATCATAGAGATTTCTGAAAGAGTAGAATGTTATGAAGAGTTTGAGCAATTAATTCTGTATACTGTTTTAATGAAGACTGATTATCTATAAATTACTGTCCTGTATTCCATAATCTTTCTATAATGAACCTGAATAATAAAACAGAGTAATAATTTACATTTATCTTCCGTGTGCCTTTAATCACTCTGCACGGACATATGAAGTGGTGTACTATGGCTTTAGTCCTTACCAACAAATTCCATTTCCCAAGTAACGTGCATAATAAAATTCAAGCAAAGTCACCATTTTTCAGTTGTGATGCTTCCCACACAGCAAGACCATAACAGTTCAACTGTGCAAGAATGGGGGAGAAAATTTTGTCAGATTTGAAGCAAAGATAGTAAAAGATATTTCTCCATCCTCATGTTAAGACTTAGTTAATGGAGAAGTTAGTATTTACAGTGATGATTATTCAAAGTGGTGTAAATAGAGAATGGGTTACTAGTAGGATCCTCTAAATGTTTATTTTCTAAGTTTTGATTTGTTTTCAATTCTTAAGAACTTAAGTCATTATTGTGACATGTAGGTAATATGTGTACATGTAGGTAATTCTATCAAGTTACAAAACTAGAGAGATCAAAAGGCTCTGCAGATTTTGAGGGGCCATCAAATAAATTGGTTTTATATGACCTTTTCTATTATCTCCACATACAAACTTGTCTATTACAGGAGAATCTCAGGAAAAACAAATATTCTCATCAACAACTGAAATCAGTAGCCTTGGACTGCACAGTAGAATTAGTTCTATGCTTGATGAAAACACTGATGATGGTGTGCATTCACTCTGTATATAGATTGTTAACGACAAAACTTTGTATGATCATATCTGGAACTGTATTGTGAAGATCTTTAAAATAACCATGATAAATCCTATAGAAATGTTTGCACGTTAAAGCCAATAATGTTTACATTACACCCAGAAATAAATATATGCTTCTTCAAGAAAAGGAAATATGTGTTTGATTGAATAATTCTTGAACATTGTATATCTTCCACTGGCAAATTAAAAGAACAAAATCTAGAGTAATGTAATTAATTCCCATGGTTGCTGTACAATACACTACACAATATATTTTCCTTGTGTACCCTGGATTTATATGTTTCTAGGGATGAAGTTTCTAAATCAACCTTCAGAAGGTAATTCTGTAGTTTTATTTTGCATTAACATAAGTTCATAGTATATTTGAGAAAAAAAAAAAAAGCTAAAAATGAGGAATGAGTCCGTTTTCTGGAAAACTACATGTTGTACCTGAAAGAACCACTAGATGACCCCAAATCTCTTCTGAATGCAACCTTTGTTACTTTGTTAAAGTGGCATGCAGACAGAAATACTTGCTTTTGGCTGAAACTTGACACACTGTTCTAGGACTTTAGCAAAAAGAAAAAAAAAAAAAAGCTTAGAAATAAAGAATACATATTCCTGGAGAGTATTTTGCTTGCCACAGTATTTTTACTTGTACAGGAAGTTATATTATGGCACTTGCAAGCTAAACAGGTGATTAAAATAAATTCCTTTGGTATTGAAATAACAAAGTATATTCTTACATTACACAGTTTAAAAAAAGAAGCAGTAAAGAAAGCCGTTCAATATTGACCATTTAAATGCAAGCTGCACAAGGAATAGCTAAATTAATAACTATTTTTTATTCTGTCTAAATTATGTTAGATCCCTTATGTTACACAGAAGAAGCTTCAGATTCGTGTTTTGTATACATAGATGATTTAATACTTTGTTGTGGAAGAAGACACAGAATCATAGAACAGTTTCAGTCAGAAGAGACGTTGAAGACTTTGAAGTCCAATTGTTAATCCAGTACTGCCGGGTCACCTCTGAGCTGGCACTTGGCTTGTTGAACCTTGTACCTTTGGCCTCAGACCACCGATCCTGAAGATGCTTTCTAAAGAACTTCAGAGCACGTTTGTACCACTGTCAATGTGGAAAAGTTAAGCTGATTTAAGTCTAATCCCCTTTAAAACAGCCATTTTTCAACCATAAATTTGTAAATGCTGCCTTCTGTACAATCCCCTTTTTCTATCACAAGACAAAGCAACCTGCTTGCAAAATGCTGGACTCACAGTAGAAAAATAATTTGATTTTACATATTTTCATATGGGTTCAATCAGGTTCTAAGCTTCATTGTCATCTTGGTTGAGAGACTGGATATAAAACTGATCTCTTGATAATAATTATAAATAGCACAAAATAGATGAAAATGTTTACATGTAATGTCAATGTGAAAGTTTGTTGTGTCATTTGTAGTTCCAAAATATAAAAGGCTATTAGGAAAGGATGTTAGCAAGAATACAGTAAATAGGTAAACTACAGGGATTTTTCAGTTGAACTACAATATCAAAATAGTGAAAAGATTTAATGAGTGAAAAATAATGAAAAATGAGTGAAAATTAAATATTGAGATTGATGTCATTAGAGATGTAGGAAAGGAAAGTATTTTTATGTTTGAATGGGTTGTGAGTTATCAATCTCAGAAGGTAATCTTCAGAAGGTATAAAAGAAAAGGAAACTTGTGGAGTAATGGGAAGAAGTGAGGACTTTCAAGGATAAAGGATATTTATTACTAGTGGATGAGAAAGGTGGCTTTACCATTTTTTTTTTAATGAGAAAATGGAATTGTTGGAAAGGAAATCATAGTATTCAACACAGAAGATAAAAGCAATCTAAGTATTTTTCTGTTGATTTAGTGGAATCTGGATTTAGAAGAACAGTTTATGTTGCAAGGGAAAGAAAGAATAGAAGAAGACAACAAGGAAAAGGAAAAATTGTAAAATAAGACATGGATTTAGAGAATCTGCCATTGACACAAAATCACATCAAGCCGTGAATCTGATAGCCTTTTATGATGGCACAAGTAGTTGGATAGATGAGGGGAGGGCAGTGGATGTGGTATTTCTTGACTTCAGCAAGGCTTTTGATACTGTCTCCTATGGTATCCTCACAGCCAAGCTTAAGAAGTGCAGATTGGGTGATTGTGAAGTGAGGTGGATTGGGAACTAGCTGAAGGACAGAGCCCAGAGAGTTGTGGTCAGAGGAGCAGAGTCAAGCTGGAGGACTGTCACTAGTGGTGTCCCCCAAAGGTCAGTGCTGGCTCCAATACTGTTCAATATATTCATCAATGACCTAGACGAAGGGATAGGGTGTACTCTCAGCATGTGTGCTGATGATACAAAACTGGGAGGAATAGCCAACACTCCAGAAGGCTGTGCTGCCATCCAGCGTGACCTGGACAGGCTGGAGAGCTGGGCAG
>VWZY01002126.1:395579-425243 GCA_013399075.1 Chloroceryle aenea | reverse complement strand
TGATCTAGGTGATTCTGCTCTGGCAGGGGGGTTGGACTAGATGATCTTTCTAGGTCCCTTCCAACCCCTAACTTTCTATGATTCTATGAATTGTTGAGATGGGAGAGGACCTCTGGAGGCTGTCCAGACCAAACCCCTACTAACAGTGGGGTCAACTAAGGCAGTTACTTGGTGCTATATCCATTCAGGTTCTGAATGTCTCCAAGGATAGAGACTCCACAATTGGTCTTGGCAACCTGTTCCAATGTTTCACCACCATCGCTGTAAAAAAGGTAATTTACATTCTTAAGTGGAATTTCCCATATTTTGGTTTATCTCCATTGTCCTGTGATTGATACCACTGCAAAGGGTCTTTACTCCCTCCATCAGGAATTTATATACATTGATAAGATCCCCCTCAGACTTCACTTATCTACACCGAACAGTTATGTTGGCTTTTCCTTGTAATCACATATATGCCCCATTGTCTTCCTCATCTTTCTAGCCCTTTGCTGGCATTGCTCCAGTATGCCCATGTCTCTGTTGTACTGAGGAGCTGAGAACAGGACACAACATCCAGCATGGACTGCAATGAAGAAAACAGTTAATTTGCTAACAGTTTTAATGAATCATACCTTATTTCTGATAGGAAATCATGAAAACTTCTTTTGACAACACAAAGAGAATGTAGCTGAAGTCTGAAGGACAATATATTTCACTATTGACTAATCTCTCATGTCAGACAGACATATTAAGGCTATAAACCCATACTTTTATGAATGAGTTTAATGAAATAGACTAAGATTTAAAATGAACTTTTGAATTCTAAGTGGCAGTACTAATAATGATCCAGGTTACATCATTTTGTCAAATTAATGTGTTTCATGTTTTTGGTTTTGATTATTTCTTTACTAAAGAAAAATACCTTGTTTGCCTCTTGGCAATCTTTTCCCTAATGTGGAAGTGATCAAGTAACATAAAATTTCTCATACTGAGGTTTACTCTGAAAAGTTTGCCCAAATTAAGGAAAGAGGTTTTCCTCATTTTGGAGGTGTTCACAGGTAAGAGAAATTATCAACAATTTAATACAGGCAGTAAAACTGCTCAATCTGTCAGTTTATCACTTGCTACATTCATAGATCATTTACATAGTATGCATCAGATTTTGATGTTCAATTGTTTGATTATATATGGAATATATGAAGAATGATTCATTATTAAAAGCAGGAGTTTTAGAAGCTTCTGAGTTATCACTCCTTAAAAATTATACTTAATTTCCTCCCATGGATGTGGCCTTAGTGTAGTAAATACAGCATTACCTAAGTTCATGCTTCCAGAAAGCTGGAACTATGAGTTCAACTAATATGCAATCATATCATGCTGAGCAAGAGGACATGACCTTGTGTATCAAGATTTAAGATTATTTAATAGTAGTTGGTTTGATTTGCCAGAACATTGTTGTAGGCCATGTATTATTTTAAGAATTGGATGTCTTGGTAAACTACAGCTTTAATGCAACACTTAATGTATAACTCTATAGAAATCAGTTATGAGATTGTCACAACTGCAGAGGAAATAAACAGGCAAGTATTATTTAGTAAAGACAATGTTAACTGATGTTTCAAGTGTAAAGCAGGATTTAAAATTGTATTTGAATAGATAGGTAAGTTCAGACAGCTTTTTTCTTAACTGAACTGTTTATACTAATTAGAATCATAGAAGTATAGAATTATTTTGGTTGGAAAAGACCTTTAAGATCATCAAGTCCAACCATTAACCTAACACTGCCAATCCCACCACTAAATAATGCCCCTAAGCAGCACCTCTACATGACTTTTAAATACCTTCAGGGAGAAGGACCCCATCACCTCCCAGGGCAGTACGTTCCAGTGCTTACCAGCCCTTTCAATGAAGAAATGTTTCATAATGACCAGCCTAAACCTCCCCTGGCACAACCTGAGGCCATTTCCTCTTGTCCTATAACTGGATAACTGGGAAAAGAGCCCAATTGCACCTCGCTACAGCCTCTTTTCAGGTAACTGGAGAGAGTGATAAGGTGTCCCCTGAGCCTGCTTTTCTCTAGACTAATCAACCCCAGTTCCCTCAGCCTCTCCTCCTAAGACTTATGCTCTAGACCCTTGACGAGCTTCACTGCCCTTCTTTGGACACTCTCCAGCACGATATTATCCTCCTGGAGTGAGGAGCCCAAAACTGAGCACAGTATTTGAGGTGCAGCCTCACCAGTGTTGAGTACAGGGGCATAATCACTTCTCTAGTGCTGCTGGCCACACTATTTCTGGTACAAGCCAGGATGCCATTGGTTTTCTTGGCCATCTGGGAACACTGCTGGCTCATGTTCAGTTGACCAACACTCCCTTTTTTATTGTTGAGCAACTTTCCAGTCACTCATCCCCAGGCCTGTAGGATTGCATGGGGTTGTTGTGCCGCAAGTGCAGAGCCTGGCTCTTGGGCTTGTTGAACCTGGTACCATTGGTCTCAGCCTGATCCAGCCTGTCCATATCCCTCCGTAGAGATCCCTGCCCCCAAGCATACCTATGCTCCTGCCAAGCTTTGTATCATCAACAAACTTACTGAGGGTTCCCTCAGTCATCTCATCCAGATATTTGATAAAGATATTAAACAGAAATGGCCCCAATACCAAGCCCTGGGGAGCAGCATGTGTGACTGGTGTCAAGTGGGCATCACTCCAACCACCATCACTGTTTGGGCCCATCCATCCAACCAGTTTTTCACCCAGAGAAGAACATGCCCATCCAAGCTATGAGCAACCACATTCTCCAGGAGGATGCTGTGGAAAACAGTGTCAAAGGCTTTACTAAAATCCAAGCAGGCATCATCCATAGCCTCATCCACTAATGGGTCAGCTTGTCATAGAAGGAGATGAGGTTATTCAAGAACAACCTGTCTTTCATAAACCTGTGCTGACTGGGCCTGAGCCTGGATGTCCTGTGTGCATCTCATGCTTTCACTCAGGATAATCTGCTTCATAACCTTCCCTGGCAGCCAAGGGAGTCTGTTCCATTCAGATCTAGCCATGTGTTGAAAATATTTATCTGGTAACAGTTAAATTCAGTTCAGTTCCTGAAAGCTACAAATAAAAAATAACATTACACTGAACTCTGTTACTTCTTTTCCCATATATCTCTCAGGGCCTAGGCTTATTTAGAAGTTGATATATATTCTGTTGCCATATTGATAACAATACTTGAAGAGTTCAGAGCTGCAGACTGAAAACCAGCATATTATTTTACTTTTCTATTTGTAGAAACTATTTGACAAATTCAGCAGGTTTTAATCTTTAAATATGGTGCGCTCTCTCTTGTTTTATATAGAACCTGTTGTTCAAGACCTTACAGATTGAGTAGGCTTTCCTGTTATAATAGTTCTTTAGTTTGGAACTTGATTTTTACAACCATGTTAACATATTCCTTTTGGTTTTTTGAATCATAGTTCTGTGAAACATTGAAAAGACACCAAAGCTTATGCTACATTATCCTTTACTTGTCTCAGACAATTTATTTCTCTTTTGAGAGAAAGTACATAAGTGCAACTGTTGGAGCTTTCAGCCTCAGCAACGCCTGTGGGGATGCATTTCTTCCCCATCTCCTCCATATGCAACACATGTAGTGCAAAAAAGAGGAATGTGCAGCTTAGCTCCATCTTTTATTTTCAACATCACAGCTGGGTCACAGTGATTTTTTCTGTGGCTCATCTTGAGTTTGTGGTCAAGCCCAGACATATCCTCAAAGTGCCTTGCTTCAGTCATTCACCATACCCTCTTAGATCTATGCAGTTTCAGTACATCTGCATTCCTTGCCATGATTTTCTTATACAGAGGCAGTGGAGAATACAGTCTGAACATGCCCTAAGCATTTATCCTGTTCCTGAGGTTTATGCTACTATAAAAGAGGCATGACATGTATTTCCCTTTCGGTTCACCCCAGTCAGCTGGATGAATCAAGCTGCTTTTCTGTGTTTTCAGTTTCATCTTTATTTCTTTGCTACTGAGACATCTTTCCACATCTTAAATATTTTATCAGAACAATTTATTACTGCTGCCAGTACAGACTTCCGAGATGAGGTTCTTACAGATATCTACTGCTGTTTGAATTCCTCTAGTGTATCCTACCTGTTCTCCAGCTGCTGCTCCAGAGTGACATGAGGCTCCAGAAGTCCTGCAGCCCCCTGTTGTCTGTCTCAGATACCACAGGTTTCTGACAGGGCACTAGATGGCAGTGATTATGCAGCTAGGTCTTCTAAGTGCAATTGTAGGCAACTTCTGGAGTTTCTTCTGAGATCTTCTGAGCCAACACAACCTGTTACAGTCATTGTCTACTTTCACCACCCTTCAAATTCTCCTTGTCTGTTATTATGGTACTTTTGGCTACCATACATGGACTCCAGACTCCTGTAAGTCCACCTCTGTATGAGTAGATCAAAAAGACCTTATTCCAGAGGAAGCTTCTAGAATTGATCTTACAGGAAGCAAGATATACAATGGTTATTTTCCAGGTATAGAAGGATCAAACTTGGGGTCCAATTGCAGATTTTAGAAATCTGCATGCTTTTCAAAATAACATGGCTTCATAAGAGAAATTAGTTTATATATGTGGACTTTCAGGAGGCTTATTCTCAAGATGTTTCTGTTAGATCTTTCTATTTAACTGTCTCATTGAAAGAGGACTTATCAGTTATGGTAAGCACTAAGCATCCTTACAGAAGGAAGCCAGAGGTCTTTAATTATGCATTGGTCCATATAGAAGCAATAGAATCAACAGTGCTTGCCTTACCTTTGAAGATGACAGCAATTCTGTAAAGTTGGACAACACACATCAGTCAGTTTCACAACTGAAATCTCAGCTCTTTTTATGTCTTTGCTTGGATGTTGGATGGTTCTGAGAGTTAAAAGAAAATGGATCTTCTGTGGTTACAGAATGACAGTATTCATTCTAAATAGTCTTATAGCTTTTCTTATGACAAACAGTGACCAACTTGTCTGCTTGTACTACATCGTTTATTGGATCTGACATTTTTATTAGTTTAGTCAGAAGTAACCTGATGATTCTTAGTCAACTTCCTCTTCTTCTAAGTTTGTTTTTTCAGTCATCTTCTGAAGCTGGTGGGTTTATGACAAATATTACAAGACTTTTTTCCCTAGTTAAAAATTCTGGTACCAGAACAGGACTTAAATTGAGTTCCGATTTTCTTAATAGAAAGCCCCTGGACAATGTGTTCTTTAAGTTCTTTATTTTTGATAGCAGTTACTTTATCTAGGAAACCAAGGAAGGCTCATACTAATATCTGAACTGTTATTCTCTCTCTCTCTTTTTTTTTTTTTTTTCTCTTTTTTCTTTTTAAATATATTTATTTAAGGAAAATGTTTACTTTTAGAACTTGTACTAAGTTTTCATGCGAATAGTGTATTTTACTTAAACTGAGAAACTATTTTGACTGTATTTTTTTCCAAAGCCACACAGATAAGATTTAAAGTTAAAATTGCTTAGTACATTCTGTTTGTTACATCTGCTTTATCTTTTATATTGACAGAAGTTCTTTTAAAAAAATCATTTTTATGTATCTTTTGTCAAAGGACCCAGAGCATTGTTTATTGCTGAAAAATTGACAGTAAGATGTGTTATGGGGTAGCTAAAGAAGAACACCTTCTTTTAATTAGGGCTTATTCAACCATAACTCAAGACAATCAGAGAGATATACCATTAGTTGACATCTACAGGGTTCCTGTAAGAAATGCCATCTCGCTGAATGGTTGTGTTGCCTTTTAGAGAGAGTCCATCATTATTAAACTATGGTCTTGGAGCCTGCACAACAGCTGATTGCCTGTCTGCACAGGTCACTGTTATGAGGCTCTGTTTCAGTGAGGATTTTCCTACCCTCTCTGTGAGAATACTGACAGAAGGAGGAAAAAAATCCTACTCTTAATAAGAGAGACGA
Source organism: Chloroceryle aenea (assembly GCA_013399075.1). NCBI lineage: Eukaryota > Metazoa > Chordata > Aves > Coraciiformes > Cerylidae > Chloroceryle > Chloroceryle aenea. The sequence goes on along the minus strand of VWZY01002126.1, from coordinate 419,291 downwards.
GAGAGTGGGAGTGGGAGGTGCGGCTCACTCCTTTCCTGTTATCTTTCAAATCACTGAGTATTTTTCCTCTGCCAGTTCCAATGCCAGAAGGGCAAGAGTGAGGAAAAAACCACAATTTGTGTGTTGTGATTAAGACAGTTTAATATACATTCCACCCAGCCTGAAAGAACAAAAAATCCCGAGTGACACAAAACCAGTTACTTGCCACCAGCAGACCAAATCTCTGCTAGTCCTCAAGTAACTGCTGCCTTGGAAAACCCCCTTTCCAACTTTTACTGCTGAGCATTAAGTTACATGGCATGGAACATCCTTGTGGTCAGTTTAGGTCACCTGTCCTGGCTGTGTTCTCTCCCAGTTTCTTGCTTAGCCCCAACATACTTGTTGTGGTGAGAAACAGAGGAGGTCTTGATGCTATGTAAACACTGTTCAAAAGAAGCTAAAGCACTGTTATCAACACCATTTTACTCATAAATCTAAAATATAACACCATACAGGTTACTATGAAGTAAATTAACTCTATCCCAACAAACTCAGTACAGATGTCCTTTGAGAATTTCCCTTTTCCAAGAGTGTGCAGGCTTAGCATGTGTTTTAGAAAGAATGAGAGCCTGTAAGTTTTTCATTATTTCTTTCTTTCTCAGTTGATTTTCAGTAGTGACTTGTCTGCTAGAATTATGAGAACTTCTCTTGCTGGATAATTTCAGCATGTACACTGAGTCTTCCTGCTGTTGGGAAACAGAGAACATTAATTAGCACTCTATTTGAGACAGCATTAGGCCCTCTCCATACTGTTATTATCTGCTTGCCTTCCACATTTTGATAGCTTAAACAAATTATCTAGACATTTTAGAACAAACCTTTCTTCCTAAAGCTTTAATCTAACCATGGGTAACCATTCCCAGATCCTTTAGTCAGGGTCTGTTTTTACAGTTGCCAACCTGTTCCCGAAGTTTCTCACAGTGTCAGCAACTTCAAAAAGAGCTCGTCAGTCTCAGCCTTGCTGTCAGGAAATATAAAGGTTGGGACATATTCAAAAAGGTCTATGCTTCTCTTTGTTGTGTCAGTTTAGGATGTCAGACAGGCTTTCAGGTTGCACTGTGGTAGTCTTACAGTCTGATCAATTATGGAACTTCTAACAAATTAGCCTGTTTAGAAAGTGGATTACTAAAATCTAGAATGCTGCTTCAAACAGCCCCAGATGAAGCAGATGTTTTGACCTGCTTCATGATACTGCAAATGGTGGTGAATCAAACCACTTGGTAATAAAAGTGGTTCATGGTAACCCAAGGTACTGCTGTCTTGAGGCCAATCAGTAATACTAAGACTGTTCATAAATGTCATGACAGCTGTTTTATCATTCCTCCAGAAAATAGAAGTTATCCTTTTCTGATAACTAGGGATTTGTTTAGTACAAGTGGTTCTTGTGATCAGGCTTCAAGCAGTCTGGACAACTTTAAGACTCTTCAGCCCATAGGGACTAATTTATAGAAGCCACATCTCAGAATTCACTTGGGTGAACTGGGCATACCTTTTTCCTAGAAACTTCTTGCAGTTTCAGTTCCTTCATTTCTCTCTTCTCAGACAATATTAAGTGCTTGTCTGGCAGCTCTGAAACGTGCTTCTTTGTACCCAGGTTACTTTTTATGCTTGACTGCATATAGGTATATATCAAACACAGATTCACACCTATGAAACAGGATGTTAATGTGAATCTCCATTCTGGATATGATCTGAACCTCTTTGTAGTGGTTACAGAGCCTGATTAGTATTTGTAAAAGTCTTCTTTGGGGTGTGTATTCCACCAGGACTATGGGATTTAATATGCACTACTACCACCCTGCAGTGTTGACTGAGGTACTAGTCTCTATTGCTAAAGCAATGTAAAGCTCCATTTACACTTCAAAGTTTTTGAGATGTGGATAGTTTGAGAAATGTGCTGGATTCTTCACCCTTATGCCATAATGTTTAAGAGATTATTATCAGTGTGAGGAGACAGATATATACTTCTGTCAAGAGATGATGAATCTGTCACACAGCTTATCTGCCTTGAAGCTTAAGAGTTTATATTGACAATTTGTGCATTTGCAGTCTTGCCTTATTTGGGACATATGGATTCCTGCATCTGAGGTAAACTTCCAGAAGCCTTCGTATTCCCTAAGCTGTATTCACATTTTAATGAACACTAGAGTGGCACTATGTGTGGAAGAGGTGGGATGGCATCTTACCCATGGTGGAACTGTTGCAGTACTACTAAATGACTCTGGCTTGGGTGAGAGAGAATATGCACATACTGCATGAATAGATAAAACCTTAAATAGAGCCATTTTCTTACAGAGAATATGCAGCTGCGAGGAATGAATTGTCCCTTCTGGAGTTGCCTGTTTTGTCTCTCTTGACTGCAGAGAAAGTCTAGAGCAGTTTGCCTTCCAAATGAGGCAAATAAAATCATCAGAGATGAATGCTGGCCTCTACTGCAAAGCAAAATATTTAAACTTACAGTTCCCTGGTAACTTAGTCGGTATTATATTAGACAGTACAGGTTCAGAGTAAAACCACTCAGCCAAAATAGAATTTAGGATTTTAATTGTTTTCCTGTGTTTAGTATACTGTCTTCTATTACTTGGTGATATTAATTTCATTGAAAAGTTCCTGTATTAAATTATAATTTAACTTTTGATGTACATCCTGTTTATTTATTTTCTGTATTACCTTTTTAAGCATTTTATTTCTAAGTTGTGGTGAATGACTGCTTCTGTGTCTTAAAAGCTGTTGCAATTAACACTTAAGATGAAGTGTTGCTATTGTCAGCTTTATGCAAGTATATCTGAAGTATTGGATAGATAGTATTTGTCCATCATCAAAAGGCCTTTACTATTGGTCATAGTATAAAGAAAACTAAAGTGTCAATAATCTTTACTGTCATTGCAGAACTATTTAAATTACATTGTGCAAAATGTCACTTTTTCTTTTAACCTCTTATTTTTGCAGCTTCATTTTAATTTTTATACTTCACACACAGTTCCTTGATTATTATTTTTAATGACTAATTGACTGACAGTGCATGATTTCTGATTGCTCATTTAAATTAACTAATGAGCATGTAGGTTTGATGCAAGAGAAAATGTTTTCTGTTGGAATGCTCTTATCAAAATTCCTCACAGTAATGCGTAAGTGACTAGTATATATATTTTTAAAAGAAATTAAGTGCCAGAAGAATAGTAGTTAGGGTATGCAATTTTATAATACGAAGCAATAAGCACAGATCAAATACAGGTGACAGAAAGCCAAATATTATTTCTTTTTACAATCTGTAATTCAAATTCACTAATTGTTGACAGGGACAACAAAAAAGTCTACATGCTGTAGAGTGTATTTGTTTTAGGTACAACCTAAAGCAGTAACCCTTAGGAATTACCATGTAGCTTGGATGTTAAACATCAAAATAGAATTCTTTCATCTGTTGTAATGCTCTCTCTTAACAGCAATTAGTTCATTGTTTACTGGGAAATATTTAGGGTACTTCTGATTGTCAGCATAGATCTTTTTTCTTTGTACCTTAACTTTGTGCCTCTGTTTAACCTTTGTCTGGAACTAAATTATAGAAGTTGTTCCATTACCCCATGACCCCTCATCAGCCAAGAAGTGAGACTGGGAAAAGGAGATGTTGGTTGAAATGAAAATGGATTTAATGAAACAGCAAAGCTAATATTAATACTAATGCCAATGTAATGTATAGAAAAATATATTCATCCCAGTGAACGTACAGCAGTCACAAAAAATGAGAAAGCAATCCTCAGAAGCAGAATGGTAAGCAAACCCTTTCAGGGATGGGAAGAGGAGGGGGGGAAAGGAAAAGAAGGAGGAGCCCCTTTATAATGAGTGTGATATTTATGGTATTAGATACCAACTCAGGTCAGCTGTCCCGGCTTTTGTCCCTCCCACCTTAAGCTCCTACTGAGTCCAAACTGTTAATGGCCTGCCTACCATTCTGTCCCAGCAAAACCAGGACACTTTGTTATCTTAGTAATGGTTTGTATTTTGGTAGTTGTCTGAGACATCATTATGTTACCATATGACATTCTATTTTTTAGGTCTTTGTTAGATTAATGTCAAGTTTTTGTTTTTAAGTCTTGAGTCGTGTTACAGTATTAGAATTCTTAAAAAGGATTAAGTTGTGGGATTTTGAGATTGGGTTTATGAGGAGTATAAATGTATATTATTTGTTGATAAAGGTCCTGGTTATTTCCTTAGAGGGAAATTATGTAATGAATATGGGAGCATTTTTCTAGCTGTAATGAAATAAATTAGTAACTTCAGCTAATTAAAATAAGAAATACACAATCAGAATGAATTATATTTATAAATTATTAAGGTCTTAATGAGGGGTGATTTCAATAACCCCAAACAGGAAAGTTCCCATATTGACATGTTCAGTACCTTAGGAGATGGAACTGTTTTTCAACCTCTTCTAATACTAGCATTTAAACACTGTCTGAGCTGAAAAAAAATATGCTGATTAATTCATGGATCTGAGTATAATACTGGAGTCAAAAGTAGCTGGTAAATGAATAATCTGCTTTCTGCTGTTTTTGGAATTCTATTAACACTTACTGCATCTACTTGATTCTTACAGAAATGCTGCAATTGGGTAGTAGTAATGTTACATTCAGACTAGGTGGAAGTGATTATCATCTTGAATTGTCTGGAAGTAAATTACCATGCATTATACAATAGGGAGTCACAGATATAATATGTTTAGCAAATGAGAAGTTTGTATGTTCAGTTCTAACCAAGGTTTTTTAATGATTGTGGAAAAACTACTATGTATATATATTATACTGATCTAGTCAGATGATTGTTTAAATGCTAGATTTAAATTGATAATATTCAATCTTTTGTCCAGTTACAGATAAAGTAAAATATTTCTGTCCAACACTATGCAAATATTACTTCCTTTAGAATCCTGAATTTGAAAATAAATCTGAAAATTTGTGGGCAGAGGCATTTGTCAGAGTGAAGCCATAGTAAAGCAACTTATCTCTGTTGAAATGTTTAGGTTTTTTACTTGTGATAAATCTAGATACAGTCACATAATTTTTTTCAATATGATATTATAAGCAGGGAGAAATATTTATGTCCCAATCTGATGAAACTCACCTTCAGATATGCAAATTCCAATATTATACACCGTAGTGTTTCAGAGTTTTCTATGATTGTTTTATTATGTATTTTCTGTATATTGAGCAGATAAATTTGCTGTGCAAAAATTACTTATGGTTATTGAGCCTCTACCTCTACAAGATTCCCCTATTCCTTTGTACTCGGACAAAACAGAGGAATCAAAACAGGAAACCTCACTTGTGAGCTCATACAACTTTTTGTTTGGTCTGTTTGGTTTTTGACTGGTAATGTTGGAATGGTGTCTACAAGGCTGCTGCTCAGAAATGAGCTGAAGAGAACAACCGTGTTTTCTTGTGTTTCTTTTCTGTCATAGTTGGAATATGTTGCACTGAATTTTTGTATGTGCATCCATTCAGCACAGCACATTTTCTATAGATCTTGACACCTATTACTAAAAAAACCCTTGATCTGATTCTAATCTATTCAGGCAAGTCAGAAATTATATTAATAATCATTAATAGCACATATATACTTCCTCATTAAAAACAATAATAACCAGGAACATTTCACATATATAGTTCAAAAAGCCAGTAGAGAATACCATATATGAAAATTTTTGATTTAATCTATTGTTAACTTATGATCATTATGTTGTTATTAAATAATTAATTCATTAAATGATTTTATTGTATTAAATTGAATAAGAATTTTTTGTTAATTAATGATTTTTTTATATGCATGTGCATTTTAACATCTTAGTAATTTTTATAATAGTTACAATACATAAAAAATTTTAAAATTTTATAACATTATGCATATTATTTAAAAAAACTTAAAAAAACCCAAACAAAGGAAAACAAACTATTTTTTTCTTTAAATATGTCCTTAGTGATACAATACTTGATATGTGCCCAAGCATGTAAGTCAGAAATAGAGTAGTAGATACTTTAAAAATAGGAAAAAAAAGGAAAATATACTAATCAGAATTTTGTGGTGTCTTATTTTATCTTTATTTATATATGGAAGAGGTTGAAGTAAAAGATGGCTTTTATCTTTCATTTTTGCCAAAATATCTGATTAAATATGCTGGTGACTTTCAGCACAGATGAGATAGACTTTACTGAAGGGCAATGAACTATTACCATCTCTGAAATCTCTCAATTCATCTGTCAGGTCAAACCTGTTTTGACAGTAAAATCTTTATTTTTGTATGTTAAAGGCAACTCAAAGCTTGTGAAAGGTGCCAGATTGACAGCATGAAAAGGTGAAGTCATCTGTCTATTCACATAACAGATACTGCTTTTGAAGTAGAATCAGCACTTGAAGATTTTACTAGGAAGTTCACAAAAGTTTTAGCATTAAAATACAATTGCTCCATAATTAACTGCAGGTCATAAATGTAAAAACTGCAACAACATCTAGAAGAAAGTTGCCTACTACAACTGACAGCACCAGCTTTATCATGTTTTATAGTTTATCTTCTTCGTTAGTCTTTTGTGTGTATGAAGCTGTTTTCAACTTGCTTACTTTTTCCATTTGGCTACCCATTGTGTAAGGTCAATTGAGATTATGTGCTGCCATTTCATATACATCTAGTTTGCCACTGTTTCTTTTTGAGATGCTCTTTAATATAGTAGTCTTTGCTGAAATAACTGCAAGGCTAGATAGCAGTATTTTACACTTGATGGTCTATCTGGAAAAATATGTGATTAAGTTACTAGCAAATGGAATGTATAAGGAGAAGGAGAATAAGGAAGAAGTATTGCAAACCCATTGTTCAGAAAAGTATGGGAAAGGTAGATACAGAAGATAAAAATTTAAAAGGAGTTGGAGAGATAAAGAGAATTCAGAGATGGAAAAAAACCCCAATAGACAAAGAGTTAAAAACTAGAAACAAGTTAAATAAGAACTAAAGAAAGTTATGAATAAGAAGACAACAGTAAATATTTATATAAAAACTTGTTCATTTTTGGAGTATACTTGTTACACAAAATTACGATGCTTATTGTTTTTCATTACAAGGTAAACAGCTGTTGGGCTGTATCATCATTTGCTTGTAGAACCAATATGCATAAAACAAATTTTCTGGAAGAGCTATTTTGTGTTGCTAGAATGGTATTTCTTTACTTTTAATGATACTTTCATTGGAATATATTTAGTTGAGTAGTTTCCATACATTTGTTTTATTAATTTAATTAATAAGAGTCCTGTAATTTTCTGTAAGTATTGCAGCATTCTTCTGAAACAAAGACTTCTAGTTAGTTTTTATTTCTCTTCCTCTTATCCTTTCTACCCACTGTGTTGGAAGAATGTTTGTGTATAAACTCTTTTTAACAAATCCAACACATTTGCTTTTGTCTTTGAAAATTAAAACTTCCGTAGTTTTACAGATAAGGATTTATTGCAATATTTTAAGGGAAATTATGCATTTGGACAGAGGATCAAAGGCTACTGCTTATTATCCTCTGCTAGTCAAAATTAAATTGCAATGATGGCATGTTAAAAATATGGACTGAATGTGACCCAGCGTATTTAGTCTATGTGCCAGGAGAAGAGCAAGAAAGGACAATTAATTTTGTTTCAGTCCTAAAAAAATGCAAAAAACCATATTGTCTGTGTTTCATTACTGTAGATTTCACAAATACAAGACAGTGCATGTTTAAATAAAAAAAAATAATCAAAAAGTAGCATTCTAATGCCTTGTTTTTTTTAAAATAAGGTCTTTCTTGATAACCTTGTAATAAGATAAACATCAGCCTTTTCAGTTTAGTGGAATAGGGTTGTGATGGTTTTAGTATTATAATTGTGATAATTTTGTTCCCTATTGTTCTAATTCACTTTAATGTACAAACAGTAATTTTGATTTGTCTAAATTATTTATAAGAGTTGAATGTTTTTGTGAATATGATGTCAACATAATTAATTACTTTGCTGCTTAAAGCCAATTCCTCTGGCTCTTAGGCAAAAACCTTGCTTATGTGTATACCTATCCCTGAGGCAAAGAAAAAGTTTTGACTTAAGTAAGGTCTTCTGATCTTCTGTTTCTTAATTTATATATAAATACTTATTTTGTATATATTTTGATTCATAAATTAAAGAATTAATATTTAACTGTTTCTATATTACCACTGAATAGAAGTTAAAAGTAAGATAAAAAATTAAGATGAAATTAATGATAAAAGTTAGAACTAAACTAGAATAAGGGAAGTTTTAATGACTAGTACACAAATTCCATAAATTAGGTAGACCTGATTTGACTTTTTCATATGTAGTTTCCCACTGAGAATGTACAAAAAGCAGAAATTACATCACATATCAACAGTACTGTGATTGACATTAATTTTGCAACTGAAAAGTAAAATGCAATGCAACCACGGAGATCTTCTTGTGATTACCTGTAGAAGCAATAGAATTGTCTATTTATAAAAGTCCTTTTGCCTGAATATATTTATTTTTCATTCTACCTCAAATATCACTTGTCTTTTACAAACTTGACTCAGATTTGACTCATTCTTTAACAGTGTTGTAAGAATAAAAAGGGTTCATGTGATGAAATGCATCACATGACAGAAATCCTGGTTTCACTGAAATTAGTGTGTGCTTTACCATTGATTTTAGTAAGCTTAATGAATTTATACTATACATATGGTTTATGAGATAGTGATTAATTTGAAAAGCATAGCTACTATGTCAGTATCTCTCAGTCCATCTTTCTCTGTGCTACTTATGATAAAAGGAATGCCTACACAGATTCTTTGTATACTTAAATCTATAAATTAAAAAAAAAAAAGAAAGAAATCTCATTTTCAAGACATTGTTGTCACTGTTTTGATTATAAGAATATTAATATATCTGCATCATGTAGAAACCTTCACCTGGGGAGGAATAACACCACGGTCCAGTACAGGTATACCTGCTTGAAAACAGCTCCAGGGATTAGGACCCTGGAGTCCTGGTGGACAATGTTATCCATGGAACAGCAATATGTAGCCAGGAAGGCCAATGATTTCGCGGGGTGCATAAAGAAGATTGTGGCCAGCAGGTCAAATGAGGTTCTCCTCTGCCTCTACTCTGTACTAGTGAGACCACATCTGGAGTATTGTGTCTAGTTCAGGTCTCCCCAGTTCAAGAGAGACAGGGAAATACTAAAGAGAGTCCAACAGAGATCTGTGAGGACGATGAAGGGACTGTAACATATCTCTTATGAGGAAAGTCTGAGAGACCCAGGGCTGTTCAGCCTGGTGAAGAGAAGACTGAAAGGAGATCTTATTAATGTTTACAAATATCTGAAGGGTGGGTGTCAAGTAGAAGGGGCCAGTCTTTTTTCAGTGGTGCCCTGTGATAGGATGAGAGGTAATGGTCACAAACTGAAGCACAGGAAGTTCCACCTCAACATCAGGAGAAACTTTTTCACTGTAAGGGTGACAAAGCCCTGGAACAGGCTGCCCAGAGAGGTTGTGGAGTCTCCTCCAGAGACTTTTCAAGACCCACCTGGATCTATTCCTGTGTGGCATTCCTTGGTGATCCTGCTTTGGCAGTGGGGTTGGACTAGATCTCCAGAGGTCCTTTCCAGCCCCTATGATTTTATGATTCTGTGTGAATGTTGACACTGAAGCTACTTTGGAAAGGCTAATGCCAGTTGATGCTGAGGCAATTTAACAGTTTACTCAATGATCTTCAAAAATGGGGGCAGGATTCAGAAATAAAATTTCTGATCATAATTATAGTACTTATTTTTCAAACATAATGTTATTTAGTCAGATTTATAATCTCAGTATAGTTGCTCAAGTTTCCTCTAGAGTACATGTGGAAAAAATTACATCTTAGATTGTAATCCACAGAAGTCTGAGAGATGGTGTGAGACATCTGAACTGATAAGGACAATACAGGTGTTACAAGTTCTGGCCCTTAGTTTGAATGGGCTTAAATTTGGGCCTTTTGACTTTATCCTAAAATACTGAGTTATGAAATGGTTTGTCTTAAGTCTCTTCAGTTTGTTTTTAACTTTTTAATTTTGTTCACAATATGCCATTGAGCAAATGCTTACTGTAAAAGGAAATAAAAGATAATGCTCACTGTGATTTGGATCTGTTTACTGGCCATCATTATAAAATTTAATTTCTCTTTCTCTGTAGACCATGATGCTAACACTATTTCTATAAGCTGGTTTTGCTGAGATAACATTTTCTTGCATGAGAAAAGTCAAAGGCATTTATGGTTTCTTCTTGCATTTAGAAGGATAGATTCCAGCAAAACTTGAGTCTTACTCTCATATTTGAATCCAAAGACAGAATTTGACCCTCTGTATTTGTGGTGTAAATGTGCATACACATGCACAAATGCAGATATAACCACACTTAAATATGACAAAATTTTGAGATGTTGATTCAAAATATCAAGACATACTTTATTACATTACACACATAAAAAAAAGCTCTTCAGTTTCTGTACCTCTTATAAAAAAAAAATGGTAGCAATACCATAGAAATAATGATATATCTTTACAAAATGTATGTGTAACTTGAAAGAATCTGCATCTGCAGCAGTTGTATATGTCACAGTAATTATTTTTTAAACATTTTCAGTGTGTAAAATTCCAGATGAAACCAGTGTTGAAAATACCGATAATGGGATTTCAGTTAAATATTCAGTGTATTAGCTGCTGTTCACTTTTTGGCATGAGTTGTAGATACTCTGTTCCTGAGGATAATTAGGAAAGGTTTAATTAAAAAAACAGCTATGCTTTTCTGAACAGAAGAATCCTGAGCAGCAGGCTAAAAGATGTACTGTATTTTTTTTTTCAAAATATATATATATTTAAATGTAGGTAAAAGTTCATCTAGAAAACAACAGTACAAAAGGTGTTATCCCATTTCTAGCATAACTAAACCTGGGCTATTTTTACGAGCATACACTTAGTAAGTAATAGCTTTAGAATGCACTTCTTTCTTACAGTGTAGACTGTATACTGAGGTACTGACATATTTGTCTCTTGTATGGTTCCTAACCCATGTGTCAGTATAAAAGCCTGCAAAAAAATGCCTCTAGAAAGATTTTCAAAACTGCATATGGTGATAAACATAATATCATACTCATGAACAGCAACATGCAGAGCAAGAAGTAGGTTTAGTGGTAATATTTTATGTGAACTATAAGAAAATGTAATGTGACTAAAAATTAGTTTTCCAGTGGAGAGAGTGAGTTTCAATGGACCATTTTTCAACCAGGAATTGGGTCATTTTGGATTCAAACTTTTTATAGCTCTGTGAATTTTCCAATAATTTGATTTTCCTTTTTCAGTAGAACATAAATCTAAACTAAAACAGAAATGACTTAAAAATACTGAAACTTGTATTGGGACAAAAATTAATTTCCTAATTAGATCTAGCAGTTAGAAGATAAAATAATGTGTGTTTTCAGGTGAGTTTGAAAATATGTTGTCCTTTAGTTCTGTTTTTTTTTGCATAACTACCTCAATTCATGGACAGATTTTTCACATTTACCTTGTATGAGGTAGGTAATGTTGGTGGGAAGAGGCCCACAATGAAAGATTCTCATGATAATTTATGATCAATAATCAAATGTGGGTCATTTTTCATAGTTGTACTTTCTTTGCAATAGTAATTAAAATAAATATACAGCACTTTTAGCAGGTAATGAACAATCATGACTCAGATAAAATAGGGAACAAATCTAGTGAGTACGACTATGGTAGGTCAGCTTTGCTAGTATACGGTAAACCCATTTTGATCAGTGTGGATTCCCTCTACAGCTGAAAGTGAAAGTGAGAAAAACTGACTCAGGATGTCACCTTTATTTTGGAGGCAGAGAGTGGATGTTTCTTTACTCTTTACTGCTGGCATATACATAATATATTAGGAAAACACTGCATTGGTGAGACAAGGAGCAATTAGCAAACTTCTAGGAAGTACCTGATACAACTTGATTTTGAAATGTGCATAAAGAGGCTCACTTTAAACAGTAGACTTCTGAGCATTTTAGTTTCCTCAAATATAAAGGTTTCACTTTTCTGCATGAATATTACTTACTACCAACAATAATATTTCATGTTACATAGACCATATAAAATTTGTTTTACAGAAATTTAGCAAATGCAGTTCTGTTTAAGTTTAGCAACATAAGTAACCTGACTTCCATTTCTCTTGCACAATTAAAAAAATTTGGGTTAAATGGATAGTATTGAATGTTTATAACATTTTTACAATATGTAGCATTTGAAAACCTTTATTAATATAGGTATTTTACTTAGAGAAAGTGTAAAGAATATATTGTAGAAATAGAGAATCACTGTGGTGTTGCTGGAGAACCACCACTGTCCAGTTTTTAAGCCTATGAAGAGTATGGGAAGATCAGCATATGTGACAGACTATTGTAAGGATTCATATACAAACTCAGCTATTGCTCTGTAGAATTGGATATTATCTATAGTGAAGAAGCAATTTAATCATTAAATATAAGGATTCATTTGCTAAAAATATATTAGAGGGTATAAAAAAAGGCAAGTAAAATTAATTACTAACATCGATGATACAGGATTGTTTGTGTTTTAGGATTAGTAATTTGTAAAATTAGGTGTCATAGCACATTAGGAATCTCAGGCTGAAATCCAGGAAAACAGAGAGATATTCAGGAAATATGCTAATCTTGTTCTTGATGTTAATTATATATTTAAAGTTCTGTCTTCTGCAGAAATAAAGTTAAACCTTGTTTGCTGATATTATGTTAAAGTTAAACCTTGTTTGCTGGTATTATGAAAATATGTTTATGGAACTAAGAATTAAATTTAGTTTGATACCAGTGCAAAGTTCCCACTTACATGGCCAAATCATTTCATTTATTCAGTATCTTTTAAGATTTTTGCCTGTTTCTAATTTTAAAGAGTTCTGTTTCTTTTCCCAATATTTTTTTTTAATTAACAGAGTCCCACCAAGAATACGTTGGATAATTCCATGCTTTATTCTGCTGGAGGCATTGAAACAGATGTTTTAATGTTCCAGCTTATTTTTTTTCCAATGAAAAGACATTGAATTCATCATGTTAGCAAGAAAATTCATCAGGTTATCAAGAAAATGCAGTGGAGAGTTGCTTAAGCCTGTGAAATAGTCTTGTTCATTGTATTAGTAGAATTCACAGAACCAGAATTGTTTAGGTTGGAAGGGACCTCTGGAGGTCAGGTCTCAAAGCTGGTCTAACCAGATCAGGTGCTCTTGGGGCCACATCCAGCTGGGCTCCTAATATCTCCAAGTATGGAGACTTCATGATCTCACTGGAAAACCTGCTGCAGTATTTGTATAGGCTCATGGTGAAAATGTTTCACCTCAACATGAAGAAAAACTTCTTTCCTGTGAGAGTGACAGAGCCCTGGAACAGGCTGCCCAGAGAGGTTGTGGAGTCTCCTTCTCTAGAGACTTTTAAGCCCCACCTGGATGTGTTGATGTGTGACATGCTCTGGATGATCCTGCTCTGGCAGGGGGGTTGCATTTGCTGAACCCTGAAGGTTCTTTGCAGATCCTGCCATTCTATGAGTCTATGATAAGGTTGTTCATAAAGACATTAAATAGCATTTGCCCTAGAACTGATATTCAAGGGATACTATTAGTTTCGAGTAGACCATTAGGGTTTATGTGGTTAACCTTTAAACATGACAGTCCAGATATTTTCCTCACACTGTACTGTACACTTACCCAATATGTATCTCACCAATTAGGCTACGTATTTACTGAGGGTAGTGATACCGAATGCCTTGCTAAAAGGAAAATAAACATTTATTCCTCTTCCCTTGTCTACAAATCTGATTATCTCATTATAGAAAGCAATTGGATTGGTCAGCTATGATTTGCACTTATCGTCTGTTTCTAGTCATCTTTTCGCCCTTCGGGTTTCGTGAAACAGCTTCTAGGAGGATTTGCTTCATAACCATCCCAGGCATTTAGACTAAACAGCCTGCAGTTCCCTCAGTCCTGCTTGCCCTTCCTGAAGAATAGATGTAGCTTGAGACTCTGGTTCATGCTGTTACATATTAATGCAATTAGTCAAAAGTTGTAGCACTGCAATTTTAATTATTTTCATATAAGGAAGTAACACAATGGGTGGTATAAAATGGGAACTGATTACATGATATAGGAAAAGGAGAAGTGTTTTGGGTTCTATTTCAGTTTATACTTCCTTTCATGCAAAAATGTGTAGTACCATATATTCAGTTTAAATCCTGGTACAAAAGTAGTTTTTGTGATGTTCACACTGATATACGGAGCACATTTTATTAAAATCTGTTAATAATGAACACAATAATAAGCATAGGGAATTCTGTATGAGTGCTCCTATGAGTTATTTTATGTACAATTAATAATAGTAAGAGCAGACAGGCCAGCAGTGTCATTTCCATTTGCAGATGAGTATTTTTAAAATGTGTCCAATCTTATCTCAGTTTTAAGACCACATTTAACAAGTCGATAATTCAAAGAGCTAGGTGTTGAGGATTTTTAAAGTAACATCTCTGAAGAAGTTTTTGTGTATTCTAGAGAGGTTTTAATGTTATATCTCATATTCTCAGAATATTTGTATTAGATGCCCCACTGACTTTAGCAAGGCTTACACTATCAGAATAACAGTTTTTTGATAGTTTATACCGATTTCACAAATGAAGTTATAGTAATAAACTATATTTTGCTGACTTAAATAAGTTATTTTCGAGCTTTTGTCAGCATAAAAAACCTCTGTCATATGATTTTATAAACTGACAAAAATGTCTCATACAGATCACAGTGAAAAATGTATTTTGTTTTGAATGCCTTTTCAGATGTACTATAGGTTATCTTTCTAATCGCTGATGATTATTTAACTAAATCAGATAAGTACTTGGATGCAACAGATACTGAAAAAAAACAGCTAAGGGATTAGTGAAGCTCATGACAGGACTGATTACATTGACATTTGAATTGCCTTTTTTTCTATTTTTGAAAGTTTGAATTAGCTCTGATACTATTTATGTCCTGTCTAATTTGATAGCCACTTCTATGGTGCAGAAAAACCCCCAACATTTGAACTTAAATAAATTGTATTCTTCTTCTTTTTTTTTTTTCTTTTCCTTTCTTCTTGTTACATACCTGAAATGTATTGTACTTGTACTTTTTCTGTTGTTTCCTTCTGGATAGTATAAGGCAGATTAGTAACAGGAATGTACCATTGTTATGGTGCAATGTAGCTGTGAAGTATTCTGAATGCAAAAGCGATGCATTTATTTTTTTCTAAGAGGCTTTGTACAGAGAAATTAACAGAAGACTGGAAAGTCAAAACTGCTAAATAATCCCAAATTTATCATTAAAAAACTGTGCAATTTATTTATATGACAAAATTAATGAAGTTTTCATCTTACTCAGATGAAAAACTTTATTTTTAGGAGTTGTTAACAAGAAGAGGATCAGATCCAGTTTTGTTTTTTCCAATGACAAGATGCCTCACATGCTTTTAATTTCTTTTTCAAGCACAGAAATCACTAGCAAAATGTTTAGTGTTGCCAGAAAATTTAATATTTGGATGAAGTTTCTGTTATTTCCATAGAAGAAATGGTATTTCTGTTACAAACATATTAGGGAAAGATGAAAAAGATATAAATATCTTCAATCTGATAAATTCCCACCTCTCCTCTTTGTGCATAGAAACAGCTAGTGACCATTTGCCAGATTCTAAGCTTAGTTTTTGTATCATGCATTGTTTCTGAGGATATTGCTGTCCTCCTATGTCACATCTGCCAGTTATCTGACAGTCTAGAGCAACTAAATCAAGACCGTGGTGAACCTCAGGCTGCCTGAGCACATCTCAATTTACATATGATTGAAAGGCAAACTGTTAGGAATATGACATTTTAGTTTGCAATCTAAGTGAACTCTTTAGTGTATTATAGCAATAATGTTTTTATGTCTGTTTTCTCTAATCAGGACTTCAAATATGCTACCAGACTTTAACTTATAAAACCTTTGCCATGAGCTAAGTAATTTCTACATCTAACTGAAAAAAGGAGCAATAGAGCCTTAGGCCTGAATCCTGCAAAGATTTTTGTGCAGGTTTGCTATAACACACTGAGTAGCCTAACTGGAACTAATAGGCATATGTCTATGTGTATATATTTACTTGGAAGATCCGGCTTTCATTTTCTAAATAATCGTTTGGGGCTTTGGTATTCTCTGGAACTGTCATACAGGATGTAAGAATAATAACTTGCATTTTAATAACGTTTTTTAATTTTTCCATTTTAGGATTTTAGTGTTGCAGGCTGAGACACGATTTGCAATAAAATACACATTTATACTACAAGGGGATGTCTTCTACATCATCTATTAAAACAGTATTTTGTAAAGAAACAAACAATAAATTGCCCATCTTTCTTGCATAATTTAAGATGTAAACCCAGAATGGGTAGTTATATGATCTTTATTTTTTATTGGCACATATGTACATGCTTCCTACTAAGCTTTGGTAGATACATTTGGAAATTAAAGTATTTAATTATTTAGTGGATGCTGAATATTGTAATTTTTACTTTATGTGTTGGTGATGATTAATTCTTTTTGTAATTTTCTGATGAATTATTTCTGTTTCTACCTAATCAACAGGCATACTGTGAAATATAATTGCACTTGAAGGAAAATTACCGTCTCATGAGATGAATAAGTTTGATGATTAAATTATGTAGACTGAAGCAATAACATCCCCTTACCCAACCAGGATGACATATTCATCCATTGTTGTGCTTTGATGATCTTTCTAAAACCAGAATCTAAAAAGATTCAATTCAATGTATTCAAGTCAGAGTATATGAAAGGAAATTTAAAGATACAGTCTCATGGAAAATATAAGAATTTCACCTTTTAAAATTGAAGATATCAATTCATGATCTAGGTTCAACATAATGTAAATCACTGAGATTGGAAAAAGCTCTTAAAAGTGATAAGACATACTTCTTACTGAAGTTAATTACTAAACTTGGCCAGAAATAGATTTGCAGCCTGGTGTTTGTATCAGCAGGAGACAGACAGTATAAACAGCATGAAATATCAGTTGTTTCATACATAAGAAACCAAGTGTTTTCATAGCGACATTTTCTGTAATGTTAAGTCCCAGTTTTTAGCTGTATCTTTATATTTTTAGCTGTATCTTTATATAATGCAGTATTCATGAACCCTAATCCATTTTTTCTTGACATACGAATATTTCATTTAGGACTAGTCCTATTCTCATTGACAACTAACATGTGTGAGACAGAAGACTGAAAAAAAATCTGTCAGTCTTACTGCATGTCATTCCTGTCACAAAGACCCCAATTGTATACTGAAGTATTTATTTACAGACCTAAAATGGGAAATTCATCATAAATAGTTCTGTATTTTAAATGTTTGCATATTATTGCATGTCTTGTGTTTTGTACTCCAAGGGAAAAGAGATTTATGTCCTCTCTAAAATTAGTTTGGGAGAACATATTGATCCATGTGTAAAATGTTGTGCACTTCTGAAGCCTTTATGTCAAAAAGACCATTCCAACTGTATAAAAATGTTTGCAATGTTGAATCACATTCTTCCCAAAAGAGAAGCACAGTTGAAAAAAAAGCCTTTGTAGGCTACTGATCTTAAGATAAAGAATGTGCATTGTGCCCAGATGATCTTTGGTATAGGAAATCTGATAGAAATATCACCTCTGAATTAGATTTCTTAGCAAAAGCCATTCTACTTTCATATCCTGTACAGAATTACTGCTATATCTATGTACAGAGATGAGGAAAGCAGAAACATATCCTGTTCAGTTGAATCTACCCATACATTTTCTATGGAAAAAGAATGGAAGAAGAGTTTTTCTCTGGAAAACTATCCTGGAAGATAATTATAGTGGAGTGTGTATTAACTGTTTGTTCTCCCTTTCTTTCAGTCAGGAAATAAAAATCAGAAGGGGGTGACTGAAAGAATGTATGAATAAACCAGTTACCCTACTGTCTTTAAAGTCTTTGTTTTCACATTGGAAAATAGTGATTGCTGCTAGGATGTCATCCCTATGTGTTCTTTAGTAGATAAACTGAAATTCATTTCAGTTTCATACTTCTGGATAGGTTCCAATTCTCAGGGGTTCAGGAACTGCAAGTGATTCCAGGGACATCCTAAACACTGACACTTGGAAAAGAAACATTATCAGTGTTTATGAGGTTCTAAACCATTTTTTTTCTCTAGCAAAAAAGAATTTAATTTGAATCTAGAAAAACAATACTTTGGACATACCATGTAATATAATACACAGACAAGAATCTCATTAGATTTGCATCCCGTTATAGTGACCATAAAATCTGCTCTGAAAAAAACAAGTCAGAATTGCACAGTCTTTTCAAGTAGGTATCAGAGCTTGTGTTTATATGCATAGAGTACAAGACAGTCCATACTGGAAATGAACATTTTTTATTTTTTATTTTTTAATCTTTTACCATAATTGACCTACAGGGAACTGAAGATAATATTATCATCTGTGGTGTAGTCAAATTTTTATACTTTAGTCAAATACATAAGAAGGTCAACTCATGCCTCAGCAAAGAAGTAACAGAAGTGATAATAATCACAGAATGATAGGAGGATTGAAGTGAAAAGGGTCCTCTGAGGGTCTCTTGGCCAACCCCTCTGCTCAGAACACTGTCAGCTCAGGCCCTTCTCCAAATGGGTTTTCAAAATATCTGAGAATGGAGGCTCCAGACCCTTCATTGGTATCCTGCTCCACTGTTTGACCACTCTCACAGTAAAAAAGTTATTTACATTTAAGTAGAAGTTTGTGTATTTCAATTTGTACCTGTTGCCTCTTGTCCTGTAACTCAGTGACACTGACTACAGTCTAAGTTTTTCATTTTTACTCTCTCCATCAGGTATTTAGAAAAATTTATAAGATCCTCTTCTCTTCCCTGTGCTGAACAGTCCTACCTCTCTCAGCCTTGCTTTGTACTTCAGAGATTCTAACCACTTAATCATACTCTTGGCCCTGAACACAATACTTACAGGAAAACTAGCATAGTGGAGCTGGAGTATGGTGAATAAAATAGTCATCCTACATATTTATGGATAGTAGAGTCATAGAATCATAGAATGTTTTGGGTTGAAAGGGACCTTAAAAGGTCATCTATTCTAACCCTCCTGAAGTAAGCAGGGATAACTTCAACTAGAGCACATTGAGCCCTCTCCAACTCCAACATTGAGCCACTAGAGCACACTAGAGCCCTCTCCAACTCAAATGTTTCCAGCGATAGAGCATCTACCACTTCTCTGGGGAACCTGTTCCAGTGTTTCACCACCCTCACTATAATTTTTTTTTTCCTTATATCTAGTCTAAATCTCCTCTCTTTCAGTTTAAAACCATTACCCCATGTCCTATTGCAACAGGCCCTGATGAAAATATTGTTGCCATCTTTCTTATAGTCTCCCTTCAAGTATTGAAAGACTACAATAAGGTCTCCCTGGATCCTTCTCTTCTCCAGGCTGAATAAGCCCAACTCTCTCAGCCTTTCTTCACAGCTGAGTTGTTCCAGCCCTCTGATCATTTCTGTGACCCTCCTCCGGACTCACCACAACAGGTCCATGTCTTTCTTGTGCTGAGGACTCCAGAGCTGGAAACAGTACTCTAGGTGAGGTCTCATGAGAGCAGGGTAGAGGGGCAGAATTACCTCCTTTGACCTGCTAGCTACACTTCCTTTGATGTAGCCCAGGACATGGTTGGCCTTTTGAGCTGCCCAGTTTTTCATCCACCTGTACCCCCAAGTCCTTCTTCACAGGGCTGATCTTAATAACTAATTTGTTCATATGAGAAAAAGCCCTATCTCCAGACACAGACAAAACAGTGGCAAGAGGTGCAGAGGGGACAAAAGCCCTGGGAAGGGGAAAGCAGTTGATGCATGTAGGGCCCTTGTATTGACACTACATGATGCATGTCCCATCTGATCAGATAACTGAGATGTTCTGGGCACAGGCAGAAAAAAGAAAGGTGATAAAAGGAAGAAAATATTAAGAGAGGAAGAAAGTGGGGGGAAAATTGTCAGCCCTGGAGGCATTAGGCTTTCTATGGATATATTGGTAATCACTGATGAAATTAAAAATTTATGAGAATCTTTATGATGTTTCTGCATGGAGGCAGATGATATTTCATGTCTGATCTCTGCTATTTCTTTGGAAACACCCTAGCTAAGTGTAAAAATACATCTCAATAACAGCATGCACTTTTTGTCAGGTATTATTTTTTGAATGCCAAATGGAATTGCCTCCCCACTGACATTAGCTTGTCTGAGAAACAAAGACAATCCTCTTTCTCCAAGGACTTATTCATCATGGGACAAGAAAACCAGACTGGACCAATGTGAAGGTTTTGCCCATGTCTTGCTGACCGTGCACGGCACTGGATGTTTGTGATGTCAGTGCTGCTATGGGAAGCTACTACAGCTGGAATCTGTCACTACAGCCTCATTGATGCTTGAGGGTAGTGTCATGAGCAAAACTGATCATGCAGTGCTTTGAAAGATCATTGCTGTACATACTGTGGTTAAGATGCTATGTGTAGGTATGTTTTTCTGATTACTTTTAAATATTAAAACCAGAACAAATTTTAGCAGTAGGGACTGGAAATCAGGTCTTCTCTCTTCAGGATTAGCTGCCCAAAAAGAAAAATATGGATTTGCTCCATTTTATTTACTCTTACTCTATTGCTTTCTATACATTAACAGAGAATACCTCTATAAAGACACAAAGAATTAATTTTACAATAATTTAATTTTGCTATTTCATCACTTCAGGTAATTAACATTTCAATTATTGCAGTTTAGTATTATTGTTTTAAATTGTACTGTTGTATTCTATGCTGTATCTTGGGCCTCATATTTGCAGTGTTTAGTAACATTGTATCATGAATATATATGACAACATCCCAAGTTAAATGGAGGAGTTAAAATCCTCCTCATCTAGTCTTCAGTTATTGGTTAATGGTTTAGAAACTCTGTGTAAAGGGAATACTGAGCTGAAATGGTGCAAGTAGAGGACAGCAAATGCTCTGACTGTGTAGCTACCACATAAAAGGTAACTGCCAGGATGCATGCAAGCACTCAAGTCCCACTGAGTATATGAACTGCCTGGCTCTCTTTAGTTTTAGAATGGAGAAAGTATTTGCCATGTCATCTCTTGAACTGTAGGTAATCTTTACATCTTTTGAATCCTTCATGAATTTCATATACAGTAATATTCACAAAGGCCCCACATTTTTAAGACAAGGGAGACTTTGATTTGCTTTGCAAGTAGTAGATATTTGACAATAAGGAGACCAAACAGCTGCCTAGTTATATGTCAAGACACACTGTTATTAAAAAATGTAAAATTATGTTTTGCTAGGTTTAGTGGAGCTCATTTTGAAATGTAAACTTCAGCTTTCCTGAAAGTGGCATCTTAAATTGATTTCTCAGCTTTTCAAATGGATCTTAGCTATTCAGGGTGCTAATTCTGCATTACAGCTTCCATTTGACAGCCTACACTACATATTAAGTGCAAACCCATGCAAATATGAATCACAAATCACACACACACATCTTTAACATCTTATGAGAAATTTTTACCTCAGTGCAGTGATTGCCAACATCTTGGTAGAAAAAAAGTTCAGAGAAAACTTCCTTGCTAAAATAAATAATCTATTAGAACAACTCCCTGTAATTTTCAAAATGGAATTTCAGTTGAAACTCTAACTTGTGGACTTTAATGTTGAGTCTCAGAAGGGGATTCTATATTGTATTTCAAGGCAATGCTGTGGGATGTGAAGGAGGATAAAATACCTGGATTAATGGATGGAATTAGTATGCTAAGTGCAGTGCAGCTTTGCTTAAATGAATGATTTTGTAGTCATATTTTAATAAAGAACTAAACGTGGATAGGCAGATGTTTAGCTAGTGTGATTGTCTGAAGGCAGTAGCACATTGTCAGATTATACATAATTTATAAATGTTTGTGTATATGCAAAATAAATACAGGAAACAGGTTCGTATTTCATACTTCACCCAGAGTAATTGGTCTCCTTCCAAATTAGAATTTCTTTGCTTTAGTTTTCTGAATTCTTTACAAAGAAAATCAGGTAAAACGAGGTCAAAACTTTTAAGACAAACATACCTATATTTTCATATTTTCAAAAAATGAGATTACCACATTTACTATCATATTTATTATCATCTTTGTTACTGTATTGCAGAAGTGTATGTCAAAAGGAAGCAACAGTGATGTCTCTTAACTATGAGTGACCTCATATTTGAAGTTCAAGAATGTGACATTTTCTTTGCATTTGCTACAGAAATAAAGCTAAGTGTCTTCTAAAAACAAAGCTGTGTGTATTATAATCTCATCTTCGAGTTATGTTGCAGGAATTATGTAGGGCTTGTTTGAATGTCTTTTTTTTTTTTTTTTTTTTCCATGGAAATTATTATAGTGAACTTTAAAGTCCTGTGATAGTACATCCTCATTTTACATAACTCTTTGAGTAAATGACAAAAATTCATTGTAGGGAAAACTTGTACACTTTATTCTTTCAAATGCTCATCTTTTGTCTGATTTTATGTGTGTGAAATCTCCAGCCTGATGTGTTGTGCAAAAAAAGGAAGAAAGGAAGAAATGTCTCCTCAGTTGTACCACCTTTCAGCCAATTATTGGCATGCTTCATTTAAAGACATGATTATTCACTCTTACGGCTGCTTCTGTCTAGTATCAGTGTGGAGCACAGCAGGAGTTGTTAGCTTTTGGGATAATGATTATGATGAATTTTCTCCTTTGGGCACACACATTAATAATTTTTTTTTCCCTGGCACTCTCAAATGGCTGTTTCTAATTTAATGCACCATACTTGAAAAAAATTACGTACAGATATATACGCCATGTTTTTTTTATAGTTTAATACCCACTGTTGTGCTTTTAAATTGTGTTGATACATCTTCACAACCACAATTATCACTCAGTTTACATGGTGTCAGTAATTTTCATTAATTTCTCATACGTAGGGTTAAAATAAATGTGGGAACTGAGAGAACTTACAGTGCTGGTTTTAAAGATGAAAACAATAACAGTTGTTTTTATGCTGGTATGTCCCTGCTCACCAAGTTCTGCAGATAATTTATGAAAGAGAATTTTCTAAATAAATGTGAAGTCATGTGCATGCATATAATCAGTAAAATCCTCCTCAACCTCTTTTAATATGTGGTATAAACAAAAAGGCAAGCTTTATGCTGAAATTAATCTACACCTAATGCAATATGCAGTACCGATTATTTGCCCACATAATGTAGATTTGAAAGCTACTAGAAATGTCAATAGCCTTTGGTATATCCACATTCTGGTTAGCAAATTAGCAAGTCAATTAGCAAATCAGTCATAATAATGTGGAAACTCTGTGGTCTCTTAATTTTACAGATATAATCTCTCTTTATAAATCCTGTATCTCAGAAGTAAAAATAATTTCTCTTTCCTATTTCCTGTACACTTACTGATCAGGGCAACACTTTTAATTATGTAATTTTACTGGTAATATTATCTCTC
>VWZY01002126.1:315790-394509 GCA_013399075.1 Chloroceryle aenea | reverse complement strand
TTTTTTTTTTTTTTCTTTTTTAAACTCCCAGTGCCTGCTCTTACTAATGCTTCTAGAAAGGACTGTAAGTACAGTCCTACTAATTATATTGTGTGTATTGAATAAAGAAGATTCAGGGAAGAGGCCACAGCAAGATGCTGGTGCTGAGGAAAATGGCATGCTGAGTTTGAAAAGTATACATTATACTATAATGAATATGCAGGAAGACCTTTAAAAGAACTTGGAGTGTAGTAAAAAACCATGAACTTTTGAAAGCAGAATAGGTCTTAAAAGGAAAAACAGCAGAAGGGCATAAGAAGCTCTCTCTCTGTGTGCATAACTCAAATCCAGCTGAAGCTGTACCTCTTCAATGAGCTCTCCTAGTACATACGTGTCTTAATTTTGTAAGAGGTGAGTCTGTTCCTATTCATGCCCATGAATATGCAGAGAAATGAAATCCAATTCTAGTGTGTGCTTGGGGTTATCAGTGTTTGAAAGCTCTCTCCCAGCGTTCATGGGGATGAAATGGAACATCCTTGATCAGAAATTCTAGTGATAAATGAGCTACTTTTGCTAGTGAGAAGGCAGATATATCTACAACAGGGATTTTGATTTGTGTAGGCTATTGGAGAGTGAGCCCTTGGGAGACAGCTGTCTTGGGATTCATCTCATCTAGTCCTAAACATCATCTAAAGCAGTAGTAGTAGAACAACAGTAGGTTTCCTTTGTAGTCGACTAGTCATCCTTTAGCTCACAGTTATCCAAAACTTTTTTGTGTTTTCTTTTAGGAATAGATCTTCATTTTATGGAATTCATTTAGGATGAAGTACAGCAAATTCTAGATGTGTTTCTATTATTGAGGTTTAATGAATTAAAGTTCTTGTGGTGAGGCAAGTAGGCTGCTCAAAATGTTGTCCGAGGTTTAATGAATTAAAGTTCTTGTGGTGAGGCAAGTAGGCTGCTCAAAATGTTGTCCATGTACATTTTTTCCATGAAGAATTCGCAGTTATTGATGCTGTAGTTTATGACTTTTTTTTTTGGGTGTGTCTGGAAAGATTATAGAAAACACAGCTCTTCTAGAAGATCGTCACCTTGTTAATAAAGGTAAACCACTTAATCTGTGAGCAGCTATCTCTTAATGGCATTAAATATGGATCCAGACCAGCGAAGAGCTATCAAATTATTTGCTGATTTACCATCCTACTGGTAGTTGATGAATGCACCTAGCAAGGTGTTGCTATTAAAATACTGTTGCCTGTGAAGAAAGTAACATAGCCTGCTGTTACACATATTCTAAGACAGATGCTATTTTCTTTACTACAGCATTTCCATGATCTTTTGGCTGTTTTAATACTATTTTAATTGCTAACGCTTTTCTTGTTTTCATAATTCTAGCAGTTTATACAGACAGGATTATTCAGCATTTTGGGGGTAATATTTATTTTTCCTAGGTTTTCAGGGTTGCAGATTTATTTTTCTATATGTTTTTAATTAAGAATGGCCCTTGTCTGGCCCTTGATCCTGTGACTGATCACTTGGGAAAAAGATGAAAGGATATTTCTAAGAATAGAATTAGACTGAATTGTCTGTGTGATGTCCTGAATCTAGTTAATCTTGTTAATTACACAGTGGTTTAGGTTTTTGTCTCATTAGACTTCACAATAGCAATTAATATTTTTATCCACAGTGTGTACATCTAACTACAGCATTAACTTTGAAGTAAATAGGTGTCAAATACATTACTTTCTCTGACTCTTTTTTGTAAGATAACTTTAGTTTAAGACCTGAAACCTCCCCCTTGTCATACAAAGAATGAATCAGAAACAGTATGTAACTACTTTGCATTTTGTTTTGCATTCAGGGTCATTGGAAATTATTTTATGTACTTGTACTTGAGCAGAGAAAGGTAGCAACCTCAACTGTAATGAAAATTCTTCATTCCCAAGGACTACTTGTGTTCTGTAGCTTGGTGTTGCAAATACTAAGTTTTCCTTTAGAGTTACATATGCAAAAGACTTCCTTTTATGTTGAGGAATATGAGTACTTCTGAGGATCCTTAGTCCTATGTTTTTTTTAATGTTTACAGTTTTTAATCTGAAACCTTGGACTGTAGTTAAGGTGAAGGTGTTTAATATAGTCTCATCTTTTTCCCATTGTATTCATTGTACTTGAAATGCTGGCATGTGGTTATTATTGCAGTTAAGAATGGGTTAGAACTGAACATGCAGTTTACTTTTGAAGGTCTAACGCAGTGTAGAGACTATGAATTAGAGATGTGCCCAGCTGATTTAATGCATTAACAGGAAACTATCTGCCCTCAGGGGCTGGAGATTATTTCTAAGCAGAAGTTTGACAGACTAGATTAGAGGTAATTGTTTTCTTTATTCTCAAAAAATTCAGTGAGAAAGTTTCTCATCTGATAGTTTTCCATTGTCACAAAACACATTGGACAGCAATTTCATATTAACTTGGAGACATATTAGCAAAAAGTAGGCATAGAAAGATGAAACTTTCTTCACAGTACATGTGATAGATGGATGCATTCCTCAGAGTCACCAAGGTCACATTCTAATAATATTAAATTAGTGAAGGGAGAAAATAAGCATATAAGTCACCAATTACCTAGTTAAATTAAAGAGAAGGTACTGGTATATAGAGAAGATAGGAAAACCAGAGATATTTTCATTT
This sequence comes from Chloroceryle aenea, assembly GCA_013399075.1. Lineage (NCBI taxonomy): Eukaryota > Metazoa > Chordata > Aves > Coraciiformes > Cerylidae > Chloroceryle > Chloroceryle aenea. Next base: position 391,842 of record VWZY01002126.1, on the reverse strand, counting down.
ATTACACTGACTTTGGTAAATGGTCAATTAATCTCAAGAATGATAAACCCACTAAAGTGGAACATACAAGAGGTCTTGCTCAGTGATATGTATTTCATTTTAACTCACTTCAAATATGGGCTACTTTGTGACTGATAACCTTGTCAGTTTGAGATTAAGGACAGATTTATCATTGCATACTTATAAGAAGATATCTAGCTCAGTTGCAAGAAAACAAAATAGATAAGGGCTAACCAAAATGCTGCTGAAGAAAAAAAAAGAGAACCGCCAAACCTGTCAGCATCTCGAACAATTTTTTTTTGCTTTTCTGGAAAATATTAAAGTGCGAAGGTCACCAATTTACTGCCAATATTCTGTTGAGCGTCTAAGAAATAGCTTTTCTCTTGACTTGCACTGCAATGAGTTTACACAGTAGTACGAATAAGTCTGAAATTCTGTTGCTTCACTCAAATCTATGAAGGTAAATTCAGACTTCTGGGTCATATATACCTTTTGAGGAATATGAGATAATAGCAATGAAAATTGATAGGAAAAGTCAGTGTTGAAATATCACAAATATACAGCTTTCTGTCATGAAAGAGGCAAATATTGCTTACTGATGTAGGTATTGAACTAGATTGGACTGATTCCTTTCTAGTTCAAAGGCGTCATAGGCGTTATTTCAGTTTGAAGCACCAGATGTGCAGTTCCTCTCCTCAAACTAATGGTTGTTATCTGAATGACAGAGCAAGTGTGTAGTCATGTCTTACAGCAAAGGGTATTTAACAACTCTACATAGAGTAGAAGTTTAGAGAGAGGAAATAATCTGATGGCAGGGGCATTAAGTTCAGTTTTGAAAGCCTTTGGTTCAGTTGCCTGCTTCACATCTGACTGCAAAAAATTTGGGGACAGTAGTCACATAGGTTCAAAATTACAAGTTTAACTTCTCCGTACCTCCCAGCTGCTATTTGTGCCAAAACTTCTAATCCATAAAATTGCACAGGGTTCTGGTTATTTGCACTAAGCATATCCATTAAATCCCATTCAGATCATTAAATTCCATCTAGTCCCAGTACCAAGGTATTTCTCCCTTTCTTACACCTGTGATCTGATAGGCATACAAACAGTTCAGAAAATGGTACATTCTTGATTTGAACTATTCCACAAAATTTAAAATATCTATTGGGATGAGGGATGAAATACAGGTCAGAGGAGTGCCCAAATCACTGATCTATATAGTCTTTCTACTTATCTTGCTGACAGAGTGTATTTGGTACACAAATGATAGCAACTTCTCGCTGTAAGGCTGGAGAAATCCTTGTAGGCTGGTGGACTTATTAAATACACATGAAAATGAAGTGGTGCAGTACTTGGCATTGCATCATGTATGTCGTTATCTGACTAGCTTTTCTGTATTCCACCTCCACTTACTGAAGTGAGGCCATGGCTCAAACCTCATTCATTGGGCTAGAGATGCTGCCACTGACTACAGTGGGTTTTTGATAAGAGCCTTGGTTCCCTCACTCAGGCCAAGTAAATCCTGGTACATTACACAGAAGTTTTGCCTGCATAAGAATCATTGGATGAGATTTTCAGTCTCCTCCTGTTAAATACTGCTGGCAAGCTGACTTGTAGCTTGTTGTGGCTGTCACAGCTTCGCCTGATAAAAGTGCCCAAGAGAAAGGAAACACTAATGGGATCAAAACCCTGCCCCTTCACAAGACAAGACAAGGAAAGTACCAGGCTGGTTTTAATTTCAAGGGCTCAATTTGAGGGCCAGTGCTCTTGAATGTTTTTATTAATGATCTGGACACAGGACTTGAATGTATATTAATTAATTTTGCTGATGATACTAAACTAGGGACAATAAGTATCCCTTCAGGGTAGTGGCCTGACAGAAATCTGGATAGGCTGTAGAGCTAGACAACCACCAACTGTATGAAATTTAACAAGAGCAAGAGCCAGATCCTCCATCTGGGATAGGCTATCCTGGTTTTACGTAGAAATTGAGAGACAAGAAGCTTGAGAGCAGCCCCATGGAAAGAGATCTGGGAACTTGGGTTAACTGCAAGTTGAATATGAGTCAATAGTGTGCCTGGCAGCCAAAAGGACAACCACGGCCTGGGGTGCAGCAAGAACAGCATAGCTATCTGGTCGAGGGAGGCGACTGTCCCAGTCTACACCACACTGGTGTGGCTTAACCTCAAGTACTGTGTGCAGTTTTGGGTGCCTCAATAGAAGAAGGACATCAAATAATCCTAGTGTATCCAGAGGAGAGTGACCAAGATGGTGAAAGGTTTCAAAGGCAAGATTTACAAAGAGTGGCTGAGGTCCCTAGATTTGTTCAGCTTGGAGAAGAGAAAGCTAAGATGACCTCATCGCAGTCTACAAATTCATGAAGTGAGGGCCATGGTGTTGATCTCATCTCTCTGGTGACCAGTGATATGACACAAGGAAATGTAATGAAGCTGTGCCGAGGGTGGGGGAAGTTCACACTGGGAAAGGTTCTTCACTGAGAGGGTGATTGGTCATTGGAACAGACTCCCCAGGGAAGTGGTCATGGCATCAAGGTTTTCAGAGTTGAAAGAATATCTAGATGATGTTCTCAGTCATGAAATTTAATTTTAGGTAGTTCTGTGAGGAGCAGGGAATTGGCCTCAAGCATCCTTATGTGTTTCTTTCAACTTGAGATATACTATAATTCTATGATTCTACAGGTCAAGAGAAAATGCTGAGTAATTTTGATTAATTTTCCTTTAATCCTTTGGCTGGGAACAGGCCTCCCCTTTTGTTATATGGTGTTTAGAAGTGGGACTATGATAAATTCAGAATCTGAAGGAAAAAGTGATTTGAAGGGAAAAACTCTCTCCCATCACACAGCAGAATGGTAAGGCAAAGCAGAACATCCATACCATTTGATAATTAGGAAGTAAAAAATTGTTTTGAAGTTGCCATACATGCAGATAGACCTCTGTGAATGATGACTGTCTAGATCCATCTAGACAGGAGCTCTACGGGAGAGGGACCCTTTTAATGTGGGGTTTAGGCTCCTGAATGCTGTTCAATGTTATTTTGAAACATCAAAAAAGGAACAGAAGAATCCTGGGACCATTTGAAGTTCTTATTCTGGGTTCTCCACTGTAACAGACAGTCAATAAACACAACATTTTCTTTTGAAAGATGTGAATCATTTGAGGAAAAGGGAATTATTTATCTTAATATTGTCAATATTTATAATTGTTGTTAATCTGCCCTCAAAAGTAATGACCTTTTAGGTAATTTACATGAATGTTTGCTTTCCTTTCAATTCTGGAAACGTGGGAAATCAATCAATACTGAAAACCAAAGAACTCGGACAGCTTAAAAAGAGCATAAAGTTTTTAGACTGCTTTTCACGTGTTTTGTTTTATGATATATGATGAAATGAATAGAGATTGTTAAAGCAGATGTGATGTGGTTAACTGTGTAATACAGAAATAATATCAAATTATTTCTGTCTTGTAATTTTTAATGGCTTTGCCTTGTGAAATTTATTAACCTATTAAATCTGTATGTTAGCATTTGTTAGGAGGCTTCCGTAAGATTTCCTAAGTAGGTGGCTGGTAGAAGTATTCATTGTATAAAACATTATATCTCAAAAATTTATGGTTACACTTTAGTTTATAGGGGGAGGCAATCATGATTTTTTTTTCTTATTTCCAAATTAAAATTAATAGTCATACCCTGCTAAATTATGTTTTTCAGTTTCAAAGGCAAAATCAATATTATGAAAAAACATTTGAAATATATTTTATCCATTGCTTAACAGCTTGGACTTTAACCGTTCCCTTTTAAACATCCTGGCAATTACTCATGCTGTGTAGATTAATAGTAATTTACATTAAACAACAATAATGGCAACATACAAAACAGGAAAATGCAATTATTTATACAAAAAACCCCAACTTCATGAGGGTTATTATGCTTGTTAGCCTCATTTTCTGTGGAAACAAAGGTTATGGGATTGTACTGTTTCCACATCTGTTCTGCTGCCTCTGCTTCCTTAGTCAATGGCTAACTTCAAGCAAATTGGATGACATGTTTAAACGTTAAATTCCTACAAAGTTTGGTGGTCAGAAAGAAAACCTCTTGGAGAGACTAAGACTGAGAGAAAGAATGCAGCAGGTTCTTAAACTTATTGTACATTAGAAAGAGATGTTTCGAATCCCACATTGCAAAAAAAATCAGTTGGTCTTTATTCTTTTGTTATGTGTCAACAAATCCACAAAGTCCATCAAAGTTTCTTTTCAATGTAGATCCTTTGTTGTATGCATCAGATTTCATGTACTTCCACTGAAAAGCCAGTTGATGATGAGATAAAGCTGCATTGTGGACCAAGCCTTGGGAGGTTAGTGATTGCAGGAAGTATTTTTCTCTTGTATAATTCCATGGACTGAAAAAGTATGGCCTGATTGTTCTAATTGTTTTGTGGCTAGATCTTCAACCTGCAGTGAGCTTGTCTAGGTTCTTGATGATTCTTGTAGTGATTGTCTTCTTTTTGTAGTAGCTGTGTCTGTTGTTTGGGCTCAAGGAGGCCACTTGCAAGTCAGGGTTGAATCCAGCTATTCAGCGTTGTATGGATGGTTCCCTGCTAAAGGTTGGTACAACACCATGTAAAGCACTACCTTTGTACTCTTCCCCTCATTAAAGTATTTTATGCCAAGATCTAGGGGTTTTTAGCCCTTATCCTGGGTTTAACATGTACTAGGGTAGTCTGGCAGATACATTAACTGAACTGGGGTTTTTGAACTGTACTGAACAAGTCCTGGTGATTTCAGTAAAAAGAGTCACCACAGCTGTTAGCAGAGTCACAAGACTCCTGGTTTAAGCCCAGGTTTTTGAAGAATACTAGGCACATAGTTTTCCTTTTTTTTTTTTCAATGAAAATTAGATATATAACTACCTTTTAAAATTTATGCTTTAATTTTGTTATTAATTTAAGGGACCATCCTATCTTCACTTTCTCTTGTGCTTAAGTTTATGTTGCATTTGTGATATTTGATATTGTTTAAACAATACAGACTTTCTTTCTGTCACCAAAACTACCAGGATCCTGAGCACTGATCATATATAATGTTGCATCAAATGAAATGTTGTTATCCTTTGTCAAATAAAGAAGCTATTTCAGCTATTTACTCAAAAACCACAAGGCATTACCATCATCATTTTAATTGTGATTTTATTTAAATTTTGGAAGTGCCTGAAGGCCTCTGTCAGCATTAGTGTGCCATTATGCTGTATGAAAAGCACAGCAAATACACAGTCCTTATTCCAGAGAGTTAATGATTTGAGGAACTGCAGAATACCAGGATATTTTAATGCATGTTTGTGTCTGAATTAATATTATCTACATTTAAACACTGAAACCCCTGAATGTGTATTTTTCCACTTTATTGGTTTTATCATCCATTGTTATTTTAGGAGGATGTAGAACATCGGCAGGATACATTTGCCATTATTGAGATAAAGAATTAAATTATTGAAAGTTCTTTTACAATCAATAATTTTATTTTGTCAAAACTTGGCAGATAATGCTCCTTTTTTCTTTTTCTTTCTGATGACTGCATGCGATGACTAAAGCTATTGTAATCCATAGGTGGACAGAGAAAAGGAAATTATCAAAATAGTGTATTTGTGACTGGAGACCTTAAAAAGAGTAGGCATAAATCAAGATATGAATCCACTTTACAAAGAACACATACATATCTCATTCTCTGAGGAAAAATATTTTTATTGCTCTCACACAAGTCATAAATCCCCATGAAAATCTCTTATGAAAATACAGCCCTGTACAGTAGAAAAAGAAAATCCTTGTTACAACTGAAGGCTGAAAAGAAATTATGTTGGAATTATACAGAGCTCTTCTGGATGCCAAGGAAGAATTAGAAGAAGTGAGAGCTCAGTACACATTTGAAGTATGTCTCTGGGCTTCTTAGGTATCCCTGGTCAACCTGTGCTCTCTAATCTCTGTCTTGCCCTGCAGTTCACTCAGTGCTGTGTACTGTGCAGCTCCTGTTGAAGATTTTCTTGCAGAGTATCTCAGTTTTTGACTCTTCTTGTGGCTTCATTTTCCATTGACATAAAGTGGACAGGAATAACAGGATGTAGACTGGAAGGATGTAAAGAACAGAGAACCTGAAAACTGCTTCAGGGCAATTTCTTGTACACAAAATATGTGGTGTCTGTGTGACCTCCCTTGCATATTCTAGAAGTGAGCACGGAAGAAGTCAATAGTGTCAGTGCAGAAGATTGTGGAAAAGAATTTTAGGCTGGTCGAGAGGAAAAGGCAATCACTCTAATCGCTGATCAAGTGATATTTCTCCTCCCTCTGACCATAGCTGTATCAGTAACTTCGATAGCGTAAGGGAACGTACTTGGGCAGTTGAGTTTGACCAGTTGGTAGAGGAGTCACTAACATGGTTTTAGGCTGTGACAATGAGAACCCATTCCTGCATTTAGTTTGTTAATTGGCACAGATGCAGAGCCATTCCTATATGGCAGTTTGCATTGGAGGGAGAATTCACACTGTAACTTCTCAGCAATGATAATTTTTGACCAATTAGTGATCTGGAATGGAGTTCAAGAAGGCCCAACTGCAGGAGAGGTTAAACTGGCTAGAAGCAGGGATGCCAAAGATGGAAGAACTTGTCTCTAAGGGAATGAATTATGCCTGGTAATGATATAAGAAATAGCCACAGAATTGTCTTGTGGCAATTCTGGAATGCAAGTGCTTTGAGTAGTAAAGCTGGGCTGGAGGATGAACTCTAGGCCTGGCTGAGGCACCTGATGCTGATACTCACAGGATTGGTTCCCATGTAAGTGTATATAAGGATGTGACGTGCATTGTTTAATTTTTTTTATATACATACCTTTAAACACAAACGTGTTTAATTAACCTCAGGGGGTACAATAAATTCCCCATCAGGATGCATCCACCCTAATTTAGAGGCTGCAAATTCAGTGATACTGTGTCAGACCATGAGTTGTCCCAGGTCAAGGCATGATCCTAAATGTACTTAATGTCAAGCGTAGATATAGATTGTGTGTCTGGCTTTGTATCTCTACTCCTTTACCTCAAAATGCAACATTTTGCACTTCCAACTATGGAGGCTCATTATTCAGACCTTTGGGTTGGCAAAGACTGTCTGCCTCAAAAGCACATTTTTTTGCTATTGAACCTTGTACCAGGAAAGTGTTTCTGTTAGTGCCTCCACTCTAAATTTGCAAGCCATCCTGTGGCTATAGTGCGTAGGAATGAACAAAGATAATGTCTCTTTTTCCTTTGGTAAATCTGTGCTGTGTAGTCACTTTCAGGAAAAGATCTTCATTCAGCTCTGGTTTCTGCTGTGATGTTGAGATTCACAATGGTAAGATTTATCAAATAGTTTGTGTAGCCATACATGAGCTAACACAATGTCACTCTGACACTAAGAATGCCAAAGTTACAGCTATTTAGGAGAACTCTGTCCTTAGATATGCTCTTTATCTCCTTGTAAAGAATAATAATGGTGAAAGTTGTCATTTTTATATATATATGTCTTTCACATCAGAACTGATGAAAGATGAAGCTGTGAGGTTGGTGCTTTCCCGCCTGATCGAGCAAGAGCTTGCCAGAACCTGCTTTGGTTGTCTCTCTGACAGCAATGAAAAGAAAGCATACTTTTTTCCATAGGCCACAGAGGGAGGAGAGGGAAATTATCTGTTCTTTCCCTTGTTATCTGTCTAATGTAGTTGGCTAGAGGCATAAGAGAATAAATTCTCTAATGAAAAGCAATATCTTAATGTATTGTCCATGGTTCCTGTTCATGCTGCTGACTCTTGTGGCTGCTCCTGACAGTGAACAGGTGACTCTCCCGTGTGGTTTTCCCCACCTTTTAGTTGGGGCTGCTGATACTGTTGTGGTGGTGGAGAAATAAGCAAGGTATGGTTCCTAGCACTGCATTCCAGATACCATCTTTCTATTTGTATTCTGAACTGGCAGTTACAAGCTTTCTTTCAGAATCTGTTTCATTTTGATGTATAGCTGGATAGTAAGTGAAAAAGTGAGTTGAATCTAATAACCTCTTATTGAAGCTAAACCTACCAAGCATCATAGGTTAGTATCCTCAGTTTGTTCTGTGGTCTCTGCCTGTTGTTAGGCAGAATGTACCTGCCCTTCAGAGAAGATCCCCAAGCTACATTTAGTTCTTGCTGTCATAGAACAATAATTTGTACAGAAGGAAATCTGGAGTAAAAATTTTTGAAAATTTTCCCTTTGAACTGACACTTCAAAATGAAATGCAATTTACATTGTGTCTTCACAAAACTCTTGTTCTTCATCAGATCTTTGGTTTAAAGAGTTTGGGTGATATTTATTGTAGAAGTGTTGATTTTTTTTTGTTGATTTAAATAAAAACCTGCAAATTCTTCAGATTTTTTTTTTTTAACACTTCTAATTACTTTTAGAAATACATATTAAATACTGGCTTGCAGTAGAAATTTTCATATGGAAGAATGCCATATTTCCTTGCAAACAGTAATCATAGTAAATAATTATGTTGTGATCTGAATGACCATTGATGAATTTATCTGATATAAATGGGACATTTTTCGCAATATCTGTATCATATACACTCATAGTCTGATTTGCAGGCATTATTTTTAGGCATATTTTAGCAGTAGCATTCAGTCAAATTATCAAGGTAATTATGTACCACTTGTGCTTAGTCATAATCATTGTGTATAAACAATGTATCTCAAACTGCCATAATCATGGTTTTAATATTTTTTCAATTAATAATTTTTATTTTTCTATCTCAAATAACTAAGGTTGTGCCCTAAGAAGCATTTAGAATATGTGAAAATAAACAATCTATTTTCTGCTTGTCAATATACACAATATTTACATTATTCAGTGATGATCTCCCTCCATGTGTGAAACAACATCTCTCTCAGTTGTGATCCTAAGGGTGTAAATCAAAACAGACTCAGCCTAAAAAGGGCTCTTTTCATCCTCAAATACATAAAATATGCATATTAAATTAAAAAGCTTTGGAATTCATGAATTATTGTAGCCTGGGGTTAGTAATAATTTATATCCTATGAAATTACTCTGGTAGTTATTCATGGCAGTACTCAACACTAAAACATACATACCATAGTACTACTGCAATACGTAGAGCATATCACAGACTACTTAGAAAAGAAAAATAACAGGTTTTGCATGTTGTAAATCAAACCAGTTATCTTGATTTACCCCCATTCAATATCAAGAGCAGGTTCTCAGTCAGTGTCTAGGATGCATTTGGAATACAATATCTAATAGCAAAAGTGTGTGGGGGAAGGTTGGCATGTACAATGGGATCTTTGATTCTTTACATATGTAAGGATTTAAATCAGTTATTTCCTTGTGCTTGCTTAGGACTTCATTATTTCCTGCTTCTATCTTTTTCAGACATATTGCTTATTTCATTCAGGAAGGAAAATTCAGGCAGGAAAGTGAAGGATCTCTGGAAGATTTGAATTTTATCTTTTTTTTTTTTTTTTCCTTTCCAGAAATTTAGCTACATAAATCCATTAGGAAATTTTCACTATCAGCCAAAGCTGAACCAGAGAAACAGATTTACATAGTGAAGCATAGTAGATGTATAAGGAAGAGAGTATATTATTAGTGAGAGCAGTGGATGTTGTCTACCTTGACTTCGGTAAGGCTTTTAATACTGTTTCCCATAACATCCTCATGGGTAAGGTCAGGATGTGTGGGTTAGAAGACCAGACAGTGAGATGGGTTGAGAACTGGCTGAACAATAGAGCACAAAGTATTGTGATCAGTGGCGCAGAGTCCAGCTGCCAACCTGTAAGTAGTGGTGTTCCTCAGGGGTCAGTTCTGGATCCAGTCTTATTCAATATCTTTATCAATGACCTGGATGAAGGGACAGAGTGTGCCCTCAGTAAGTTTGCTGATGATACTAAACTGGGAGGAGGGGTTGATACACTGGAAGGCTGTGCTGCCACCCAGTGAGATCTGGACAGACTGGAGAGCTGGGAAAAGGCAAACTTTAATAAAGACCAACAAGGAGAAATGCAGGGTCATACACCCGGGGAGGAACAACATTATGTATTGGTACATGTTAGGGGTAGACCCGCTGGAAAGCAGCCCCCTGATGGATAATAATTTATTTATGGAACAGCAATGTGTCCTTCTGGCCAGGAAGGCCAATAGTATTCTGGGGTGAATAAAGAGTGTGGCCAGTAGGTCGAGGGAGGTTCTACTCCCCCTCCACTCTGCACTAATCGTTATGGTAGCTCCTGAGTCCTAAGTGTATGCCAGGACTGTGGTAACAGGCTTGAAGAGTCATTACAATACTAGAGTAAGGATAGTATCACTATTCTTTAAATTACTGTTAGAATTTAAACACAATTTTTCAAACTAATTATAAATTTCAAGTATTTTATACAATTTACTTTCCAGTTTGCTGTATGGAGGGAAATGTATTGAACATAATGTCTTGAGGCTAGTTTGTAGAAAGCTGTCTTTCAACCTGCCTATTTTGCCAGCTGAAGAGCCCATTCACCTGGATGAGTTTCACGGTGAAGAAAGTGCCATCAAAGGGAGTATGTCCCTTTGGGTAGACTGGCTGGATTCCAGCACTCCCTTTCTGCCAACACACTGTCAAGAAGTAGAGTGATGGAATTTTTTAGGTGTCTCCCCTAGTCTTGTGGATGAAATACAATGGACTGATTCATTTACAAAGCTTCTCTGTCTTTTCCCATGACTTGTTTGGGGATAACCGTCAAAGTTAGTACCTCTTTGAGTATGGATTGGACCAGAGGGCCTTCAGAGCTCCCTTAGAACCCAAGTTATTATTAAATTTATTATTACTGTGGTCATCTACACCAGCCCTGAATGATTGAATTGATAGTGTTAATAAGAAGTTATGAATTTCTACAGACACAGCACGCATGCAAGAGCAGATGTCAGGGATGAGCTACTCTGCTCCAACTATTTGGTACCTATTGTAAAGTTTACTATAGATGCAGAGTGTTTCAGAACATGAGCTAAAATACAAATGATGTCACAAGTTGTTTGTGAACAGAGGCTTGGAGACTGGATTGTGAAGCTATCTAAATGATGTAGGGGTAATATATGTATTTGGTTTATGTCATTTTAAGAAGCTTAAATGTTCTTTACAAATACCTTATCCTAGAGGTGATGTCTTGTTCTGAATATAGTAATATGAAATATTTTTAGCTGACAACTTTTTCTTTCTAAAAGAACAATGAAAAATGTTTTTGTATTTTGAAACATTCTGAAAGGTTTTTAGAAATAATTATCAAACTGCTTCAAAATTATTCTTACATTTTGGATCCAATATTCCTTCTGAATTAATCTTTTAGTATTCCCATTTTTTTTGCTTACTTTTTGAAATTCAATTTTTAAAAGTTTCTTAAAAATGAGATTGTTTAAGAATGAAAATGCTTGTTACACAATTTGCCAATATATTTTTTTTGCCCAGGATTAATATTATCACAACAATTTTCTGTGAAAACATCTTTCTTGAAAAACTTTATAAGCTTAACAAAGGCCAAGGAAGTTTTATTTTTATTTCATTATTATTGATATTAATTATTACACATATCATTCATCTATCTGATTATATTGCTCTGATTTTGTAAGATGCTCCAAATCCCCATGTTTGTGTTTAACCAGAAAAATATCCCTGACACAGAATTCATATACCAAAAATATCCAAATATAACAAAAATAACTTTGATGCAGAAAATTTCCAAATGTTCCCAGACTCCTGGAAAGAGAGGTGAGTGCACATTTCCCATTGTAGAAGTCATGCAGCACCTTTCAGGATTGAGCTTTTAATCAGGATTTTCATGATGTTTGACTTAATGTTCCCTGTCAGGATATTCTACTAGTTGTGCACTTTGAACCTCAAATTAAATAAATAACCAGAGAAGAAACACAGCTGTCACAAATCCATGGAAGAATGCTCAGAAGAGGACAAGAATCAATTATTCCCATTAGCAAATGAGGACTGAAGAAGAACTGCTTTAAAACTATGGAGGAAATATGTAGGCTAAATATTACATAAAATATTGATAGAAATTAACTGTAACAAGCAATTTAATGAGGAGGGAGGTGATGGGTAAGGTTTGGAATCTTCTTTTTGGAATGGTTAGTTTAATTATCACTGACAGTATGGAGGAAATGAACATATTAATGACCAGCTGATGGTTTAATCTACTCAAATTATTCTAGAAATTCTTTTGTGGCTACAAGAAGTGTGAATAAATTTCTCTCTGTTGAGTTCAAAATAAAGTAGTTGATGAGTAATCTTTTCATTCCTCAGGTAGTTTTTAAGGGCACGAAAGGTATAAACCAGAGGTTGCGTACATTATGTGCTTCCCATCTGTCTTCCACCATAGACTTCTTTCTCTATTTACACGAAACTCCTCCTGTTTAACCAGAACTGACTAACAGTGTCTAAAAATAACTGCATTGCTTCTCCCATTAGTTCACAATATATATATATTAGAAAGCATCTTTCCTGTTAAAAAACAGAAGCCAGCCCCAAAGCCTAAGCAGAACATGGTTTTCTGCAATCCCATTTAATGAGAAAACACCAGTCATCACTGGAGCTAAGGCTTACATTATGCATTAGAAAGACAGGTTAGGTCATTCTGCAGGTTTTTTGAGCATAGCCACACAGTTGGAAGAATAAAACAAAAAGATTTATGGGACCATATCAGCTGAATCAGAGCCTCAAAACTGCATTTTTCATGAAGATTATGTGCAAGATTCTAATGTATCATACCGTGTAGATTTATTCATGGCTCAGTGACATTTATGGCACTACAGTTTGCAAATGTATAGCCTCCTACCTCTCCTTCTACTGAGCAAGGAAAGGATCAACTGAAGGAAGGAAGACAGAAGTATTCTCATGATTCTCATCCAAAGCCTCAGTTTTCAGTCTCAGAAAAGTTGATCTGTACCTTCTACAACTCTGAAGCAAGTCTTTGATAGCTGAGCATGAATTATGAAATCAGACATTTCTGTTTTTACAGAGAGGCTAATACTATATCTCCAGCTTGCAAATGATTGCATTTGTACATATGTATCTTCATTGATATTAGGAATGTATGTTTACCTCACCTAAGGTGCCTTATCAAGGTGCTTTATGTGCATAGTTGGTTTGTTGTCACCAGGAAGAGGTCAGGTGGTCAGTGGATGGCCTTTATGATTCTCTTACAATATACAATTAACCTATCCAAATTTCAGTTTACATTGAAGAAAACGAGGAAGGAAAGTCTGTGAGAACTGAGTACATGTTGTGCTAGATACTGTAAAGGATGTATCGGTAATCAGTTCCTGATTTAGTTATTAAAGACATGTGACTAATCAAAGTGAATTTATCAGCTTATTTTCCATGGATATCCACAAATTTTGTTTGACCACGTATGCATGTATATGGCTACAGCAGATAAAAGGGAAACTATCTTTCATAGCAATGCCTTGTGAATTCCACTGTAAATTTATTTTTCTTCACTAATCAGACATCCAAACCCATCTGTATTACCAGTGCTGGTCCATTATGACAACATACAGAAATAGATTTACATGTATATAGAGGTGGGTATTTTTACTTGGATGATCTCTCCTAAATAGGCCCCAATATAATTTTCAGGGAGGTCTTGTAAACTGTCTCTTAGTCACTTGCTAATTTTCTTTCAATGTTATAGTAATAAAAATAATAATTACTTAGTATACAGCACATTTCATTTTCAAAGTGCTTTTGCAGTACTAATTAATCCTCACTGTGAGGTTTAATGGTGCATACCAGAGAATTATATCCTGGCTTAATGCCAATTGCCAATCATCTGACAAGATTCTAATTTCAGAAGTTTTCCTAAGAGGAAAAAGGCATTATTTAAATTAGTCTGGACAGCAGAAGCAGTTTGTATGGAGAGAATTCATAGGTCTTTGGAGTGCTCTGAATGTCTAGGTGCTTGGTTTAAGGGTGAACTTAGGAAATTCCAAAGAGATAACAACTTCAATTTTAAAAACAATTATACTAAGAATAGCTAAAGCTACTTAAAAAAAAAAAAAAAGCCTTTTAAAGATATGCTTAACAGAGCTTCCTGATTATTTAGGGATCATTAATATCCAGATCCACCATTAGTTCAAAAGAGATAAGGATTATTAACTGTACTTCACATGCAGGAAAACAGGTACAAAGACTAAGCTACATGGTCCAAACCACTATTACTTTGGGGACTTTGTTCCATATTGTATTTTCTTCTCTGGCAAAGCTAGGAGGAGGATTTTCTATCCTCTGCTAGTCCCTGCACTGCACACTGGTTCATTGTAATAATGTGGGTCTGTAAAAACACCACCACAAAATAGCTTTCCTTCTCCTCCCGCATTTTCGACATAAAAAACTCTGAAAGAAATTAAAAATTGTTAGTTTTGTTGGCACTCCAGTTAAAGTAGAAGAAGTGGAGAGTGATTCATGATGATGGTGAGGATACTGTAAATAGCTTTGCAGCTTGAGAAAAGATCATAGATGCATAAGCTGAATATAAGGCTATGGTGTGAAGATACAAGAATTTCTGACTTCTGCGTCTGTATTGAATGTTCTGCAATTTTCACGAGATATGCTGTATTGGGCTCCCTCAGATACTTCTTTTTGATGCGATTTGCTGGTATGTCAAGTCCTTTCACTTTGTGTCATATTCTGGCAAAAAAGGGTTTTGGTGTACTTGTGGTTGGCTCTTGCAAGGAGTGGAAGACTGTTGTAGGGAGATAGAGATGGACAGATACTTGTCACCTAAGTGACTTTTTTCTACACTATTTTGTTTTTATCAGCTCATTCCAGTGCAGAAAGAAATCAGACTTTTCAAGTTGTGTTGTGAGAGTTGTGATTCCCCAGCCAGCTCTGATACTTTATGTTGAGAAATACTGCCAGAAATCATCCTCAAGAGGTTGACAAAACTTCTTTAATTTCCAGTGACATTTTTACAAGTGTTTACATAATGTACAATAGTTTCATTTGTTTAATGAAGCCAAGAAGCTGGAGAGACAATTTTTCTAGTATGATGTAATCAGGAGTGCCACTGTATTTTCCTTGGGGAAAAAGAAATCCTACCAAATGTATGCACTGTATTAAAGACTTCAGAAATATGAATTACTTGACAGATTGTTGCTCTCTAGCCTGTAAATGGTAATAGGATGTTTAAAGATGTATTATCTACCTGATAGAATATAATAACTCAAAAAGGTCTTACTTCAGTGTGCCATATATAGATACAGTTAGGGTCCTTAAAATACAACAAAAAATAATATATCCTTTAACCAAAGGGAAAGCAGCAGTTGCTTCAGAGAGGTTGCAGGTTTTTTTATTCATCCCTGTAAATCAACATTTGGCTTCTTTAGAGCTGCAACCAGGAATGTGTCAACAACAGTGTTTCCACTGTAACAGTTTAAGACATGGATTTGGTAGCAGAGGTAGGATTCATTTGAGTAAATGGTGTAATTTGTAACTCATTTGTCTGCATGAGAGATAGCTGTCTACATACCAGAGATAGCTGTCTACATACCCTTTATAGTCTATTGAAGTAAAGGTAGCTTAGAATGTGATTCTTCTAATCCCAAATCTATGATACAATGTAGCATGTCTTAAAATGTCTCTTTCTCTCTGTTGATGATAACCAGGATTACCACTACAAGTAACTCCAACAGTGTAGATAACAAAAGTTAGTTGTGGTGAAGTCCATCCCAGGCAACTTCATGTTTCATATATCCTTTCCAATGCCTGCAGAATATAACTGTAGTAAGAGTGTTTAAGCCTGTGTTAGTGGGAGGCAGAATGGCTAATTGTCTGGAAACAAAAGTTTACCTCTAGAGTGGTGTTTTTCCTAGACAGTATTATCTGAAGCAGAGGTGAAAATCGTCCTGTCAAGGTTCTATGTGCATAGGGAAACTGTGTTATTGCCTGAATCATGTCCTGTTACCTGAAGCTGTGCTGGCATGGTGGGTTGACCTTTTTAGGGTGCCATGTGCCCACCAAGCTGCTCTCTCATTTTCTCTCCTGAATAGGACAAGGTGGGAAAATAAAACTAAAATTTCATGGGTGAAGATAAAGGCAAATGAACAAATTAAAAAGAATAAATAAATTCTCTGTGCAGAAGCAAAGTGAAGAAAAAGGAAAAAATATTTTCTACTTCTCATCAGCAGGTGATGTCTGGTCACTTACTAGGAAGCAAAGCTTCAGTACATGTAGAGGTGGCTTCAGTACACATAGTGGTTGCTTCAGAAGACAAATGCCTTAATAATGAATATATTCTAGCCTCCATTCCTCTTGGCTTTTACTGCTGAGCACAGCATCATGTGGCGGGGTCAGTTTGAGTTAGCTGTCCTGGCTATTTTCCCTTGCAATCTCTTGTCCATCTCCAGCATACTAGCCTTTGAGGAGTTGTTGGAAAAAAAGCCCTGATGCTGTGTGAGCACTGCTCAGCAGTAGCCAAATCGTTGGTGTGTTCTCCACATTATTCTAGCTACAAATACAGCACTATCTGGTCTGCTATGAGGAAAATTAACACCATCCCAATAGGACCAGTACAACTTTGTCAGCATATATATAAGCATTGGGTGTCTGTTCTACTGGGTTAGCTGTGCTTACATCCGGAAAGCTGGCCACAGATCAGTTGTGGTTTGCTTGCTTTTCATCTACAATTTATGTCAGCATCAGTTTTTGATTTTTCAGGTACTCCATATGCTGTCCTTATGGCTGAGGTGGATCTTTCCTGCCTGGAGTGTCCATAGCACACAGCCCATTCTTGTGGTGGAACTCCAAAAGTGAATGGTGTAGACTCATATAGTCTGGAACTCCAAAAGTGAATGATGTAGGCTGTTTCATGCACTCTGTACATGAAGGCATGTGTATATAGGTTAAGTTACCAGCTCACCTGATTTTGGGAATTAAGATAGTACTCAAGACAACATCTTCTTCCTGTTCTGCATGGTCAGATTTCCCCTTCTCGTAAAGTGTTTGAGTGCTGACTTAAGTTAGCATGAGGGCACAACTTCTAGGCAGCACAGGCAACTGAATGGACTGGTGTGTAAACTCCAGCTAATAAGAAATAATAGACACAAGCTGGCTTCATCATTGGTGTAAAGATTTCATATTCTTCAAGAGGCACTTAGGCTCTGTTGAACATGGGTCAACTCAAAGCATGAATGTAGCATTAGTGTTTGTTATATTATGATTTAATTTACTGTTCAAGTAGTGTAGTAAACCTACAAGTTCTTAGTAAAATACACCTTTCCTACCTCTGAATTAGTAAAAAGTATTTCCTAATGTAATTAGAACTGCCAGAATTTATGATTTTTGTCAATATCCAAAAAGCACTGCCATTTTAATATTTACTGTCACTTTTCTTATATTTATCTATAAGGTTTTGGCTTAGGCAAATACTCTCCACTATCATGTGTGTCTCTATATACTTTCCATTTCTATTTTTGCTGTGCAAGTATATAATTAGATATGCTCATTACAGGTATTTATCAAACTCTTTAACTGAAATATATTTCCATAGCTTACTTTCCAGTGACAAGACTTTCCGCATTGTGTGGTCTGCTGCACTTTCTTCCTGATTTATATAAGAGTGGTATACTGATGTGACTAAGATGTTTAATATTAGACAATTTTCTGAAATAAGGCTGGAAAAAATCATATTTATTCTGTGTATCTTCAGTTTGATATGTAGAAGGAAAAAAAAAGTCAGAATAAGTAAAAGTAATTGTTGCATCCAAAGCAAATTGAAATTTAAGTCTAAAAAAGAGCATGATAATCTTGTTTGAGCTCTAGAATAACAGAAGACAGCAGATCATTGCTGATGGAGTGGTGTGCATGCAGCAGCCATAGTGCCTCTCTCCCAAGAGAGCTGTTAGAAGAGTTAGAGCTGCTGATAGAACTTTTGGTAAAATAAAAAATGAAAACTCCAGCAGAGACTTGCTTGCTGGGTAACCCTGGCATTCCATGCCAATTCCTGGCCTGCCCCACAGCAGAAGAGTGGGACTCTGAAAAGCTACTCTGAGGTTTCATCTCAAACCTACTTCCCAGACTTCCCCTTACCTTTAGAAACCGAAGCGTGTGATACCTTAATCCATTAAAAAAAATAAGCATTTGCTATGCAGCTCACTGGCCCATGTGTAAAGGCTCTCTTCTGTAGAGCTAATACAAAAACAGAAGACAATATCCCAAAACTTGGAAGGACTGAATATTCAATTGTAGCTGCTTGGAAACAGTACATTTGAGTTCATGAATGAAACTCCTCAAGTAACTCTGGGGAAATTTAATGTGCTTATAATTACCTGCATTGTCTTTGCTTGAATTAATTTCTGACTGCCTGCCGTACGACAAAGTTTACCTGGTAATGGAAGTTGATAATGGCCTTCTCCAATCACCCAGAACATAGAGTGTTACATAGACTTTACCTTTTATCTGCATATTTTTTATTATTCCATTCCACAAAATTCCATTACATCTGGTATTGGATTGCAGAGAAAACATGTAATTAGAAATCTCACTCTCTCTCAAATTTGATATAGAGGTCTTTAGGGTTGCACAGTTTCTTCTGTGATCTGTGACTTGCATTTGCCTTATGTAAAATTGTGTGTTATCTCCCAGATACCTTAGTCTCATTCAGATGAATGTTACAGAGTTTTTGACAGGTTGTGATACACATTGGCTTCACCTGCTTTCCTATGGAAGATTATCCTCAAGTTCTTGAATACAATGGTGAAGAGATGTTGCTTATTGCTTAAAACTGGAAATTTTTGGATGAGAGTCTTCAGTTACAGGTCTACAAATCAACAGAGGTGGCTTAACTGAGTTTTTAGACTAATTGGTGATGGAATGGAACTCACACATTTATCAGGAAATAATTTTAGACTCCTAATTAGACTTTCAAACTTGATGCAGTAGCATCCTTAATTATAACCCTCTCTATAATGGCTTGTTATGCATTTATGTACATAGAATTGCTTCCTTATTGCCTGATTGAGAAACTTCTGTTGGTAATTATT
The DNA here is from genome assembly GCA_013399075.1 of Chloroceryle aenea. NCBI lineage: Eukaryota > Metazoa > Chordata > Aves > Coraciiformes > Cerylidae > Chloroceryle > Chloroceryle aenea. Next base: position 372,746 of record VWZY01002126.1, on the reverse strand, counting down.
CTCACTTATTTGATATCTGACTTAAGCCTTGAGTCAATTGACCAAATATGGGTAAGTAGTGACATTTAAGATGTCAGGCCCCAAGCTTCTAAACTGTTATGCTATCTGGCCTCCAAGTATTGTCCCAGAAAGGCATGTGTCAAACCTGCTGGATCCATGTGGATGTCTTAAAAATCATCAGCCATTTCAAATGTCACTAGATGCCTCTTTCTATCACCTGAACAGAGTCCTTACAGTATATCGGCATGCTTTCAGATAAATGGAATTGCATCTACAAACATTTTAATTGGAGGCTATTTTTTTCTGCCAAAGCTTGCATATTGCACTTTGTAATAAAAGAGCTATACAAAATAAAAAGCTGATGTTGTAACTGACATTATTTTCTGATCATTATATTCTTAAAACTGTTTCTCTTGATTGTTTTCAAATAAGCTATTCCAACATATCTCCTCTCCATATCTACTTAATATTTCCTCTGTATTTTCTACACTGTAATAATATATTGACTTTTTACTAACATTCACTGAGCTATGGCAAGATAATGTTGTTTATTTACAAATGTTACTCTGTGACACCTCCTTTAGTAATTCCCTTTCAACTGATTTATGTTCAGCTCTATTTGAAAGAGGAAAAAAAATTTCCTTTTGGAAACAGTAGGTAGTAATGTAACTCATAGTAACTATCTTGTAGTTAGCAAGAGCTGATTTGAAATACTTTGAGAATTCAGAACATGCTTCAAGAAGTCAGAACCTGCTTCAGTCAGAATCCTCAGTTCCTTGACACTCTGACTTGTTAAGGTCAATGCACAAAGCACTTTGAAGGACTGCAACTTTCTGACAGAAGACATGCAATTCTCTGCTAAATTCTTTGAGACTAGACACTTGAATGCTTTTGATTAAGTACAGGAAAACTACACCTCAGCTTGGAACTGAAATTTAAAGGACTTTAGGAGACATTTTCATAGTATATTCTTTCATTCCAATATTTTAATATTTTGGGGTTTAATGTTGGTTCTCTAACTAGGCAAAAAAGAATGTTGTCCAGGGAACATGAAAAGAAATACCTGCAACAGCTGATAAAAGAGCACTAGAAGAAAATGGGAACATGGCAGTAGTCTGCTCTTCATGTTATGAGGACATGCAAATTGTCTGGATCAGAAAATCACGATACCTGTAATGGAGCTGTTGAACATGCATGTCTAAAGAAAACTTTTGCTGTGTTTCTGATAATTGTTTAGATAAAACATTTTGTTATGTATGTTATTGATTCTTAATTTGAGGATGTATAATGTAGGAACCATAGTTTCATAGTTTTAGGGGTAAGTAAACTGAACTGATATAAACAGAGAAGAAAGACTATGTTGTGGGCAGTACAAAACTATGTTGGAGACTCTACTTTCATATATTTTGACAAATTTTCATTGTTTTGATAGTTACAAAACACTTCCCTTTAGTTTTGTTTCTTCTTTTTGTACATGATTTAAAGATGTTTTCGGGATACTTAATGAAGTTAACCATAATGTTTTTTCTTCATTTCAGTCTTCACAGTAAATGCTTTGGGGCAGAAGTTTCCTTGCAATTCCTCAGTTAAAACAGTACCTGGTTTAATGACCAATATTAACATCTGTAGGTATATCATGGTATAAATTATTAAGTAAAATTAATAAAGTAAAAATTATTAATTCTAATATTCAGATGATAAGTATTAAATAACACGGGAAGAATTCCTTTGCCACACTATTTTTATACTCAGGTGTTATCATAGGAGCCAGTCTTTCTAAAAGGAGGGAATGCAGGCAATATCCCTCAAGTTATTTATTCTCCAGCTAAAAAATTCAAGAAAGTGTATGAATGTAGTACTAGCCTGGAAGACTGTTTCTGTGAATCCTGGTAGGAATTGTAACACAGACAGTCTAATTCTATATATATACAACTGATACAATCTGTATACCCCAAGATTTCATTCACATTTGAAATTCTTTAAGTTTGACACAAAACTGAGTTTTGTATTCCACGTAATCAACTTCTGGAGATTTGTATTTCAATCATTTGCTTATCCTGAGTGACACAGGTAGTAGATACAGGTATTGTCATGACTTGCATCTTAGTCTTCTTGGTATGATCATATATTTTATGCATTTATGTGTCTTATTTCTAGTGGCTTGAAGTGATGGGCTAGTTTGCAGAGGAAACTTTTAAATACTGTATACATAGATAAATGTATAGATAGTACAAATAGTTATTGAATTTAATTTTGAACACTACATGGAATATTTTAGAGTCACTGGTATGATTTTTTTAGTTGGGGCTGCACTGATAAACAATTCCGCAGAAACCTGTGATGGTGTCTACAAGTGACCATTGGAGCTGTATGTGTTATTCCAAGATTGCACAAACTCCACTGCCATTCAGAATTTTCTTTTGAGCTTACACACACATACATCTTTAAATACAGCAGCCAAACTACTAGTAGTAATGTTCCACCTCATTCAGACTTTAATCTTTACCCTTATTTTTGTAAGCCCATCAAGAGCATCCAATTAGATCTAATCTGCACTGACTAAACAGGAATTTTAGGAATGTAGGAACTTCTACACTGTGTCAAAACTGAGATGTGGTGTCCTGTTTCAGCAGTGTCTGGACCAGAGAGTTCAGCTGAAAATGCTAGAATTCTCCAAATAGTTGCTCTTCCTAAATCCTCTTGGCTAGTGGTTAGTTGATGCTTTGAAGCAAACTGTCTTCCCTCCCCAAATCTATGTAAAACGTGTATGCACTGTATTCTAGGCTGTAACCCACAGAGTAATATTACTTCATGTGAAACAATCCCATTACCCATTTCTTGCATTTTGTTTTCAATGATTTCCCTTTAATATTTTATGAGGAGAAATGAGACCCAGATCTGCATGTCTGAATTGGTGATTAGATATTCCTCTATGCTTCCTGACCTCTATCAGCTCCTCTCTAAAAATTTGTTTAGACTTTGTGTCATGTATGATTTCCAACTGTGCCAAGCAGGTTTTAGAATACTATTTCCTGATGTGGTGTTATTTAACCTTCAGTTTTAACATGGATCTGTGAAAAAATGTAGTGTTTCATAGGCTGATTTATCTGAATATCCTAATTTCTATAAAGAATTAAATTCTCAACATAGCTCCAATAAAATTCTGCTGTATCTAATGCAATCAGATAAAGAGCATTTTTTCCAGCTGATGAAGGACAATCAATTCATACAGCAACATTAAAATATTTAACTTTTTCTCTCTTTATTATGGATTGTAGAAAGATCCTTCAGTGAATTTTGACGTGTGACTGTTAAGTATAATTGTTAAACATGTGAAACATTATAAAGGATGTTTTATATGTCATATAAAACTGTGTTTTATAGGAATACAGGCATTTTCTGTGTGTTTTTCCATATAATGTTCAGAATCTACCAGAAGCTAAAACTAGAGTGGGATAAAATCTGTTTAGTTCCCAGTCTTGGGTAGATAGAAAATTGTCAAGACTGTTCTCAGGTAGGAGTGCTTGCACTGTTGTAATTTCATTAAAATTTATGTAATACTATGCATCAATATGATGGTATTTCATGGACAATTTATGTATCATTCCTAAATGTTTTGAAACATCTCTCATCCCAGCTATGTCAGTTTGACAGACTGGCAAGCTTAGGTAGTTAGGAAATGCAATTAGTCAGAGGAATTTAGCTTCCATCACCAAGTTCTTAGACCTCACTGAACAGAGAAGTAAGACAACAGAAGAATTGAGCTGGGGAGAAAGTAGTATTTTTTCTAAGAAAAAACAAAAAGAGATACAGAATACTTACCCTTATCCCATTAAACCCTGGGAGTGGTGTTCCATAGTAGGGTATGTAATTGAGCCCTTATTAAAGATATTAATAATGACTGCATAAATGGTGCTGTTGCTATCTCTTTTCTGTGTGCACAGAGAATTAATTTCCTGTGCCCTCTGACAGATACAGGCCTAAATTTCCAGGGTTCCTCCTACTCTTAATGTGCTTTCCCAAACTAGAGACCAAATGCACATCCAAACTTTTGAGACAAGAGAGGTCGTAATGGGAAAACATAATGAGGTGTTCCTGAAAATTAGTGTTTGTCAGGTAAAGATTTTAGGTTGTGGTTTGTTTTTTGTTTTGTTTTGTTTTGTTTTGCTTGTGACTAACTGGGACTTGTTAAATTATGTCAGCATGTAATTTCTGGTGATCCCTGGAGGATGTGTAGTATGCCTTGGCCAGGAGCACTTGGAGTGGTTAGCCTGTCTGACAGCTAGATGCCACTGTTTCTCCATAGAGATAACGTTGGGCAAAAAAACAGCTCTTGCAAAAAGTCGAGGTATATCTGTCTCTTATCAAGGAAAGCCTTTCACATAATGGGAAAAAGACTAAGTATGCTAAGTGACTACCTTCAGAAACAGTTACATTGTTGTTTGTTTGCTTTGTTGGGTGTTTTGGTTTTTTTTAAACTGAGGAGAAGGTTTAGATCTCTTTCTGGACAGCATCATGGCAATTAAAATCAGAAACAGGAATATATATATGTTTTTTGCCTTGAATTGTGAAGTATCTCAGAACAGATAGACCTTTTTTTATGTCTTATTTGCTCTAATAACAAAGCAAATTTGGTAACATTTTTACAAATGTTTGTTTAAGTTAAAACTTTTTAGTCTAGAAAAAAAAAAAGAGAAAAATAAGATGTAGTTTGTGGCAAATCTGTAAGGGTAAAAGATCTTGATCAAAAAAAATATTGCAAAAAATTTTAGGTGCCAGTCAAAGGTAAGCTTATATTGCTTATTATAGTCCAGTGCAACACTGGTTATAAACTCACTGAAGAAATTTACTCTGACAAGACAATCATCTTAAAAATTTCTCCCAGTTGATTCAAAAGTTTCTGTGCTAAATGAGAAAAACATTATTACAACATAAAGTTCAAGATGATAAAAAGTGCTTCTTCTTGTATGATTTCCCAGAAGATTAAGTTTACTGTTTCCCAGTGTTCAATTAAAATTGCAAATGTGCATCACTAGCAAAACAAAAACAACCACCTGAATAGGAGCCACTCCATAGTTCGCAGTATATATTTTAGATTTACATCATAGGGCTGTGCCATGTGCAGCTGCCTGCAAAGTCACACTGGTTACTGTGCTGCAGGACAGGAAAGTGAGGGTAGAGGACACAGTCAGTGGAGCTTTTCCAAGAAAGGTCACCCTCTATGTCCTGAACTGGAGGTAGGAGAAACTAAGGTTCAGGGCAGCTACCTGTAGAAATGCAAGGACTAGAGGATCCAAGGTTAAATAATTTTTCAGATTATTTTGCAGTTTCCTATCAGGGTATTAGTGGCCAGTGGACACTGGAAAATACTGTTGATAAATCTACATAATGGAGCCTAGAAATATCAAGAAGTCATCGGGGATGGCATAAAGAAACACAGACAAATTTACCAAAACTAAGAACACATTTCAAATGTGGAGAAGGAGAGGATGGATCTCAGCTAGCTAAGTACAACAAAAGGCAGAGAAAGTGTGCCTCTGAAGTACAAAGCTTTTACATTACAGTCAAGTTTTATACTAATTACATGTTCACAGAATGTTCAACAGAGTGCATTACTGAGCGGTTTGTAAAGGCCTTTAAATAAATATTTGGAGACAAAAACCCCAAAACTTTAAAATCAAAGATAGTTATAAAGAATTGTCAAAAACTCACAGAAACATTGCAACCACTATAAATTATAAGAAGAAGCAAAAAAACCTCACAGAAACATTGCAGCCACTATAAATTATAAGAAGAAGCAAATGCTTCAAAATGATGGACTATACACCTTCTAAGAAGTTATTAAAATATTTCCAAAAGTACTTACCCCTTCAGTTCATTTATGGATGTGGAAGGGATAGGCCACACTGCCCACCACTCTATCCTTGTGGTAGGTCTCTCTACCAGTGATTTTGGATATGCTATATTATATTATCAGGTCTTTTGTCACTAATATATTCCCTTAAAATTCAGAAATGCTGGTGCATATATTTGGCAGTTCTCTGCTCTTTTTTCAGACTGTGTATTGCATAAATCTCACTTAATCATGTATTTTTTAAATTAATATATGTTAAGGAATTTTCATACCCTGAATTTTGTAAGCCCATTTATGTCTATGGGTTTTTTTTATAAAACTCTTTTATCTCCAAATACTTATCCCATTATACTTGAGTGATCTTGCCTTTTGTTACATCACTACTTAACATATGAATCAGAGCCAAAGAATGGTTGGGATTGGAAGGAACCTCTGAAGGTCAGCTTGTCAAACCTCCTCTGCTCCAGCAGGGCCACTCCAAGATGGTTGTCCAGGACTGTGTTCAGATGGCTTTTGAATATTTTCAACAATGAAGACTCCACAACTTTCTCTGGGCAACCTGTGCCAGTGTTAGGACCATCACAGTAACAAAATGTTTCATGATTTCAGACAGCACATTCTGTGTTTCAGTTTGTGCCCGTTGCCTCTGGGCCTGTCATTGAGCACCAGTGGAAAGATCCTGGCTCTGTCGTCTTTGCACCTTCCCTTCATGTGTGTCCATATATACATACACAATTTACACATCTGTCTGTATATATGCATTAATGAGATACCCTGCGAACCTTCTCTAGTTCAAACAGTGCAAGCCATCTGAGCCTCTCCTTACAGGAGAGATGTTGCAATCCCTTAATCATCTTTGTGATCCTTCTCTGGACTCTGCCTGCATCTCCCTTGTACCAAAAAGCACAAAATTGGATACAGTACTCCAGGTGTGGTTTCATCAGTGCTTAACAGAGGAATGATCACCTTCCTTGATACATCGCAATACTTTATCTAATGCAGCTCAGGATACCATTAGCAGCTGCCTTTGCCACAACATGGCTTTTTTTTTTTCAACTTGGTGTCCACTAGGATCGCCAGCTTCTTTTCTGTAAAGCCGTTTTCCAGCTGGTTATCAGCCACCGTATACTGATACATGGGTGTTTTCCCCTCCAAGTATAGGAGTTTACAATTTCCCTTGTTGAACTGCGTAAGGTTTAAGTCAGCCCATTTCTCCAGCTTGTTGATGTCCCTTTCAAGGACAGCATGATCATCTGGTGTATCAGCCACTCCTCCCAATTTTGCATCACCTGGAAATTTGCTGAGGGTATGCTCTGCTCCGTCATCCAGCTCATTAATGAAGATATTATACAGGACCAGACTATTTTGTACTATTTCACCACTAGGATAGAACCATTATGTAAGCTGTGACATTGGAGTTTGGTCAATAATGTTGAGAAGTACTTGGAGAATGAAAAGTCTTGAAGAATGGAGTTGTCACTTTTCAAGATTTTTTTTTTACTTACGACTAATTCATGTCATATCATTCATATTGTACTTCTCAAATGTTTAAAAATATTTATACTCTTTTTTGTAATCCTTTTCTTCAGACTAAACAAGCCCAGCTCCCTCAATTTTTCTTCATAAGACTTATTCTCCTGACCCTTCACCAGCTTCATTGCCCTTCTCTGAGCTTGCTCCAGCACCTCAATGTTTTTCTTATACTGTGGTGCCCCAAACTGGACGTAATATTCAAGGTGTGGCCTCATCAGTACAGTTGGACAATCACTTCTCTAATCCTGCTGTTCACACTATTCCTGATGCAGGCCAGGATGTTGTCGGCCTTCTTGGCCACCTGAGCACTCTACTGGCTCATGTCAGCTGTAAATCAACATCCCCAGTTCCTTTCTCCTGAGAAGCTTTCCAGCTGATTTTACGTTAACTTCTGTTTTCTTTCTGTGATTTTTTTATCTTAATAGCATATAGCTCATCTTCCTGTTAATTTCTACTTCAGTTTCATTTTGAAATCAGTAAAGAAAGAATGATTCTCACTAGACTCTTTGCCTCTGCTTGATACAGTACCATTATAACCATTTTGTGTTTATGGACCATTACTAGGCACAGCTTATACCATTTCCTAGTGAATATTCTTGTAAATATCATATGTGGTACTAGATTGAATTCCTGAAAAAAAAAAAAGCTGAAATCACAGCTCTGGCATTTTATATAGGATTTTTTCAACCACAATTTAATAACATTAACATAAAGCTACCATTAAAGTGCTGATCTAAAAGTTTTTGTGATATGAAGGCACGTCAGTATGGAAGGTATTATTAGGGTCCTGTCTAACATGAGGGTTCTGCATGTAATCGTAAACTTGTTGAAAGGGAGTGATATGTGTAGGTGTGGGATATCTTTGCTAGTGAATTAATCAGAAGATCTATATGACTATTATCTCTAGGGTAACTGGCTTTTTAAGGGACTTGAGTGAGATTTTGGTTGGTAAGGTTAGTACTAGCCAAAAGTAGCGTAAACAGAATTTGTTCTCAAGTTATTGGAGCTGTGGAGGCAATTATGAAATCTGGGGCTATTATGTGATTTACAGAGTGAAAGGCACTTCCTGGTCTTTTCGTCTAAGAATTATCCTCTGTTCCAAGGTCACAGATGTAGAGACCCAAATTCAGAGGTGAAACAGATGATGGTGTAAGACATACACAGATGATACCTTTGTGCGACAGACAGCAAATAACAGATTGATGTTATACTTTGTTGTTCTGCTTTTCACTCATTGCTTTGTGTATTGTAGCCTCTGCTTTTGTCTGGAAATTATACCAACATGTACCTCCTTCAGGCTGCAAGCATTTTTCCTGGTGCACATGGTTATTGCTCATAGCATCATTTTTATCATCCTTGTGCACTTACTGGCCCTTCTTTCTTTCTCTCTGTTTTTTTCCAGTGGTCTAAGCACATATCAAAAATGTCCATGTGTCTACATGTCTTCAGGCAGAAGGCTCACTGTCCCAATGAACACACCAGAGATACATGTATACCCCTTTATTTCATAGTGGAATGTATACTCATAACTCGTACTTTCCATGTGCTGTATGGCATGTTCACCCTAGAGTATCTGCATGCCTATTTGGGAAACCAATATTTGCAAAGGAAAACTAATTTGCCTCCAAGCTATCAAAATACATATTAAATTTATGTCCAATTCCTCAGGTCCTAGCTGCAGCTTTCTTTTAGAAAAGAAGCCTCCAGTCCTTCAGTACTCTCTTATGCCCTGATACAGTAGATAATTGTTTAATAATATCTCAACAGCTTTTTTAAAAAGACTGATAAATAGCAGAATCAAGTTGTTTTCTACTTGGTGGAAAACCCCATATACCTGTAGACCCATATACCCCATATACCCCATATGTATACACCCATATACCCATATACCCCATATATATGCCTATAAATCAGCCTGTGTTTAAAAGCTGTGCCTGAAATCTAAGATGCCAAAATATTTCAGAAGTAGCTGTGCTTTTACTGGATGTTGCAGCAACAGTTAGAGCGGATGAAGGCTGCATAAGGGATGCCCTGATATGTGAGCCTTGGGAATCCAGCACATTCTGTGCCTTCAGGGCTTCTCCTTTTAAGTCAGGCAGCCACTGGAAGGGAAAGTATGGGGAATAATTTGAGCAAAGCAACTGCTGTTTCATTAGTTCTCATATTATTAGTACTGTAATAACAGCCTGCATGATTATAAGTACAAAACAATCAAACTCGTCACCAGCTGAAGTAGTTATGGGGGCTACTCAGCAGTGAGTAACTTGTCAGTTTCCAGTCTGCCTGGGTGAAGGACACTAGCCTGACTGCTGCCAGTATTTATTTTATGGTCTCTTTCTCATGTCATCAAATAACTTAGCAGAAGTAAAAAAGGAAAATATCCACTTTAAGATTTATATATATATATATATAAGATTAATAATTTCTTAGTCAGTTTTTAATAAGCCAGATCCTGGGAAATCAGTAGACTGTATTATGAAAAGGCATTGACACTTGGGGGTCCCAGTGAGAACTGATATTTCGTATTAAATGTGATCTTGTATGTGATCCTGAGAGGAGCTCACACCCTAAATCATCACTGATTTTAATACAAATGTCATTGTGCATTATGGGGTTCTCTGTAAAACTCGGTCTTTCTCTGGATCGGTATCAGGAATAGTTTTTTCCCAATAAAGTCTTCAGCAAAGGTTGAATTACACATTCTGAATCAGAAGCTCCTAAGTGCATCTGCTTCCAAAATGATGTGATAGCATCTATTTCTATTCCTATGTGTTCCTATCTGTCTATTCCTATCTGCAATGATTTTGATTTTCAGTGCTGTAACACAAGCCTGGGTTAGTATTAAAAGCAATCTTTAAATATCAATACTTGTCCATTATTTCAAGCCTGATTGTCAGCATGCAATGTTTTCTATCATTTAGTCTTCCAAAATTATTCTTATTGGAAGATCATTGATAGAAGATCAGGAAATCTGGAAAACTGCCAAGAAAAACAAAACTATCAAGGATAAAGAGATTCTGGAATTAGTGAGTTTTGTGCATGACTGATTGACCTGGTATAGATGCAAGATGCTGAAGAAATTAATTTATCAACAGTGTGTAACACTCCTCTATGTTCCTTAGGAAAAAAAAAAAGATTTTATCTTAGAATGGACACGATGGTCCCAATATGTCTGACCATTGTTTACTCAAGCATGTAAAGAAATTATTATGTATGAATCAAAAGTGGTGAAGGTGGGGCTCAACTTTAAACTCATTGAAATGTCTTTATATAGAGGAGTCCAAACTCTTGTGATCTGTGTTTTCATCTTCTAATATATTTTTAGTTTCTGCTGCAGGTACACTTTTTTTGGTTGAAAAAACATTGGCGCTGATGCTCTTAGAAACAATGGTGTTCTTCCTTAATGCATCAGGATTGTTGTTTGGCTCAGCATGACAAACATCTGAAGCTATAAATATGAGAAACCTAGTTTCTTCATAGCAGATAGCTATAGTGCAAGGAGTTAAGGCCAGTTTTGGACATAATGCTTAAACACTGCAGTATATATGGTCCACTGTAATACAGGGTAGAGCATTCTTAAATGTGGGCTGTTGAGTCCAGGACCTTTCCTTCATTACTTTGCCTGCCTTTTTGAAGCACAGTCTGAAGAAAGTCTCTACTGAAATGGCTGTACTACACTGTTGATGAACTACATGGAAATAAATGCATATACATGAAGTGCATGAAGAGAAAAGAAAGTTACTGGAAAAACAACTGTAAAAAATAGCTCCTTGTCAGGTAGTGTAAGAGGTTTGCTGAAGTAACAACTGAAAAAAGCAGCTCAAGGTTCACTCTGGGCTGCAGCTGTTTGAACCAGCTGAGAAGTGGCCCAGCAATGCAGATGGAGGAGCAGGTTAAGGGGAGATTTTTTGACATAAATGTAGAGAGCTTCTATATCATCATTGTACAGTTTTATTGAAGCTGAATCACTGCTGTTTTCTCCTGGAGAAGAAAAGAATAACCTGGACACAGATAAGACCTTTGACTGCAATCACGGTAAGTACTTGTGGTTTCTGCCCCTGGGGCTATAGCCAGATGCACCTGCTATTTGACGATGTCACTGCAAGAGCACTTATGCTGTTACCCTCCATATAATGATCAATCTAATGACCACTCACACAGGGGAACATCACAAGCTCCCCCTATGCCTCTACAGTTAAAAAATGGTCAGGAAACATTCATTTTATGTTTGTTGTTATGCTTAATGATTTGTGAAATCAGCAGACACAAAAATCACCCCTTTTGCCAGGTATCAAGTTGAGATTATTTCTTTTATATCCATTGCTTGCCCTTTTGTTTGCTCCATTTGAGACTTTTCAGAAATGCACTTGGGTCTAATACTCTAAAACTCTTAAAGAAAATTGCTTTATCCAGTGCTTAAGGCAGAGCTGGAGAGCTGGTTTTGATCTACAAATACTATAAAGTGACTAAATGAAGAATTAGCAGGGAACGGGATGAAGCTCTACAGAGCTCATGTTGGCAGCCATTTAGCTTAAGGATAATACATATTGAAGGAGGGGCTGCTATCTCATGTTATTGGTCAGCTGAGTCCTATTTTTAGTGTAAATAGGGACCAGCAAAGCTCAGATCTGATCAAATTGATCTAAGCTCTTCCTCAAGGTGTTGGAATATTGAGAGCTGTGGTGTTAATTTATTGTGAAGTAAACATAATCTTTAGTCACAGGAGCTCATTGCATGAATTTAGATGACAATATCCTGACCATGCCTAAATTTAACATGTAAAAGTTTTTTTCTGTGTTTTGTTTATTTAGTAATATATATATTTGTGCACAGCTTTCAGGTGGGTAAGAACTGAAATCCTATTTGAGCAATAGATCGATGTAGGAGGATTAATAATTTTGTCCAGGCTTAAACAGTCAGTCAGTGGCAGAGCCAAGTGTAGGTTTCATGATGTAGAGCCCTATTTGCTTTATGGGAAACTGCCATTACTCCTCTTTAGCCAGGATGTTCAGGTTGTCCTGTGGGCTACTTTATGAGCTGTTTTAAATTATTTCTGTCTCAAAGGTACTATTGAATCAGTGGAATTGCTCAGGGAATATTATGTGTAAATCCAGAATCAACTTTGTATCTGACTAATCTGAAAATGCCTTATTGGAATCCATTTTTACAGTCCAAATGAACCAGCAACTCTCCATTGCCTGTATCTCTCCTGAAGCTGCAGGTGTTTTTCTACAGAGGTAACGCAATGGAACTGCTAAAATACACTTCTTCCTCTTAACTTCCTCACTAAAGCACAGACTAAATAAAATTCTGTCTTCTCAGAAAGCATTACACAGAATTAAATACCATCATGAGTGAATGAAAAATAAGTGATTCCTGAGAGCTATACACCACACATTCTTAGTAAATTTCTTAGCACCAATTAATAAAGCTTACACTTTCCAATAAAAAAAATGCACTTTTTTCCTTTGCTTTGGAGTGGGTTATTTTATGCCATTACTCCTAAGGATGCTTTGTCCTCATGTCTCTAGCAAATCAGAAAAGCCTCATGGATTTTAAACCTGATTTTCAATGGATTTTCAGCCTGCTTTGTAATGGTTTTCCATAAAAGGGCACTGATTTACTTCTATTGTCTTATTGCTCTGAAAATAACTCTATGGCTACATGCAGGCTGATAAATAAAATGGACCAGGAACAACATTTTGGCCCTAAGGGTAACTAGCTGGCACAGCTTGTAACCTTAAACCTAAACCTACTTCCCACTCAATGCAAGATGCCTATGTGAAGCTGTCTTTGGCCTATGCTGTTGCTAAGTCCACACCTAAATGTTGTGTGAAGGCATGATAGCTGAAATGTGCTCCTACAGGTGGGAATAAACTGCAGCTGACCCCGTCTCTGGTCCTATATAGTCAACTGTTATAGATGTAGCATAAATGTACTTAAGAACTACAGATGTTCTGTTAACACTTCTTCAGCCTCTCATAAGACTTGTTGAACTATGTTTAATTGGAGGAGTTATGAATACCATCCAGATTTTCTGGTTGAAGTGAATTACTATCTCCAATAGAAGGAAAAACTTTTTGAAATATTTTGATCCTTCTGTTGCTAATTCAGGTTTGTTTTATAAAATGAGGTTTAAAGAGTTTTGGTCAGTCCTGTTTCAGCTGAATTTTGGGAAAGAACTTGGCTGATTACATCATCTGATTAGACTTGACATAAAATATTTGTTTCTCGATACTTATTTTTTTCCACTAACTGTATTCCTTTAGTCCTTGTCATATTTTCTTTGTCCTGCTCTGGTGGGCAGACTATGACTGAATATCAGCTGCTCATCAAATCCACTCTTATCACTCCCCTCCTCAGCTGGACAGGGGAGAAAAAATGTAACAAAAAGTTTATGGGTCAAGTAAAGGACAGGAAGACCACTCACCAATTACTGTCATGGGCAAAACAGACGACTCACAGAAATTATTTTAATTTGTTACCAATCAAATCAGAGTAGGGTAATAAGAAATGTAAACTATATTTTACCTCCCTTCTTCCTGGTTCATCAAGTGTCCCTTCTACAGGGTGTGGTACTTCAGGAACAGACTGTTTCAGCATGGTTCACCTGTGGGGTCACAAGTCCTGCCAGAAACCTGCTCCAGCATGGGCTCTCCATGTGTTCACAGCCTCCTTCAGGTGCACCCACCTGCTCGACATGGAATCTTCTATGGGCTGCAGGGGCACAGCCTGCCTCACCATGGTCTTCACCATGAGCTGCAGGGGAATCTCTGATCTGGTAGCTGGAACACTTCCTCCCCCTCCTTCTTCACTGACCTTGGTGTCTGCAGAGTTATTTCTCTTACATCTCACTCCTCTCTCCAGTACTGTTTCTGCAGCACTTTTTCCCCCTTCTTAAATACATTATCACAGAGGTACTACCACCATTGCTAATGGGCTCAGCCTTGGCCAGCAGCAGGTCTGTCTTGGAACCACCTGGCATTGGCTCTGTCAGACATGGGGGAAACTTCTAGTAGAAGTCACCCCTCTAGCCCTCCTGCTACTCAGACCTTGCTACTCAAACCCAATATACATCTTCGCAAATGTGACTAACTTCTTCTGCTTGTCCTTTAAATGACTGGATGCAATTAAATTTCACATAGAAATGAATATATTATTTCACTGTTATTAACTAATAAAATAAAAGCTGCATTAAAAATAACTGTCAAAGGTTTTGGCTTATGTAAACCATAGCCTAGGATATAGTAGCTAATTTTTCTTTATTCTTTTTCCTGACCGTATGCTTTCATAATTAGTATCACAAATGTTAGTTATTAACGCTACTAAGATCATGTTCATGCTTTCTACAAAGTTCTTCAGCTGAACAGCTTATTAGTAAGCAACTCTCAAAAGTAGGTTTTAGGTGCAGAACACTGCTCAGGTTTATTTATTTCAGAAGGAATGCTACAATCTCTCTTCACAGTATGTAATTTGACCTTGCTAAAATTCATTTGTGAAAGATTTAATGTAAATAGAGATACCTTTCAATTTTTTGCCATATTTTTCTGCAAGTCATCTAATTGGTGCAAAGAAATGAAAAATGTCTTTCAGACAGTGACAAGCTCTTTTTTCCAGTGATGAAAAAGACTAAATCTTTTTTTCCGCTTTGAAAAAGGAATCTTTCATTTTGCAGAAGAATTACAACACAGGATTAAAGAAAAATATTAATTGTGCCCAAACTCCTAGATGTTGACTGTAATAGTTTTCAGCCATAATTAGAACAGCTGATGCTTGAGATCTGCCTTTTCAGAAGTTCATAGTCTTTCCTATCATAACTGCAATAACTGGGAGATGGAGATGGTCATTGGTCCTGGAGTGTCAGCCTCAAAATTTTCCTGAACAAGACTAGGCATAATATGCATTTGGTCTTTCTATACGGAGCAGAGCTCTTCAGTATGTTAACGATCCTATTGTCTTCAGTAGGACTACTGAATGCTACTGAACATTCTTGGAATGGGAAATATTTAGAAAGTATAGCAAGTGGTACCAGTAATGAGGCTATGTAGTCACATGAGATCTTATATTGGGCACCAGCAGCAGGGTTTGGTAGCATGGTGTACTGTGTGGGAGGAGGCTATGAACCATCCTGTGCTGGCCACAGATGGTTCCAGACAGCTCTGAATCACCCACCAGAGCCTCAACCAGTCAGAGGAGGGTGTGGGGCTTGGCTTGGTGCAGCTGAGGGCTAGGGGTGCTTCTGGGGTTGGAAGGACACATGTATGAGGATTTATAAATGGAGATATGTGGGAGGACACACAGAAGGACACAGAAAAGAGGACACATGAATTAAAACATGAATAGATGTACTTGGAGAAAAGGGAGAAGAAGCGGGTGAGCTGTGTAGAAGAGGACATCGCTGGGATACACAGCTGGAGATACACTCCCACACTGGGGCAGGGACACCCCTGAAGAGATGGGGACCCATGGAAGGTCCAACACCAAGGCAGAGAACACTAAGAAGCAATAAGCAGTAAAGGAAAACCAGCAAGAAGCAAGGTGCAGTAGCATTACACCTCTATGCACTGATGCCAACATAGCGCACCACCCAAAACTGCACTAAAGGCTTTGGCAAAACAAAGCTGCGACTAGGAAGGTGGGAAGAGAGATGCTGGACTGGAGCTGAGACTGGAGAAGTGGGAGGCAAGATGTTTCCCTAAGTATTTACTTAATTGTTTGTTCTACTGTTTTTTTTTTTTTCAATTCCTAAATCAATAATTAAAACTTTATATTAAAAATTTGCATTAAATGTAAGCGGAATTCCCTGAGTCAAGGTTCTTCTTCCTGCAACACTCAGTTACATATGGTATAGTACATTATGTAGTAACTGTGTTCTATCATAGAATATTTATTTATATTGACGAAGTAGATTGAAACAAGGCATTTTTATTGTGTAAGACCCTGTGCCATAATATGAATGAATGCACATTGCCACAACAGATGGAAAAGAAGGCTGGAAGTGGTGGTTCCAAGAATTGATAGCAATTCTTTAAGTCCAGAGGGCTGTCACCAGATGCTGATTGTGTTTTTGTTTGTATTATGTTCAACTTCTAGCCAATAACAGCACTTACTTTATATTACCTGCTTTTGTATTTTATTCTAGATCAGTGTCATCAGACCACTTACCTTTGGAAGAACCATATTGTTGGGCTACAGTTTCGTATGAGAAAATCAGCTGTATGTACTGCAAAGACTGTGGAAAGAACTTTGTGTCTCAGAGGTGATAGCTCTCCTGGGTGTGTTACATTGTGCAGGGGAGTTCCTTATGTTTGGTCTCTTGCTTGACAAAGTGTTCTTGGCTGCAGAGCAGTGCCACACTCCTGTCCTTATTCTGCAGCTTCCCCCCACCCTGGATACATCTGGTCAGTGAGTCATGTTGCGCTGCTAAACTCACTGGACAGGACTGATGGCCGTGGAGCAGGAAAAAGATTGTTTTCACATTCATATGGGAGACATTGATATCACATCCATATGGAAGGCATCTCCAGCTAAGCTGGAGTGTAGGAGGGAATGGTTTTTATTATCCTGTTCATTGCATGAGACTTGGAGTATAGATACAGATGAATGTCAGACTAATAAGAGAATAAAGAATGTGACCACACAGGTCTGTCTTTTTGGAAAAGAGCATTGTTAATGGTGAATGTGATGATATTTGGAAAAAATATTTCCCCAAATTTGCCAAAAAAAATTCTGTAATTTATTTATTCTCTCAATCCTTCTCTTCTTCCTTTTCCCACTGTTAAGTAAAAAGAGTATGGAAAAGTGAGAAAATTTCATTAATGATGTTGTTATATAAGATTATATATATTTAAGATATATCTTTTTGATATAAATGTTTTTGTTCAGGTTCAATTATCACAGACTGGATGGTTGGAACTTCATTTATTCCTGTACAGTTACCAAGGTTTCAGAAAACAAGGGAAAATCCCCAAGAACACTCCAATTTATCCTGAGTGTTTTTAATTGGCTATGGGGGCGGTTTTGTATGAATGCTGCATCTGTACCATGCTCTCAGGATAGGGTTTCCTTAGTGAAGTAGGGAGGGGAGCTCTGTATACTGATTTCCTGATGTATTTGCAGATGTAGTCTGGGAGGAAGAATGGCAATCTGCTCAGCAGGGTTGTAGGAGGTGTTTATAATTAAAAGCAACATTTTCATATTCTAGAAGCAGAGGAATATATTTAGGGAAGAGAAATACAAAAGGCAGCTATTTGAGATTGTAAATGCCCCAGTTTTGCTGCTGTGTAGCACAGAAGACAATGGGTAATGGGGAAAGAATGTGGCCTGTGCAAATAGGTTAGAGTATTAAAACTCTCCAAAGAAGATTCTCCTTGTTTGGGTGTCCTACAGACTTAAGATAGGGATGGCTTATTGACTTCTTAGCTTACCCAGGTAAAGACAGGCTTTGAAATCCACCTGCTACTGCTATCCAGTGGTTGCCCAATTCATTCATGCCCATCTGTGAAAAGAGATAGATAGATAGATAGATAGACAGACAGATACCTAATTCCCCTTTTAATCAGTGGAAATTAAAGCACAATTGTCTTTAAGTATCTCTCCATTAACCTCTGGGGACAGACATACTGTCTGTGGGAGCTAAAACCTGAGTCTGTCCTTTACCTTGATCAGAGTCTAAGCAACTGAAGAATGCTTGTGGCTTCATCTGACTATTTCAGAGAGCAGCCACAAATCAACTTTCTATAAACACTCATGCCCTTTAGACAGGTGGCACCAGGTCCCTTCTAAAAATTACCTGAGGATGACACAGTATTGCTGCCAAGGCAGGTGGAACATTTGGCAGTGACAAGGCCTGGTAGACTGTTTTCATCTGGGCCACATTAGAGTGAGACTAGAGACTAGAAAACCTGTCTTGAGACCTCTACTCAGTTTACATTATAGATGTATTTGGTTTCCCATTTGTACAATGTGGATGATGGTCCTTCCCTGGGGCATGAGGAGATGAGGAGAAATGCATTAAATTCAGAGCTGCTCAGATAGAACAGTAATAGAGCCATAAAAGAAGGAGAAATGGCATTCTGGTACTACACAGTTATTACTGTATTATGCTGTTTGGGGTAGGGGTTGTCTTCAAAAAATAGCTAGCATATTTTGAGCAGCATAAATAGTAATAAAAATAATTAAAGCTGAAGGATATATGAGACAGAGGTAGAGCAGAACAAAGAGGTGGTGGAGAATGAAGGAAGCATGTTTACTGTCAGATTTGATACATTGCAATTTAACTGCAGCACATTTCCCTGGGTTTTTCTTTACTTTAAAATACAGGTTTCTCTCTAGCTGCTTTATGAAGAAATAGAAATCTACTCAGCAAATGATTACCTCTCCCTCCTCTCCCAATCCAAGAAGAAAGGCTTCTAACATCTGTGTGAGTACCGAAAAAAAATGGAAATGGCAGCGTTGAACTCACAAGGGTATCATGAAGACAAATTAATTCATTTATTTGAGTGAGAAAGTATCACAGAAAAACATAAATGCAGCAAGGCTTTCTATTTGTTGCCATCTCTTATACGGTTTGTAAAAAGTAGCATCTTAAACTTTTAAGAAGTGTGAACATAAAAGATTAACATCTCTGTGAAAAAAATTCCTAAAGAACACGGACATACTATATCTGAAGAACAAATTGACATCTACTGTCTTAAATGAGTTAGCACACAAGCGGTAAAGCAAACAGCAGTATAAAATTGTAATGATGATTGTTCAGGTCTCCAGTCTTCTATAAAAGTACAGGAAATACGCAGCTGCATTGATGGTTTTGGAGTGCTAGCAGACATTCACAGGGAGACAGAAAGAGAAAACTCTACTAACTGTCAATTTTATTGTAGGGGAGAAACAATAACTCTGTGCAATTAAAAATCAGAATCTGAAGAAGTAATTAATGTGTTACAGATACACCAAAGAAATTTTCTGGTTTTAGTAGCCTCATCAGGATCTGCTTTTTAGTATCCACATTAAATTAAATCCAGCTTGCAAGAAAAAAGAAAGTACTCACAAAGAAACAGGTTTTTTTCCTATTGCTTTTACTAGTTATAAGTTATGTGTGTAATACCTGTACAACATATACAGAAAGCATATATTTCAGTTTATATACACATTAATAAAAGTTTTAGCTGTTGTGGCTCCGGGCCAGATTGTGTGCACATAAGGACTAAGTGCACATGCTGTTAGGTATTCCTGAGGCACATTGTATTGTATCCTCGCCTATTATTGATAGTATGGATCAAGGACTATACTGAAGTGCTGCTTTAAGGGTGCATAGGGAACTCTGAGCAATAAATAAAAGTATCATCCATTTAATGTGGTGGTCATGTAATGGTTAACTTACAGAGAGTGCTCAGGATACCTTTTTGTTTAGACACTGCCTATGAAAAAACTCCTGTTGAATGCAACTGGAAAAGTTCTTAGGTCCCAAATGGCAAAATACTGAATTATGCAAACTTATCTTTGATGGAAATGAGTTAATTTGATTTTTGTCTTTGCTGTTTCTTTTTGTAAAGCAGATGTTTTGAGATGGAAATAACTTGTGACAGAGATTGAAGTGTGCTCTTAACAGAACATCATTCCAAAATAAAAATACTCTTCCTTGGAGTTATTTCCTGATCAAATAACTTACTTGTTTTTTTTTTTTTTTTTAATGTTGAATATTATTACTCATTGGTAAGATTGGAAGAAAAGTATCAGATCAAAGAAATGACAGTATTTTAATGAAAAAGTATTTACTATGAAAGTAGCAGAAGTGTTTGTCATCATTACCATCAACGAAGCAGAAACTTAATGTGCTTTCTTTTGGAAATAAATTTTTCATACAGCATTACCATGTAGAATACACACCTTCAGAAAGCACATATTATCAATTTCCCCAGAAATTTTGCAGCTTTCCAAGTACCACTCCAGGTATTTCTAAATTCTCTAGTGATGCCACGTTATCTTCCATCTGTCTGCTGCATCTTCTTGCAAAAGTCTTTCTGGTTTTACATCATTTTTTCTATTTGATGATGGTAGCCTAAGAAATAACTTGTTAGTAAAAGCTGTCATCCTGCTCTGTAACATGTGGGTCTTACTGATTACTACTTAAGTGCTAGTCTGATGAGTGCTAATAGACATATTTCGTTGTTTCAGTTGTGAATGCCAGCAAAGGGAGCAGTTGACTGGATCAGATTGACGGTGGTATGTATCTATACATCACAGGTCTGCCACACCAGTGCCTACAAAGTGTTGCCATTGCCCTTTCATATATTTTAAGAGGTGAACAAGGGGTTAGAACAATAAACCCTTACCACCAGAGACAAGATGAATTAGTTACTCATATCACAAGCACTCTCCCTCTTTCTCTCCCTCCCTCCCATCTTTTTTTTTTTCCCCTGTGGCCATGTCATACTACATACCAGCATAGCAATTATAAAGCTATCTTCAGAGTGAGAAGAAATAACAGAAGTGAGAGGCTAATGGACAGGTGGTGTGTGAAAGCATATGTGCTCAAGCTATTCATTTTCTTGAGTGCAGTATTAATTTGTAAATGTTAAATAACAGCCTAATCCTGCAGTATTTACACAGACTGCTGCTACTATCAAATGTTGATCAGTATTTAAAAAACTCCATCAGAAACTCCAAATGTTGCACATCTTTCTTTAGACCTCTCTTTACCTTACCCCGCTGTCTCACAATCAGTTAAAGTGTTGGTCCTTTATTCCCAGTCTCCCTGTGTTGGCTCTACCTTGATCTAGCTGCAAAGGCTGGAAAGAACTTTATTTTTCTGGGTTACATTTTGACTGGATCAGCTCGTCCAAACAGCTGATTTCCTAATTAATTTTGATGAGATGGGACATTTGGTAAGGTGCGTCTGTGATTATTGAGGAAAGCAGTGCATTCTTGATTTAGTGTGGACTGCATCTGTGAATGATCAACCCCAGTGCTGACAGAAGGTACACCATAGTGGTTTAACTCCTGATGGGAACTAAGCACCACCCAGCTGCTGCTTGCTTTTCCCTGGTTGGGATGGAGGACATGAATCAGAAGGGTAGAAGTGAGAAAAATTGTGGGTTAAAATAAAGATATTTTAATAAATAAAACAAAAGCTGAGCACACAAGCAAAGCAAAACAAGGATTTGATTCACCACTTCCCACTGGCAGGCAACTGTTTGGCCATCTCCAGGAAAGCAGGGCTTCGTCACAAATAATGGTGACTTGGGAGGACAAATGCCATCACTCCAAATGTCCCTCATTTCCTTCTTCTTACCCCAGCTTTTTATTGCTGATATGCAATATCCCTTTGGTCATTTGGGTTCAGCTGTTCTGGCTGTGTCTCCTACCAACTCCTTGTGAACCTCCAGCCTACTTGCTGGTGGGGTGGTGTGAGGAGCAGAAAAGACCTTGACTCTGTTTAAGCAGTGCTCAGCAATAACAAAAACATCCCTGTATATTATCAACTGTGTTTTCAGCACACATCCAAAATAATAGCCCTGTACTAGTTACTATGGAGAAAATTAACTATCCTAGCCAAAACCAGCACACATATACTTGTTTCCCTTGTGACTGTAGCCAGTAGTTGGATCATCTTATAATTGAAGAAATATACACAGTTTATAATGTAAAACAGTCATGTAAAATCTCCGCATCAAGCAAGGCTGATATTATAGAGATTTTTTTTTTTTGTATTTTGTTCTGTCTCTCTAAAAACAAGCAAGAAATTACATTTTCATCTTTCATCTTGTTTCCTGAACAGTGAATTCTCCTGATGAGCATTAGAGGTTGTGTTTAGAGCTCAGGTGGGACACTTGTGTACTACCTCCATTTCAGCAAACCAGCTCTCTGAACAAATCTTTAGCTCCATTATCAGATTTGCCTTCAAAGGTGCTCAACGGGAAAGTGTGTAAAACTGAATGACCTTCTAGCTTTTGACAGCTGGCTCTGCTCAGAGGTGAAAACCAGGATAGAGCAGCCCCAAGAACTCAGGCTATGTGAACTTGTAGTATAAACACGAGAGCAGCTAAACTCTCCAGCATTATCTTATCTCCTTGAGAGTAGTGTGATTGCTTTCCAGGGTACAGTCCATGTGGTCCCAAGCATCCGTATAATAGCTAATTGGACGAAAGATTTATTTGTTTCCACCACAGTATTCAGAGCATGATTGGTTTCTTGTAAACCAGCTAGAGGGTAAAATACACAGTGCTGTTAACTCTTACATACCCTGCCACCTTTCATAAATAGCGATTTATTACTGATATATTTTTTTGATTTACTACTGATATATTTTTTTAAATTCCACAAACCTCATATCAGGTGAAACACTGTACAATAGGAAGTTTGTAATGAAGTCCTTTGATAGATTTTAGAGGACTACATGCAGGATTTATGAGCAGGTCATTTATATGACTTTATCACATTTGAGGTAGCAATGATGTTTGCCAATAAATTTCTCAGCCAAGGATCATTTTTCACTTTACTTTTCATTTTAAAACAAGAGTTATCACAAATGGCAAAAAAATAAAAAGAGAGAGATTTATTAGGATAATCTAATCTAAGATAGAATACAAATCTCCCCCATGAGAAAATTTCTGATCAGATGACAAACAAAGTCACTTTATAATTTTACAAGATTGACAGATATAAAACGTTAGTCTGTCTTTAAATATCTAGAGAGAAAAAGTATTTGCTAGTATTTCTACAATTTGCAAGGGAATTAGTAACACAAGATAAATATTTCTCACGCCCTTCTTTTATAAGGATTTGTCTGTCAGCAAACGGAAAAAAAAATAAGAGGAAATTTGTCAGCCTTTCATTTCTTGTCAGGTTGTCATTCATATGTACTATTCTGCCAGCATAATCTAAGTCATGAAAACTGCTCAGATCTACATTTAAAGGATTGGGGGGCGGGAATTACATTTATTTGTGTCTATATTCCAATGTGCAGCCATACAAAGAATGCAGGCAAAGCATCAGATAGGTCAAGTCTGAACTAGGAGCACAAGGCAGAGCATCTTTTAAACCTGAGGTACACACTTGTTATAAAACTATTTTTGAGTTTCAGAAGGCCTTCAGGACACAGAAGAGTTGTTGAAGTAGAATTATTCAGAAAGGGAGAACATTTTAGGGAGCCTAAGTACTGTGTGCTATTATCTGAGAACTTTATAATAAGGGAAAATGATGCTACATTGTAATTTGCTTTGAAACGGAATTACTTTTTTGAAGAAAGGTACATTGTGGAAGTTTTGTAAAATCTGCATCTGAAGTTTTTTCCTGAGAATAAAATTTCAAAGCCTACCAATCTTTAAACTTCAAGGCATATGGACAGATGGGATTTCACTTCCATGTCGGTGCTGCATATATTGGTATATCATGAGAAGCTCTGTTGCCTCAGGACTGACTGAACTGACAGATGATCCGAGGGCCAAATTACCAACCCAATTACCTTTGTACCATCTACTCCACAGAGACCATCCAGCTTGGAGGGAGTGAAATGCACATCTGTACTTCTGGCAACTGATCTCAGTTTGGTATAACTTCTTTCTGTCTTGGGGCTGGAGGTCTAAAGTTTAGGACTGCAAGCATACCCAGCCATCTACTTCCATCAGTCTTTTTATCCCTCTTTGTACACCTGCTTAAAGCTGCTTTGCTTTGTACTTTATATTCCTTATAGAGAAATAATCTCTAGTTTTACAATACTTCAAATACTCTTCAGATATTTTACTTCCAATATTGATGGTAGAAACCAACATAGTGCTTTATTTGCTATTAACATTAGTATTTTGGCCATGAAAACTCTACAGAACTTTTGTTTATGTTCTTTTCTCCCCCCTTCCTTCTTCTAGCAAAATTAATGGCTAATAGGAAGGTACTTGAGAATAAAACTTTCCAAACAGAAAATAAAAATATTTTGATACTGATACATTACAGTGAAAAGCTTTTTAAATAAACATGAAGTATTTTATTGAACTGGTAGTAATAATAATTTTTCACGTTTGAATTTTCAGAGTGGAAATATTGCAAAAATAAGTGTTCAAGAAGTTCAAATTCAGGTCGTCAAAATCTTTTGACTTTTTTTTTTTTTTTCCTGAAGTAAATGAAAAATTCTAATCACTATTGATCATTTTTAAATTGTTGCTTCTCTACATTCGAGCTCTGTAAGGAACTTAAAGTCAGCCTTGGATGCTTGTGTGTTACCAACAGCAATGAAGTTGCCACAATTACAATGGAATCCATCTCACTCTTCTGTATCTCAGTGGGTTTTATATTCTAACAGGAATTAAATCTAATTTTAATCAGCAAATAAACTTTAAGTGAGACAGGACTGTTTCTAGCCCAGCACCTTTTGAGACAGGTCATTCAGAACTCAGTAGAATATCTTTCTGGGGATTTGTGGGAGCTCTTGGGGGGCTGGGGAGAGGGGGGCAGTGTGTATGTCCCAAACTTTGGACAGATCAGATATTTTAGGAAGCTGGACAAACCAGGACATCCTGAAGGCAAGATAGTTTTCTGTTTGTGTATTTTTGAGAGTTGATACCATGTTTCAGAGTAAGGCTGGAATTAGTTACTTCATTTATGACTTTGGTAGTTCATTGGTGCCATGGGATACAGCCATACTAAATTCTAAAGTTTATGATATGTGATCTTATGATATGTGGTCTTAAATATATTTGTACATCAATTAAATTTGCAGATTTGCTCCACACTGCAAAAAAAAGACATATGGAAATTGCAGCCTGTTCTAAAAAATAGCAGAATAAAAATAATCTCAGTTATCACAGTGTATATATACTTTTTTCCTACAGTTTCCTACCCTTTTTGATTGCATTAGACCTTGCTGTAAATTGGCAGTGCTTTGCTATGGGGAGTTAATAATGAAGAGAAAATAACTTAACTTCAAGAAATTACTTCATAACTGGGTCTGCTTATTTAAAACAATCAGAATCTAAAAAAGTTGCTACTATTTTAACAGTGTATTTTTTTCTCATAACATTTTAGAATATTTACACCTAATGTCATTACACATTGCAATTATGTAATTGCACATCTTAATTACACATTGTCATTATTTTATCATGCATGCTACAACAATTAAATAATTAGATGTAATTGTATAAATTAGTTCTAATTGTGTAGATACATGACAATGGCATAAAAATGGCCTGAAAGAGGAGGGAAGACTAATTAAAATGCAAGGAATGCCTTATGTGCTACAAACCTGTGGAATCAGAGGAACATGCAGCACTGGACTGATCCTGTGCATTCATTATTGGGATTGTTTGAGGACCCCTACTTTTCTTAAACTGAGAGTGCTAAGTGCTCACATAAGTTCTTGGTACTCATCTTCATGCATCAGACTGAGAGGTTGTTTGTAACTTAAAAAAAAATATGAAATTTACAACCTGTTGGAAGTTTTCTTTCTTTTATTGATCATTCTCTGCAACAACTACAAGTCTAAGCTCTTGACAGAGAATGCCTCACTTTGTAAAACTCTCTTGTTGCCCTATGTAGCAGAGGCTATACCCAGGCTGTGGGCTTGGTCAGGAGAGGGAAATGCAGATGGCCAAGCAACAGACATGCAAGCAACAAGACATCATAGTAAGACAGCTGTTTCAATTTCTTGTCCAATCTTTTCTTTTTTTCAGAAGACTCCTTCATTGAATTAAAGTGATTTTTCTTGCAAAATAAGAAGAAATATTTGCAATAGAAATTATCTAGTTGAAAAAACCACATAATTTGAATAGGAAATATTTGTACTGCTCTATTCAAATCACTTTATTTCATAAAGGTAAATTTAAAAAGAAAATTAATATTAATTGATGTATTGTGACCATACTGAGAATTCCCTTGGAAATACTTCTCAACCTTCAAGGCTTCCTTTCAGAAGCCAGCCAACTAAATGAGATTCACCAAAATGATCCATTTAATTTCTCAAGGGGATATATAACTGCCCTTTCTAGCACAACAGAGAATGTGTTCTAGCTGATAGACCTTAAAATGTATTTTGCTTTCTTTGTTTGCAACAGAAATTTTGCACTAGTTAAGAATATTTTTTTTTCCTCCATAGTAAATGCTTTCATTTATCCTCATAGGGAACTCCCTGAGAAATCTGGAAATAACTTAGTCTTTCACTCTTTTACTTAACCATGTATCACTTATTGTTTAAAAAAAAAAAAAAAAAAAAAAGAAATGCATTTATTTTTATTCTGTTGTAATCATACCTGTAATAACATTTGCTTCCATTTTCCTTTTGTGCATTTGAAAGCATGAAAATTATTGGTTCTTACTTTGCTCTCCATTCCTCTGTCTGGAATGAAAAGTATGACAAATATATCTCCTCTATAAGCCTGTTGGAGATAATGGAGTTGCAAAGTGCTTGAATTTTACTCATTGTGCGTAACCTGTAACCTCATTTTCAGAAGGATAGGAGTAGAGGTTCTCTGTGTCTTTATTTAGAGCTGTAGCTTCCATTAAATTTAATTACTTTTCCCTGTGGCTGTAAATAGAAGGAGTCTCTTATTTAATTTAATTCTTTTTTCTGGCAGCTTGTGTGATAAAGGTGTGGCTACTAAATGAGGGTGTCTCCTAAATGGAAGGAGATTGAATCAAGGAAATATATATGAGAGAAGAGTTTGGGTTTATGCTGAAAGGGATAAATCTCACTGAAATAAAAATTGCTACTGTTATAAAATACACCAGAATCCCTTGATTATCCCTTATAGAATCAAGTTGCAAATGTAGAAAAGCCAAGCACAGGAAAATCAGCTAGTGGTACACAATGAATAAAATTAATTATTGTGATTAAGAATGTTAAATTTGGACTAGTTTTGGTATCTGATATATACAAAAGTAAGGAAATGATGAAAAAAAAAGGATTTTTTTTTTATCCTATAAACTTTCTTCACTTAAATAATGATAAACCTGTAAATGCCTGTGGGCTTGTTCTCTTGAGTTACTGCCATTGCATCATGAATGGAGCAAATTTTCTATATTAACAGTGGTCTGTTTTGGTTTTTACTATCTTTATTTTCTTGTGCTATTGCATTTCTCATCAGTCCTATGTTTGAAATTTACCCCTTCCCTAGCTGACATAATTCTTTTCTGAGAGGGTGTGAAGGTTTCAGTGAAGTCTTCATTAGTGAAAAAAAGCAGCAATACCTTTAGAGCTGAACTCACCTTTGTCACACATAATCCCCCTGTTCATCCTGTGCACAATTTTATAATTTTATTTTATGCACAACTTCAAATATACGTATTTATGAATTACTCATCACCATGGTATCCAAGTGTACAGTTTATTAGAAGAGTTATATGACGTGGTTCCTTGTAATAGCAGGGGCTTGGTGATACATATTTCTTCTAGTCTTGTGTTTCTATAAATCAAATTAATACCATAAAATGTTTCCCTAAAAATAGATACCATTTGGAAGGTCACTATATAACATTTAAAGGAAGGTCACTATATAACATTTAAAAGAACATGAGTTTTGTTGCAAAGTATGTTGTAAAATGTTCAAGGACTCTGCCTTCCAGCTTCCAGATCAAATCTCATTAACTGTGGTCAGGAAAGTTCACTCTAAAGCAGCAAAGCAAAATGAAAAAAGGCTGAGATTTATCCCCAGAAAGCCTGCTTGACACCCTGAATCCCAGCTATCTTGTCCTGTCTCAGGCAGACCCAGAGTGGGGAAAAAGGAAGTGCTAAAGTATTTTTTTCTGGAATATTTTGCTGGTCATGTTGGGAGTCTAAAGCTTGGGCCTCTGCAAGCTGCCACCATGGGCAGTCCTTGTGCCTCAGAGCATGCAGTTGTGGAGAAACTCATATGAAAGCAGAGTGGTAACTAGTAAAATTCATTTTAGTGTCAAATTTTTATTCAAAATAACTTGGACTACTTCTACAGGGCACCAACAGAAAGAAGGAAAAGCTAGGGCAGGGGCTATGGGAAAGATTTAATGGGCATGGTTATCCAGGCAGGGAGTGGAAGTTCATGATCTGAGCTGGGCAGGAGAAGTTTGTCCCAGTTCCTATTTATTAGTCACATTAATGCAGCCTTACAACAGGGCTTTCTGTGTCCTGCTGGGATGTTTATTGGCCACGTGCCGTTCTACTGTGGTTTGCCTGGACACATCTGCCCAACTCAGTGCAGTAGCAGAAGAGTCTGTGTCTGAACCTGTCTCTGTATGTAGGCTCCTGGAGAGGACAGGGTTGGTTTCAGTAGACAAGATCAGGTGTACAAAATGAGGACAGCAAAAAGTAGTGTAAAATTCCATTTTGACGTAAATAAACACCACAGAGTAATCTGTTGAACTTCTCTGAATAGAATATCGTATGCTTATTATGCTAAAATAATAATAGTAAAATAAAATAATAAAAACCCCTGTTCCATATGGACTATGCTGTATATGAATAACTTTGTGTGTAGTATGCACTGTTCTATGCCTAGCTTAGCTGAAGGCCTCTGAAATGAATCTCACAAGGAAGGTTGATAGGCTATCATTACCTATGAATTAATCTTCCTCAATATTTGGCATTATTCAGTGTTTGAGATGAAAAGTGTTCTTGTGTTTTTAACAGTAAGACATTACGTTAACAAGTCATTCTGGATTGGCATTGTAGAAGAAACTTTTTTTTTCTTTTCTAGTGTGTTCATTCAAATTCATGGGCCAGCCATCTAAAAGGTTTTAATTTTTAAGGGATTTTGTTTACCACATAGCCAGTGACAGCAGAATTATAGTTCTCATGATCCAAATTAACTGTTATTGCACCAAACTTAAAATAATAAATAATTGTAGCCATTCTAAGAGGAAGGCTTTCTGTGTGTGGTAATATAAAGTTTATACTATTATATTCTTCATATGTTTTTAAAAAAACATTGATAAATGGAGAGTCAAATAATAATAAGTAATCCAATTTTAATTAATATTTATTGTTGTTTGCATGGTTTGTTAGAAGTTGCTGCTTCATTTCCAGCCTCGTGAAATTTAAGTTCATAACATGAAGCAGTAGGAACAGATTCTTATGTCATTTCAGCTGAACAGCTCTACATGTGTTGCACGAATCTTATTGCATGGTGCGTCAGTGGAGGGGCTGTGATGCATAAAGTATAGTAAATGCAAACACTCCTTTTTCTGAGACTTCAGCTTTGTTAATTTTAAAACACGGCTCTGCTGGAACAAGCAAAAAGTGCTAAAACCTAAAAAAATTGAAGTACCCCCGAGTATCTGGTCATATTACTTTAATGGTGTAAAATTTTTTAGCCTTGAAGGCCTTGTGTATATTAGGAACATGATTTCCACTTAGATGCTATGCCTAAGTTAGCTTTACATATTGCTCTTAGGTATGTCAAGTAATGAAGCTGCCTTGGCATGTGTTGCAGGCAATCTTCAGTCTGCTGAACTTGATAGGGCAGCTATTTAATTCATGATCCAACCAATTAGTCAACATCATTTCTGGACAAGTATGTTTTTATGGAAGACTGTTACCTCCACAGTCTCATGCACTGACTTAAATACTGTGACCAGGATTCAGACCAAGATTCTTCTACCAATGCAAAAGAATTGGCTTGCTGTGTTCCTGCTAGGACCTATGAGGAGAAGAACTTCGTCTATTGGAACATTTTTCAGTTACATATTTCTGTAAGAGGTATTTTATCAGTCTATTCTCTTTGTTCAAGTATTCCACCATTTGTTGTTTTTGCCATCTGTCATGCTTTGCTTGGCAACTCCCTTTGTTCTTGTTGACTGTGTGGTGGGTCCTGCTGCCTATATTTGAACCATAGTTTCTGGATCAAAATCTGAGCCAAAATCTAAACCCATTGTATTCACTCCTGTAAATGTAAATTTAAAATTTCAATACTATAAATTGTACTCTGAACACAGAAGGCATTATATAAATTGATGAATGACTTCATCAAAGTAAAGGTAGTCAAAGAATTGCACCTCTCAATATGATACGTATGTACTCAGCATATTTTAAAATGAAGAATATTGTGTGTTTATACACAACTTCTTTATTGATTCCATAGGATGATGCCAGAGACTCCTTGTTGCATAATCTTCCTCTGAAAGCTTCAAACAGAAGACTATTAGCATAGGTAACTCATAAACAATGGGTTTAAACCTTCTCTTCATTTTTCTTACTCAAAAAACCAAAATCTACAGTTTATATTGAAAAGGAAGTAATTGGTTGAAAAGAGAAAGCAGTGTGGTTAAAGAAATTAAGATATCTTTATTTTTGTGATCCTTAGGGATCATAAATGGAAAAAAAACAGAAGAAAGACCAACAGTCTGATGTAATTGAATTGAGAGAATTAGGTGAGAACTCAGAGGCAAATCTTATATAAAAATGTGAGGAAAATCTTTTTCACTTCTCTGAAGTATGGTACTAGTTGCAGAAAAGAAAGTAAGAAACAGACTGACTTGGCAAAATGATGAACTCATTATTGACATCAAAGGATAAAAATATGTGAAAAGAACAAACTAAGTCAGTTAAATTATTAAAGATGCATAGAAAGAAATTATAAAACAATAACAAAAATATCTAGGACAACTAGCAGGACATCAAGAGTAAAGTAAATAGTTATGTAACTATATTAGCAGCAAAAGGAATTTTGATCACCAAGGACAATGAAAAATAGTAGTGTTTAATTGTTCCTTTTGTATTGGTGTCATGGATTAGGGTCAGGGCCGTTCCTTAGACCTGTAACAGATGCTCTCTGTTAACCCTCCCCCTCCTTCCCAAAAAGGGAAGAAAAAAGAAATAAGGGAGAGAGACTTAGTGATTAGAAAAGGAAATTAGAACAGCTTTAATAATAATAATATAGAATATGTACAAATATGTACAAAAACAGTATCAAACCCAACTCCCCTGATGGTAATTACATCACCGTCACCACTGATGCTGTAGAGCAGGCATGGGGGGCTCCCAGACTGGGCCCTGCAGCAGACGGGAGGTGTGTTTAGGAGATGGATTCTGGTACTGGATTCAGGAAGACACTGATTGGAATGGAAGGCAGAATGAACAGAGTCATCCTTGGATGCTCTGAGGAAGCAGTCCAAGACAGGAGAAGAGCCCAGGAGCCCCCAGAAAGAAGGCAAGCAAGCAAGCTAGCAAGGAAACAAAACTAGCCAGCTAAAAAAAAGCCCAAAAAAACCTATAGACCCTCCAGATCCCTCTGCTTTATACCAAATATTATGTACATATGCTGGAATACCTCACTGGTCATGTTGGGGTCACCTGTCCTGTCTGCTCTTCCCTGCAGGTGCAGCCTTTCACTTTCCTGCACCCCCCAATGTGGTTCATGAGATCCAGTAGTGGCCTTGGTTTGCACACCAGCCCTTGTTAGTAACTCTAAACACAAGGTGCTATCACTGCCAGCAGCAGACACTGTCTGTGAAAACAGGCTGCTCACTTCAGACAGTGCAGTTAGAAGTACTGAACTGAAACATAAAAATCACTGAACAGAATTAGTTCTGTTTTCACTCAAACCAGGACAACTGGTTCGAAATTAAAAGTTCAGTTATGAGGTGCTGTTTAGTACATTTATTACCACAGAGGTGAGAGAACACAGGCATGAACACAGTACAGCATGAATAGATGAAGTAGATATTTTCTTATCAACTCCTTGACAAGCTTCATCATAGGCTAGCTAAAAAAGAACAATGGTTCTTTCTGGTTATCTTGTGAAGGACACCTGTCAGAAAAGCGAACAGGTGTTGCATTTTATCTTTTGAGAAGAAAAAAGGGGAGACGAGGAATCACAGGTTATTCAGCTTAACTTCAATTTCTAGAAAAAAAACCCCAAACTATGGAACAAACAACCAAACAAGTTTTTATAAGAAAATGAGTAGCTGTATTTGGTCTGAGTGAGATGGAGTTAATTTTCCCCATAGCAGCCTCCCCTCCAGTGCTATGCTTTATGTTGAGAGCTAGAAAGGTGCTGACAGTGCTGACAACACACTTGTGCTGTGTTTGCTGTGTTTACTGCTGAGCAGGGCTCTCACATCACCAAGGCCATTTTCCAGCATTACACCTGTAGTGGGAGGGGGTGGACAAGATCATGAGAGGGGTCATGACTGGACAGGTGACCCAAAATGACCAAAGGGATATTCCATACCACACATCAGCTGAACCATAAAAGCTAGGAAAAGGGGTTTGGAGAGGGGAGGCATATACTTGTTCTCTGGAGTAACTGCTATGCATTTGAAACCCTGCTTCCTGGAAAAGGGGCCAGACATCACCTGCTGATGGAAAGCAGAGAATAAACCTTTGTTTTCTTTTCCTTCCATGTGTGGCCTTTCCTTTGCTTTTCATTAAACTGCCTTTGTTTTAACCCATGAGTTTCCTCTTATCTTCTTCCCTCTGGTCCAGCTCAGAGGAGGGGGGAAGTGATACAGTGGCTTGGTGGGCATCTGTCATCCAGCCAAGGTCAAACCACCACAATAAGCAATCTACACTTTTCAAAAATTAATTGAACTAACCTAGTTTAGTTTCCTTTTGTAGCAGAATAACAGACCTTGTGGACTGTTACTCCTAAGATTGTCACCTGGGACTGAATAGGGATTTTGTGCATCAAGAAAAATTGAGAAGTTGGACTAGTCACACTAGTTGTGACTGCCAACCTATCTGACTTCCCTTCTATTGAAAATTCCTGTGTTCATTCCAGTGACACTTTTCATGGTGTCTCATTGATATGAGCTCCCTTCCAAGGTTACAGAAAATGCAGTTCTAAACCAAAATCTATGCTATTAGCAGACGTTCTAGCCAACCTCCAGATGAGGGTTGTAATTTAAAGAACTTTTAAGAAACATTTAAAGAAAATTGCAAGAGAATAAAATTTTAAATCCTTTCCTACATTGTAAAGCACAACGGAGATGTTCTGACATGTCTTTAAAATGCTTGTTATTATATGAAATTTAAATGTAGAATAATAGGTACTAATTGACTTAGATTGTTTCTGTTTTCTCCACCTGACCATGGTTTAATTGAGTAAGTGAAGTGGAGCATCAAAAACCAGCTGCCCCCAAGGGATGTGGTGCAGGAGCCGGTTCTGGTGATAACACAGCCAACAAGACAGAAGATCTACCAGCCAGGACCCAGACACACACAACCTCAAATGAAAAAGGCAAGGGGTAATGGGTACAAGTTACTCCTGAGGAGATTCTGATTAGAATCCAGAAGAGAATGTTTCACCATGAGAGTAATTAGACATTGGAATAATCTCCTAAGGCAAGAGGTGGATTCCCCTACACAGGACAGTTTTAAGACTCAGCTTGACGAGGTGCTGCGCCATCTCATTTAAACTATATATATATATATAGATTACCTTAAGAGATTAGACTAGATGATCCTTGAGATCTCTTCCAACCTGGTATTCTATGATTCTATGATTTAGGGAACTTCCACCAGACCTCACTGTTCCCATATGATTGCACAGGCTTTATGTAAACAAAAGTATGCCAAAGCCTCTCTCAGAAATGTCTTTTCCCTCTGTGTACTTATACATAAAACTTCAAGCCTTCTTCTAAAGAGATGTGAGATTTTTTTTTTCCCCTCACCATATATGTCATGCTATTATAACTTTTCTGTGCCGTGACTGGTGAAACTGAAAATATTCAAGAATTTAGGCTTAATTTTCATAATTTTCCAGGGCTCAGCAGTCTGTCTGAAGCTGTTATGGATGATTTACTACTGCTCTTCATCTACCATAGTCGGCTCATCAGTATCTGGTATCCTTTAAATTGACTTTGTGCTGGCATAAACCAGAAGTGTTTGCAGTTTCAGTGCTCATGGAGCAGGAAGGATTAATCTCCTCTGCTATATGTGCCTACTCTAACCATGCATCTGACATTTGGGATAACAGCAAGTAATATCTTTTGAGCCTGTAAATCTTATCAAACAGCTGGGACCCATGCTCCCGGGCATGAAGATTCTCTTTGTTTATTTTAACACTTCCAGTTTTCCTCTGCACAAAAATTGTCCGATCAGAGACTCAAAAGGTGTGTACATAGAGTATCAAAACAATAAAAACCATAGGCCAAAGCATCAAAACCTATGTTTTCAAATGGACTGTATGATTACTCTTACAGCCAACAGTGGATATTGGCTAAATATGTATATATAAAACAGTGCATATTGGCTAAATTAGAAAGTTCGATTTACATTAGAACATAGGATTTATTTTTGTAATTGAATTCATCCTCCCTGTGAGAGAGAATAAACTAATTACTTAAATAAATCTTCCTTATATTAAGCGGTATGCACTTTGTCATTCATAACAAGTATTTGCGCTACTGTGACAATCTCCACTGCTCGATGATGTTAGGAAAGTACCCTCAAGGCATCTTGATGTTCAGCAAAATAAATGGTGAGTTTTGTCTATAAATCTGTTAAAAAATTTTCCCTCATTGTTGCCGACTAACTCTGCACAGAAATCGTTTCATAAACCACTACACAGAATTTAGCCCTCAGTAGTCCTCTTTCAGGCAAATAGTTAAACAGGTCACTTTACAAGTCACTGATTTTCTAGACTGACAGTTGTGGTCTCCCAGGAGAGAAACATGATTTAGAAACATTTTAAGAAACTGTTCCTTTAAATTTTTCAGTTAGAAAAACAAAACAAAACACAAGTCAGCCTTGCAGCACAGTTTCACACTTTTATTATCAGTTCTGTCTTACATCAGTATTTAGTAGCTAAACTAATAGATTTATCAAGTTTCATTGCTAAAAGGACTTAAAAACCTTCAGTGATGGTCACAGGCAGTGTATCCTCTTAAGCAGATTGAACTCTACTGCTATCACAGTGTCCTGGAAAATGCACTATTTATAATTATTTCTTTAAGTTCTAGTTTACTATGCTATTTTATATACACTTACTTAGTTTTGACTCCTTAAGACTACGAACATATATTTTATACAAGATAAACATACACAGTAAGTGCTCCCTTCATTGGAAGTTATGGGATGTCTGTCTGTCAGTGTGTCCTCCATTTCACCAAGTTCTTAGTCCAGACGGCTCACTTTCCTGTGGTTTTTGTGACTGAAAACAAGTGAAGATAACAGCTGTCTCTGCCCTTATGTTATTCTCCAACCTATTTACTAGGTATTATTGAATCAGTTTCCCTAAGGTCATAACAGACATAGCCAGGTAATATGGTTGTGTGCATGACCACAACCTTCAGAGATCTGGTTCTGGTGGTAATTGGACTGTTGCCTATGCTAAATATTTTTCAGTTGTAGAGTGCTTAAGTAGCAATACTTAAGCAATGTTAGTTCTTGTCTGCTACTCTTAAATAATGTGCACCATAGAAAATAAAAATCTGCAGGCAAAGGCAAGTGATCAAATAAAACTGCATTCTGACATAGTCACACTCAGAGGTTGTAATCTTACAGAGGACTCATGAATTGTACAGACAGGTTCTTTAAATAATCAGTTATCTGTTAATTAGGAAGAATTAGAATCTTTGAACTGTGGACAGATGCATGCAATTAGAAACAAGACCCCATTATTTTCAATAAAGGAATGCAAATCAACAGCAAGGGAACAGGTGCATAAATGTCATGGGCCATTAAAACTTATCACAGGTGCATGATGAAGCATATAGAGAAGCAGGTCAAGTTCATTCACCAAAGACTGCAATCAATTTTAGTATATAGTATGAAATATGTCAATACTTCTGCAAAACAGCTTTGCCTCGAGTAATACTTTTACTGCTGAATGTGCAGTATGTGTCCCTAATAACATTACTATTTCAATTGGCTACATACTTTTCACTGACTGTGTTTTATATTAACACGTAGATTGAAACTATGAGTTAACAGTTAATATCTGACCAAGAGATCTTTCATATCTTTAGAGATATGTCTCTGAAGCTAGCCGTAGCTTCCAATAAGGTTATGGCTGTTAGACGTA
Organism: Chloroceryle aenea; assembly: GCA_013399075.1. Classification (NCBI taxonomy): domain Eukaryota; kingdom Metazoa; phylum Chordata; class Aves; order Coraciiformes; family Cerylidae; genus Chloroceryle; species Chloroceryle aenea. The sequence goes on along the minus strand of VWZY01002126.1, from coordinate 336,434 downwards.
ATACTTTCACCTTGTTGTGATGTTAGTGGATGGCCTCTCAGCAGATCAGTTTAGTTCACAATATAGGATGACAAATGTAAGCCTCTCGTTTGGCAGTAACTGAGGAGAAAGAACAAAAGACACACATCTCCTGTTTGGCCTGATAAATGACAGCCAGCAGATACAGCAGAATTTTAGTAGTTGCAATAGCAAACATACATGTTCTTTCTCCTCTTTAAGTATCTGTAAAGAAATAAAGTGTTACAGTGGAAGGACTTGGTAAAATGCAATTTGTAGTTTAGTTTATTTAAATGTGACTCCAGGAATCCTAGACATTAGTATTTTGAGTGCTTTTTCTACAGAATAGCTTGGTCTATTTCTTCTTACTTCAAACTGACCTAATTCCATAGGTAACAAAGAGCTGGATAAACATTATCAGAAATGAAGATGAGCTGCAGACTTGCAGGAGTACAACATGAGATAAATTTGGATAGGAAATAGCCTGTGTAAGTATCCTTAACATCACTGGACAATCTACAGCTTTTTAAACTATTACTGGCTCACCAAAAGTTCATTTGTGTATTCACAATTACTTTATACTGACTACCATTATATTTTTTGACATAAAGGAGATCTGATGATTGAATAAGCAGTCAATGAGTATGAAAATGCCCTACTTGGCTCTTGGCCAAAGTTGCTTTCCTAAGATCATCTACATTGTGGCTATGGTGTTTCATTCCTGTGATCTCTTGATCTAATTTTTCTCAGAGAAACTCAAGTGTGCTTCTGGGGATTGCATATTCCAGGGACCACTCCCACTAGGCAGCACAGAAAAGCTTAACTGGGCTTGGATCCCTACAAGCCCCATGGTCCTATCTCCGTGAGCTTTGTGCTCTGCAACACGCACATGCACATGCATTGCCAGCCTTAGGTCAGGCAGACTATGCATTATAAAACCTTTTTCTTGAAGGTGTTGGCACAGACTTAGGTAGGAGTTTCAGGACATTGATCAAGGACCTGGGAGGTGGCAGAACAAGACCTTTTGTGAAGCATCCCAGTCAGACATTTGGAAATTATTGCACTCTGGTTGAAAGGTGTTTGATATTTTGTCTGCCATTTAAAAATACATATTGAGGTTTTTTTTTGATGGAAGCAGATAATTTTCATGATATTTTCTGGAAAATCAAATTTTGTCCTGGTTATAGAATAGGTGTTTAATCGATAATTCCAGAAAATTATATTTTCTCTGTAAGTTTTATGTTAACAGTGATTATGGCTCCATGAAAACTTTGCATATTCTTGAGCCCTTTTTTTTCTGACACATTTGAATTGACTGTTCTGTTCCTTCAGTTAAATTTAACTGTCAGAGTTTATGATCATTCAGTATGGTTGCCACTAATTGCATTAACATACCATTCCAAAACACTTAAGATCATAGTCATACTGATGGTTTTAGAGAATATTGCAAAAACTCAAATCTCTGAATCTAGTCCTATAGAACATGAGCAGAATGAAGCCCAACACCGAATAATGCACTGCTTTTGCCTCTGTTAAGCAGATTTTATCTGCTGATCTGAACCTTTGGTGACATTTTTTTTTTGTTTTATATGTACATATAAAAATATAATTTATTTGTTTAAAGGGCAGTAGCTTCACACTTTAAATTTTGAGAGTTTTAGGTCTAAAGCCCTGGTCATAAGTGTATGCAGCATGTCAGTGATATTTATTTCCAACAAAAGGGAATAGTAAAGGGTTTTTTTTTCCATGACCATGGCTAACCAGCTATTCAGAAACCTTGGGCTGTGAGCTGTGGACACAAAGGCTGCAGTCTGTCTTCACAATTGGAGAATGGACACCCTCACTATAGTGGTGTGAAATTCCTTAAGTGCTGCTCTCTCCTCAGCACCATCACTTCAGACTTTGCAAGAGACGTCTGCCTCAGCCAGCTACTCATCCATATTCAGGCACTGAGAACACTGTATTGTCCTGTGTTGAAAAATCAATACTGTGAATACTGTGTGTGCTGAGCCTATTTGATCTCTATGGTTGTCATGGATACACTTCAAGGTATTGATTCATCCACAGGGATCTCAGGGTTGGATAGTCCCTGTATGGAGGCAGAAATCTTTTGTCCTGTGAAATCTAAGCCCATTCTACAATGCACCCAGTTTCACATATACATAGACCACCAAAGTATTGTGGGGTTTTTTTAATCTTCTGGGGGTGAGGGTGGAAGAAGCAATTTCTCAAATACCTCTGGCAAACTCCAGCAGATTCTATTACCAAAGATATTGCAAACATGATAAAATGTGTAGTGAAAATTATATGGGTGAAATAAAAGATCCTTAAAATACTGCTAGTATTGCTTCAGTGAACACAGTGAATCATGCAGACTGAGTGTATCCTCAGTAGCTGTTCTTTGGATCCTTTTGTTCATGTATTGGATCTTTTATGGTCAACTTAACAATGGAAATCAATAGCAAAAGACTGTGATTGAAAAGGATTGTAAATTGCATTAGAGATGTGTATTAGAAACCTCTGTTTCATACTGTTTATTCATAAAATTGACTTTTTTTTTTGTAGATGCATGTATATATATGTAAATGTATTTATAAAGAAACAGGTCCAAAATTACCTATGCTATACATCACCTTATATTAACCTACTAGTATGTCTCTCTGTTAGATACCTTTTTGCTTGTACTTACCAAAGTAACTGATCCATCTGTGACAGTTACTGGCTTTGATCTCCTGGAACATGTGTAACAATTTAGGTAGCGATGTCTCAGTAAATTTTATTGGCAGGGAACTGATTAAAGTAATTGGTAAGGTAGCATAATAAAAGTGTGGTTTGACTGAGACCAAAAGGTCCTCTTTGAGGTCCAAAGCTGTTTACAGTAATCAAATCTCCCATTGTCTTAGATAAAGTGTATTTTGTGTATTAGGATATCCAAAACAAAATTGTTATTGGAAAAATGTGATTCCTTAGTGGAAATAACTAAAAATGTGGAAGGAATACAGTCAAACTGTATCTTATATTTAAAATCCACTGTTGGATTCAGGCAATACAAAGTGTTGCCTTGTGTGAAAGTGTAGGTATTTCTGTAAAAAGACAGGGAACTGCATGATGAGAAATAAGGTTGGACAGCAAATAAATAGAAGAGTTGTGTTTTCTTTAGTGTGTTGTGCATTGAGAATGCTATCTCCCATCAGGGAGGCAGATAGATGTTTTGAAAGTGTTGGTTCAGGTTTGGGTGAAAGGGTGTTCAGTGAAAGGGTATGAGTATAGATGTTTGAATTTGCACCATAAAGTTTATGACATGTGAAGCCCATGTTTTGTGCAGAAACAACTTTCTCAGTTGAATCTGTCTATTCATACTACCTACTGACTGGGGTAGAAGTCACTGAAAAATCCAGAGGAATATAGGGGTAGAAAGACTGTTTCCCTCAGCCTACTACTTCCTCTCTGATCCCAGGTAAGCTCCTCTGAGGGGTTGTTGTCTTATTGGACATCTTTGACTTTGTCCTCCATCTAGGTCCCTCTCAAATGCATGTCCCTTGTTAAGGCTTGTGCTGCTGACATTTATGGATTTTTTTATCTTCAGAGGCCCCATTGTTAATTTCTGTCTATAGGGTTTTCTGGTGTTAATAGTAGTAAATCTAAATAGTGGTGTTGTCTTTTAGGAGGAGCAAGAAATTTGCTTTCATAGGAAACCTACCAGCTTTTCTAAACTTCAAGCAGAATTTTGAATCACATTTATATGAATTATATTCCCTCCTGTTCCCTGTTACATATGATCATTTTCCATCTGCTTTTTAGCTCTTTGAGATCATTGGTGGTCTATACATATTGGAGATTATTCTATATGTGGAGGAAGTACTCTAAAAAATTTCTTTTTCTTTGATTATACTCTGTGGATATACACATTGGTTCAATAATAATGATTGCTGGTCTTAATTTCTTTGTTGGATATTAAGATGGAGAGAAAACCTCTACAAACAGCCTTTATGTTTCTGCATTCCAGGTGTCAGTACACTCAGCAGCTTGACTATTATCTAGCTGACCCTAACTGAATGCTGGCCCCAGATTCCTTGTCAGCCACAGCCCAAGGCTGAGAATTCATGTTAGAAGTGAACTAAAGGTATTTTTGTAGATGCATTGTGTGTTACAGTGTTTTGTTTCTGCTATCAAGAACAAGTTAACCTCTCTCTATACACAGTTGCCTTTCTCCTTTCCTCCCTGGAGTTTTCTTTATGTTCCAGTATTATTTAATAATAGAGTGGATACTATTTAATGCCCTCAGTTTTGACCTTCCTTCTTATTTTGAGTTTTAAAATTTCAGTCATTTTCCATGAGGTATATTCAATGTGTAGGTGAAAACCCAGTATTATCGTCAGAGCTTTTCTCTTGACAGAAGAGAGCTTCCTGCAATTATCCTGAATTGTGCTATACTCTAAATCTGCATGTTAAAATCTTGGTTAATTCATATGAAAGGCAAAATAGGCATTTTAAGCTGAGGTTCAGAGCGCAGATTCATACTAAGCATACTGTTCCCACTCTGGCAGAAGCTGGTATTCAGGTGTTCCTGAATATCACCTTTTAAAGAAACTGTTGTGGAATCAGAATCTGAAGAGACACAGTGCCCTGAAGTTACTAATGCTACATCACTGGTCTTATCGACTTCTTGCCCAGACTATGACTAGAAATAGACCCAGTCAGAAACATCTTATGATTCTGTCTAAACTATATACTATGTCTCTTAGTGGCATGTATTTATTGGCTTGGATTCAGTGCTGTGCCAATGTGACTACAGATCAGGCTCATATTGAACAATCTAGAAATTAGAAAGAATGAGCTTCAATATACTTCTCACCCATGTGTAGGCACCTTAAATATGCTCACATAAGGTAACCATGTCTGTGAAATCTGACTCCTAGATATTAACTGATCTCTGTGGAGTCAAGAATTAGTACTAGTGATATTAAAGAAAGGGTTGAGATCAAGTAATAAAGTATTGTTTTGGGAATAATACTTTATTATTATAATTACTTTCCTTTAGCTATGGGCACATATTTCCATCCATTGTTTTAAGAATGTAGAAATACAATAAATGAACAAACTTTTCTTTAACAGGAGAACATATTTGACTATTACTTTCCTGCAATAAGATGTGGTAAACAGCCCTAAAATATTGTTTCTTCCTCTTTTTATAAAAGAAGTGGAAAATAGGACCAGGAAGGTTTTAAACTAGTGAAAAAAAGGGGGGAAAAAAAAAAAAAAAGAGGATTGGATAGTTTCTGTCTAGTTACTTGTAATCAGTTAAAAAGAAAAAGGTAGGTTTTCCACATATTATATATGATAACATCCACACCTATGGAAGAACAAGCCTGAAGAGAAACATGCAGAAAATAAACTGCAGTTATCAGCTCCCCTCTGATTTATTTAATTTGATTTCATTGTCTGAGAGATAGGAGCTTGGTCATGACTTACTGTCTTTCAGCAGTGACTGACTGAATTTTTTGACTGATGTGAGATTAAAAGTTGTATCAATTCTCTTAAGACCATAAATTATTAGGCTTTGTATTGATGTACTCAGACCCAGTCCTAAGATGTTCTTCTTCGAAGCAGGTGTAATGGGGTGTCATGATGGTGATAAACTTTGTTGATAGGGCACACATGATGTCAGATTAACAAAAGCAGCAGGGAATAAGGGTACATGAGGTGAAACTGGTAGCTACGTCTTTGCTGATAACTTCAACCCCAAATCTGTATCTGTTTCTCCAATTGCAAAGAGGAATAGTGATAGTTAAGGTCTACTTAAAATCATGGCAGAGTTTCTGTGAATGCTTTTCAAGAACAAACTTTGAGAGGGAAAACCCACTCTAGATTTTTTTTATAATTTTTTTTTTATTTTGAAAAATATACTATCAGAAGAAAGGAAAAATAATTATACTCCAGAGGCTCGTAATGCTCCATCTCGTTACTACAGATAGTCTCTAGAAAGCATTTAGGTGTTTAGAAAAAGGTGTAGTTCATTTCTTTCTAGCACCCTGGGTTTAATTATTAATTTATTCACTATTCAAGGTCAGACTTTCAGCACTAATATGCTTGCTAGCTTTTCCTGTAGCTGATATATTTTTAAACCCTGGGAAAAGAAGCTGGTGCAACCAGCTAGTGGTCATTTCTATACAACTGCTAGAGACTGCAATCTGTCTGGAGAATACTTTCTGTTCTTTCTTGATTTATATTTATTTCTGAGGGATTGATACCTCTACACATGTGTGTGTGTGCACATATGCACACTTCTCAAAATCCACAGTGGTTTTTAAAGCTGGAAGGAGATATTTACTATAGATGTGAGGTAATTCAATCTTTGTGAGGTTAGCAGAATAATCAGCTGCACTGAGAGGAAAAAAATAGCCTAAATCCTGTTACTGAACTATTCACTTTTATTAGACTTTTATTTCTTAAGGATAATTCAAGATACACTGAAAACTCAGTGTGCCTGTGACTGGTTAGGGGGAGTAAAACTAACTGTATAATGAATGTCATTGGCAAATGACATACCTAAGTGAAAAGGCTGTAAAGAGCAAAGACTGTCCTTCATCTTTTAGCTATGATATAAAAGGTGTCATTATTTCTTTACCTTCTCCATGCTGTATAAGGAAGTGGATTCTAAAGCAGTTCTGCTTGAACTAGTTTAAATCAGACCAAGATACTTAGGTTTGATACACGATGACCAAATGCAATCTGGCACCTCATGAGACCCACCAAAACATGTATTTGTGATAATCTACAGTTAAAATTTTTGCTAACAGCCGCAGACTCTAAGGAAGAAACAAGTGGCTGAGAGGAATCTCTGCAGCTTAGTTTGTCAGTTTACTTAACTGCAAAGATTGATCTTAGAGTACAGTTCAAATAATTTACTCAAATACTTCTTTTGCAATAAACATTTGATTATGGGGAGCTAAGTAAGAGAACATCTGTTAAATTGTTTTAAATAACTATATCACTTAATCAAAATAGATTCTCAGCTTGAATTGTTAAAGTTTCATTTTTGGAGTGTTTCAGCAATTTGCATCTGCTGAATGATTTATTTCCCTGACATTAGCTGAATATTATGGAGGAAAACACAGTTCGGCGAGTTGGCATGAGACGTGAGACTGTTCCAGGCTGAATTTTCCTTTTTAAATTTTTCATGAAATTCTCTCAGCAGGGCCACTGCTCATCTCTGAAAAGATTTTATGCCTAATAACTGAAAATACTTCAGTCTAACCATCAGGAAAAAAAAAAAAAGAAGAAGAAAAACACAAGGGAAAATCCCTCCTTCAATGAAAAACATGCATTTCATCAAAGGTCTCTTCCTCCTTTTACTGCACCATAATAACACTGAATAGGTTTAGGGGCCATCAATTGTAAAATTATCATTTTTCACCAAAGCAACATTATATTAAATGCTTAATTATTCATTACTAATGCTTGTCATGGTGAAAGATTGGTCCCAGCAATTTTTAAAGCAGTAGGCCTGGCTTTTCTTCCTTGAAGGTTAATGGCTGAGCCCTCAATTTCATTAGCTTCCCTAAATGTAGCACACCTCGTATGTCACAGCTTAGCTTTTTGCTTGCTCTCTTCTCTCTCCCTTAGTTACTAAATAGCCACAATGCTAGATATTTGGTAGGGTCTGTTACCTGGTTTTGTTTTAGTGTTTGCATTGGGATAAATGGTTTGCCCTGGCAGTAAGAATGGGTGGTAGCAAGAGCAAGGTTGGGGGCTTTGTAAGATGTAATCATTCTTAGCTAGACCGAGACAGTCCTGCTGTGACATTTTTAAAATTGTGGCACTTAGCTTTAAATAGAACAAGACACACTAAGATTATGAGCAAATTATGCAACTTGCAGAAAGCTATTTACTCATTTGAAATTACATGCATGAAATATTGATAGTGCATTAGTTACATGATGGCAATGAAAGTGGACTGCATTCAGGCTTGCTAAGGTACAGGGCCCAGGATTGCAGCCTTAAGCTTTTTCTCTGTAAACCTCTGAATGTTTAAGATTTGTATTTTGCAGGCAAATTTCAATATTACCTCTAAATATAGTGTGAAGGCTGTTTGGAGTTTTTCAGTACCCTACCAACAATCAAAAATCACATGTAACAGAGATCATTCATTTCACTGACATGGAGAAGGGTTGTATTTTCACTATGGCTAGAAGAAATTACTCTGTGTGTTGTTTTCATACTGCTGTCCTTATGCACCCTTAGAGGTCAGGATTTTTGAATACACAATTTGGCCCACTGTATTTTATGCACTGTTTCTTTTTGAACTATTTCTACCTCTTTTAAAAGAGCAAGGTAAGCCTGAGAACCTGCACTGACCAGAACACTTAAATTTAAGAACTAAACAAGTCACTAAAAAAACAGGCACAGCAAAGCAGACCTAATGCTATTATTTCCTTGGTATCCAATAGGCTGGAGAATAGTCTGATTTCTGAACCTACTAGAGCTTTCTGTTTAGTGTTTGTTTTCCACCCTATGCCCACTCCACTAAAACTGAATGGGTCACATCTTGTATGTGATGCTAATTACTGAACTTGATTCCTATAAATAAAGCCAGCTCTGTATAAATAATGAATCTTGAACCTATCTATACATGTGCTAGTGTTCTATAAATATAAAAGTGGTAATTTTCAGCAAAGCTCTTCAGTGCACTTTAAAGGACATAAATAATTAATATGAGTTCCATTTAGTTATTAAAGAGGCACTGTCAAGATAAAAATCACTGGAGTTTTTAACAAAATTCCCCGATTGCTAGTAGTCAGATTGATAAATGAAAACAGAATTATTTGAATTATCTAGTTCAGGCTGCTCTTTACTATCTCTATTAATACCCACTCTTCACGGATAATGATGGAAAAAGAATATCTGGCCAGAAAGCGGATGGATGTCCAGAATTAGATTGATTTTTATTATTTTTCCTGTCTCTGTGCTTTTCACTCAACCTGGGGAGGAACTTTTTTCCTAATTTCTAAGTTTCATTTGTTAGGGGCCAGGATTATCTTTCCTTTGTTTCCCCCATTCTCTTATCCTAAAAAATACACAAAAAGTTTAATGTTCCTTAAAGGAAAAAAATTACATTGTTAATTGAGGATATAAATACCTTACAGTTATGAGAAGATTTGGGACCAGAATACTATGTCATCCCTTTTTGGGAATGCAATTTTTCAACTAATTTTTAACTAATTATGATAAATAAATATTCATACTAAATAATAACAAATATTGATAATACATATTAGTAAATTCAATTGTTATTGTATTTATTAAAAATGCCCTCTTTTCTTACTAGAATTCAGGTCAACCTTAGCGAAGCATTGACATAGATGATGCAATGAAAGCCTTATCCAGTAACAATATTTAGGAGTATAAAGCATTTTGAAATACAGTAAGCATTTTTACTGTATTTAACTTTTAACTTAATACAAAATATTTCTGTTTATTTCAGCCAGCATGGAAAACCAAAAGTGTTAGAAAATGTTCCCCTGAGATAGCTTACAGAATAAAACATAAATGACATTTAAGAAGTCACCTGCTAAATCGATAATAAAAATAACTATAATAATAAAAATATCTTCCAAATAGAAATATTTGGAAAATAGATTAAGAAAAGGAGTGGGGACTAAATAATTATCACAGAGAGTGCTATTTATTTACCACTGTTAACAATAAAACAATTTTTTACCATTCTGATTTTAACTGCTTTGCTGTTTATTCTACAAAGAAATGGTAGAAAGGGCATAGAAGAATGAATGGTGATTGACAGCATCCTTCTGTTGCAGCAGAATTCAGAGCATTTTCTTGTCCCAGCCTTTGTTTCCAAACGATGGTTGCCCACAATTGTTTCCTTTTGCTTATCCTTCTTTGGGAACATTTATATGCATACATTTGTTATTCACATTGTTATAGATAAGCAGAATCAAAATACAGAGGAACACAGTTTCAGTAGCATGTGCAGACCAAAACCCCAAATTTCCCTCCCTACAGCATAAAAAGGTATTTTCTTGTAAGCACTTGGAAATAAGGAATTTTGACAAAATGCTTAGGCTTTTTTTTTTTTTTTTTCATTTAAGCTTGAACTCTGTCCTTTCAGTGCACTACATTTTCTCTGAAGATTAAGTAATGATCTTGCAGAAACATTTCATACTGCCTTTGTTAGTTGTTTAGCTCAAAGATACACAAGGTACCAGTGGAACCTAAGGTTAATCTGCACATCTGAGAGCCCTGTGAAGGGTTTAGGGACTATCTAAGAATAATTTCAGGACTGCAGGAATGAAAAGGTAGGGACTCCATACTAGGATACTTGTATTCAGAGATGCTTCTGATGCTTCTCGTAATAGATGTTAGCTGCTTTACAGGCTGCTAGGCTAGGGAAATTTGAGTGCAGGCTGAAAGATCAGGTTCCAGTACTAGAAGAATATTGGTGTATTAGCAGAGCTGCTCAGCTCAGCTGTATTAATCTCATGGTGCAACTATGCTGCTCTCAGTATGCATTGCAGATGTTTGGCAAATCTCTGTGTTGCACTGCATTATGTAGCATGAGTGTGCTAGAGAGATAAGGGAGGATCTTTTCCCTCTGGCATAATTTCACTTTATTCGGGAGAGGTGAGCTATAATACATTATGTCTGTGAATATTTGGAAAATTAAGTGAATGTTCATCTACTATATTTCTACTTCTGCTTGATAAATGTCTGGTAGTATACCTGAGAAAATACAAGTGTCAGTACCATGAATCTCTGGAGCTATTCCAGACACAATATTTTTTCTAGTAAATTCCTTCCCCAGCATCTTATTACTTCATGGATGATCTACATGTAATTTTTTTTTTCCTCCTGAATTGGCCTAATATGTCATTTTAGGTAAAATTTAATATCATATTTAATACTAAAATCCAGCCTCGTTAAATACCGTGTTCTGAATGTTTAATTATTTTGCATGTAGAACATAATTATCCATTTGTTTTCTAAACAGTTTTCATTAGATATTCCTAATGAATAAGTAAATGGCATTAACACCATCCTGATACAATTATTATCCCACAGGAGCATTGCATCATGTAAGCTAGTTTCACATTGGCACTGAAAAAACGAACTCATTCTATTGTGCTAAATTCATGTTCCTTTTCAAAGGTGTATCTACAGATAGTCAGCACACTGCACTGAGTGCTTTGGAGAGTAAGGGTGTTACATGGAATCTTTTGCTAATGAATATCTCTGTCCATGTGTTTTCATCTTGCCTGAATGTGTAGGACAAGATTACAAGAACAGGAGCAATGAAAATAATTTCACAAGCATGATAGGAAAATTAGTAAGTGTGAATTGTCCCTCAGTCCAGTGCCTTTGCTGTGAACAAAGATCATCCTTCCCAGTATAACTGTCTTACTGTCCTTACTTAAAGAGCTTTAACTGTCCTTACTTAAAGACCTCAGAAATGCTCTGTTACCTTCAAAGATGGAAAACATAGGGAAGATTCAGTGAATTGTTAGTAAAATTTTGAAGACATTTTTGAGAGAATGTTTCTTCGCTGAAAAATGCCAATTTGTCAAAACTGACTTCCCCCCCCCGCTGAAGTCCTAATTTTGAACAAAATGTCTTTGAGTTCATGTTTGCAATTTCAAATCAGAACAAAATAGATCAAAATAGCCACATTTTGATAGCCATATTTTGAAGATAACCTGCCTGAAAGGAACAGCCAAATGAAGGTTAGTGATCGTTCAAGGTCTTTCAGCTTCTGAGAAGGGAAGCACTTGCAAATACATGTGTGAGAAATACCAACACATATTATCTCAGTGATATTTGGAAAGAGGGGAAGATAATACCCAAGTGTTCATGAAACAAATATGAATCCTGGATAAATTTCTGCTGCTTTTATGCCCTTTAAGACAGAAATGAATGCTAAGCAAAGCAAAACCTCAATTTCTGAGATTCTGTCGACTCTGGAATTTTTTTTTTCTATAGTGTGAAATGTTTCCATTGGAAACTTTTACTTCACAGTGATCTCAGACTTATTTAAAACTCACTGAAGCTAATGGAGACTATGTGGCCACTGATTTCTGAGCTTTTTGGATTTGAATCCTTAGGGATAAAGAGCTTCTAGTCTTAGAGGTGAGCTTGCTGTTGATGCTGGACTGAAGTTTACGAAACAACTGAGGTGAAATACTTAAAAAAAAGATGTTGGCTGCCCTGTTTTTAAACTGATTCTTTCAAAGTCTGTCGCATCACTGTAGTGGAAAGCTAAGATTCTTGTCTCAGCAAATTACCAATAATATATTTTTTATTTTAGCTGTTTTCCAGAAAATCTAAAGATGTGTCTGATCATGTGATTTTTCATACCAAAATGTGATGAGTTCAGAGCATTACAGGTTCTTTAATGCTAAATCATGTGCTGATGTAGATTGGAAAGGCAACACTAAAATTAAAGGAGTTTGACCCATCTATAGCATACAAGGGGCTAGCCAATATATTCTTACTTCATTCCCCTTTGTAATATTGAAACTCTTGAGGAAAAAACTCTGTTGTATTCACTTCTTCCGCTGTTTCAAAGTGCTATACAGGTTCTCTACAGGAGGCATGGCAAATGTGTAAGTTGTGACACAGAACTGTCAAGCATCATGGGAATGAAATATTCAGGTATTTCTCATTTTGCTTATACTCATTCATCCTTAGCTTATCTGATACAATCCTCTTCACTACAGGCAAGCCAAAATAGTACAGAGGAGTAAAAATAGGCTGTAAATGGAAGTGGTATTTCCTGTATTTTAAATTTTCCATGAATATGAAGTATAAATTGAAGCAATTCAGAATAATTAAGGCAGGCTAAATCGCCACATGGTGTAAGTTACCTTATCAGCTGATGCAAATCACTTTAACTTTGTGACATTTTTTTCCCTTAGGACTTACTCCAGTATGTATATTAAATAGGATACATAAGATGTATGTTTACACAAAAGCTGTGTTGTTATCCAAGAGAACATAAAGAGCTTTGATCTGTATTTTGTACAAAAATATATGGAACAAAAGCCAACCCACTAAGGGATGTAAATCATATTTGAGAAAATCTTTCATAGATTGTTAAAATTAAAATTACATGTTTCCTTAGAATTATTTTCCAAATTAAGAAGTATTAATCATTCTTAGGGTTTTATTCCTTTTGAAACTAAGTAACTGTGATGCCAAATGAAGAAAATAATTTATAATATGATAAAATATTTACATAATATATTTAACATTGGATACTGCCACAAAGAAGTATTTTCATATTTGTAGTACCTGTAACTAAGTACTGGGGGTTTAAAGGGTCCTTTTGTTCTCAGGCTACCTGTGCTGGGCATTATCACTATTCCATGAATTCTCTTTAACTCTGGTGGAAGAGACGTTGACTTGCAGCCATGTGTACTCTACATTTGAATACCAGAGCTAGACACTTTTCCATCTTTTAATGCAGTCCAAAACTCCTCTGCCTGCAGTTGTGGCTGTACCCTGACTTCAGTTCTGTGAACCTTATGATGAGATCTGCACCCTGGGCAAAAGACTGTATTTCTTCTTTCCTTTTGAAGCATCCCACATGGCTTTTCTTAGTACTCATGGTGCAAATCCCAGGTACTCTGTACTTCAAGGTATCCTTTTATCTGCCACAGGCATTTTTCATAAATCCCAGAAGCCTCTATTTATCCCATTTTCTCCTGAAGTATGATCACAGAGCATGGTCAGAAACCTAGATGTGGGTTTTTTTTTGCTAACCTCCAGACAGGATTTGTAGTGATTCTGCACTCAGAATACATATGGATTGCCTGCAAGGGAAAAATGATTATGAGGCACTTGAGACTTACTCTTGTTCATGGGACCTCATTCCCAGGTGCACAGTAGAAGTAAGTATTGAGTATGAGAAATGTTCAGAGATAGCAACTATACCATAGGATGTAGTTGTGCAAGTCACTTATTTCTTGTCTATGTTCAGACAATGCTCATCTTTTGTTGCTACTGTGGTCGAATACCAGAAACATTATTTCCTTTCTGTTCAGATGATTCATAATTAAGAACTAAACTGGAGATATTTATGGCAAGATTAACTACCACTTATCATAGAAGAGCCCATTTGACAGCTTTGAATCATTTAAATCACCCAGGATTATATAATAAAGAAGTTGCAGAGAGGTGCTAGCCTGAAGTCCTACAAATCTGGATAGGACAGGTATGGAAGATGGTTTGAAAGTCTGTGGCTTTTGTAAATTCTTAGAATTTTAACAGAGATTTTGAAAATGTTACTATTTCTGTAAGGAGCTCGGTTACTGTATAAAGAATGCCAGAGATCTTTTTTTTTTCCTAACAGTGAGTCTAATACCTTCTTTTGATTTTAGAGAAGAGCTCAAAAAATCAAGAATGTGCTATCAGATTCACAAAAATATGGACATAAAATGGGTTTTATTGCTGTTAAATGCCAGAACATTTACAGATTGCCTTTCAGGTCCATGCCATTGTTATCTTGCATTCACAATCTGTGAAAGTTCAGAAATACCAATTCTGGGCTCATCAGGCAGTGATGATGTGACCATGTTACTCTCTGAAGTTCTGGATGGATACTGCCAACCCTAAGCTTCCTTGTTGTTGGTTTTGACTTTTCATGCCCCACCACACTCCCCCCACACTGGTGACCTCATGTGAGTCATGCATGCTCTCCTGTTCTTCTCCTTGTCCTATATTCAATTAGTCCTTCATCTCTGTTTCCTTTCCTTTCTTTTCCTGTTTACCCTCTACTTAACAAACACATACCCAATAATGTTTTTAAAAGGCCAAGTTCCTCTGGTGACCCCCTTTTCTGCAAAGATAAAAACCTCAGGATGTATTGTAAGATGCTAACATAAGGTGTGTTTTTGTTCATGCTGTTGAAACACTTTATTCTTTATCTGGTCTATTTAAACTCTAAGGATTGAATTCACCTCACCATATGCAGATGTCTCCAGTGTAAATATTCATGTCTGAGCTAGTCATCACAGAGAATGCAGAAATAGGCACTTGTGATTCAAATCATTTTGAAATAGACACTTAAAAATGTCTAGATAATTCATACTTTAAGGGTGCCTATTTCTTTCAAATGAATATAAAGGGAGACAAGGATGTTGCTTGTCTCCAAATGAGACTCAGAAATTTGGTAGAAGCTGTCTGCTTTTATTGGACTCTCTGGAGGACACCCAACAGCATGCCAGTGGGAATGAGGCTCACTACACCAGCCTGGGTATTTTTGTTTATGTGGTTATAATCACATGTGAGTGCTATGTGCATCATTACTACTCTTCACTGCGCTAACACTTTGGCCAGGCTGATCACTCTTTCCAGATTTGTCTATACCCAATTGTGATAACAATCCTTACCCTGAAATTAGTTTCTCTGCTTACCTGATTGTCTCTGGCTTTTCTCAATGCTTGTCATGACTTACAGCCTTGATGCTTCTGATGCTTTTGTTCTGTGGTCTCAACTTGCTCATCGTGAAGTGATAAATTCAAATTTACTTGGAGTAGGAAAGGTTTTAAGAAGTAAAGGTGAGATGTCTTAAGCCTTCTCTGTATCCCTCTGTACAAGTTATTATCTCAGAGTAGTTGTACTGTCTACCCTGGTGGTAGTGCTGTGCCTCTGGGAGGAACATTCACTTGCATATATCCGTAATGGCAAGTTAATTATAGCCTCTCAAGGGGCAGAACAGAGGGTATAACTGAGAAGAAATTGCTGAAGATGGGGATAGGACATATCTGAGAACTAGGGCAGGCTACTCGATGTCTGCCCATCTCCTGTGAGTCAACTGCTGTTTCTTTGCAGATATATCCGGTATGGTGCCTTTCACCAAGATACAGTTCTCCTATGGCATGGTATAAGAAACAAAGAATATAAACTGCAGAGACAGAGGAAAAACATTTGATAATTATCAGTATAATTGACACAAGGAATACTTATCATCATGTGATGTATATATTCTATATGAAGATAATGCAGCCTTCCTTCCTATGGGTGAATAGAGCTCTGAGAGTCATGCCTGTCTCAGCAGAATTTGTTCATGTACTCTTAATATTCCGAAATGTAGTTAAAAAAAGGGTAATCTGATACCTTACTGGATTGAAAAATTGTGTTACAATGCATAGAGCTAATGATTATGAAAGATAACAGGCTTTGCATGTTAGACAGCTGCCCTGAATGGGAATATATAAACCCTCAGTGTTAAAGACTTTAGTTCCTAGGTTTACAGCTTTTAAAACCTTATTATCCACAAAAATCACAACTGTTTGCAATTGCATTTTGTGTGTTATTTATTTGACTTTTCTTCTGACATATTTTGCCTTGCGATAACCTAGGAAATTAACTGAGTCATCTTGGTGAGTTTTTCCTGATGAAATTATTTAAAATAAATAATCTCTCTAACAGTTTTATGGCTTGCCATCTGTACTAAATACATTTCTATGAAAAAACACTTAAGACCAAATGTAAAGGAGGCTTAGGAGCTGGAAATGTTTAGCAGTGTAATGCCTGAGAGTTGGGTGGAAATCATGGCACTCTTAGGCATAAAATCCCTGGGCAGTAAGAATCCTAAGGCAGCTGGAAGAGAATGCAGGAGAGAGGGGTCTGCTGAGGTTACAGTTCAGAGCTGCCGAGGGTCTCTGCCAAATGGAATTCAGATTCTGTAAATTAGTCACTGAAGTCATGTATTTAGGTTTACAAATATACATCAGATTTTGTTTGAAAACAGGACAGATTGTGGAAATTAGACATGCTTGAAAGGGAATCATCTTTTTTCTAGGTGTCACTCAGACCAAGCTATCTGTAGACCTCTTATACACCAAGTAACATGTTTGTGCATGCAGAAAACTATTAGTATGACAAACCCATATGTATAGGGTTATACATTCACAAATCAGAAAAAAAAACCCACAAAATTCATGTTAGAAGGGAGAATTTTTTTCAGGTTATGATAAAAATGTAGTGTGATAAAGAAATTGATAGTTATTAAACCTGACAAGAGGATGGCTGAAAGCTTTAGCAGTGGGGGTGATTCACTATGGCAGGATTTTAAAATTAAAGTTGTAAATTTTCCTATGAGATATGATCTTTTGACCCTGATTACTGGATCTGTAACCTCCTAACACAAAACAATGTGTATTAGAGGTGATAATGTTTGGACAGTTACAGGGGAAGAGAAGATAAATTCTGAGAGATCCAGGACATAGAGACTAAGATGAAGTCGGAGAATAAGAAAGTAAGATTTGAAGAAGGGACATATGTATGTAGTAATAGAAGGAAAAGGATGTGTGAAAATGGAAGATGGAACAAAACCAGGACAGAAATGAGCACAGGGAGCATAAATATCACTGCCTGCTCATAGCGTGGAGCATAAGGTTTGTTTTCTGTTTGGTTTGTTTTCTGAAGGGAGCTCTAGGACTCAGTGCCTGCAATGCAGGACAGTGGCCCTTACGCCTCAAGAAAGCTTTTCATTTTAAGTTCCTATGTTGTGTTTAAAGAAATGTGAATATAAAGCAGGCAGAACATAGCTATATACTTGCTGAATAAATTACTATTTCTTATCAGTAGAGAAAACAAATGAACATAAATTACATAATAAGACCCAGAGGCTCTGAACACAATAGAGGCTACAGTGTGCTTGATATTGCACAGACAATGAGAACTAGCCCATGCCCAAAGCACATTACTGTCCTGTATACACACTCCATGTGAATCCATTGAGAACTACTAATTATACTGGTCCATAGAAGGGATGATATCTATAAAGCCTAATGATGTGATTCCCATTGGAGTAATTGTCTGAGTTGTGTGTGCAGTATTGACACGTGCCTACAAATGTGAAATTTAAAATCAAAGTTCCATCTTCACAGGATGCAATATAAATACAGTGAAATGATAAAGCAATAAACCCAGAAATGATTAAACTCTATATTTTGCAGGCTGATTTATATACAATGTGTTAAATAACTGATATAAGAACAAAATGACTAACGTGCATTTTTCATGCTCTAAAGTTATCTGCTTAACAACCTCTCAGAATATTCAGGACTTCTAGCCAAGCAGAAATAAAATCCTTTATTCATCTTGTTATTGATACCTGGGAAAGGAGTGAGGAATTTTAAACAATTTCTGAATATTTATTCTCACTGATGTCTGGACAGCTGCGTCTTTCTGAGACACTGAATTTCATTGCAAGTCTATCAGAGTCACTTCTGCTTGAGTTGTCACTCCCTGTTATTGAGCAGTACTCTAAGAACTCAAAAGAAAAATTGAGACTCTATAAGTTTTTTGAAATAAGATTTCTGGTAATTCTGGATGGTAAAAGAACTTTGAATATCTGCTTTATTTTTAGGTCAATACACTGTGTCCTGAATGTTTTCTTTTAAAGACTGATGAGTATCCTACTTTTCTGAGAATTTGTTGCTGGCACACAACATTAATCAGTATAAGACTTAATAAAAAATGAGGAGAAGGAAGTTACAACTGTCTCTTATCTTTCATATTGTTTTCCGTTCCTTGTAACCACCATAAAGTTTTCAAAATCTTTTTTAGAACAGTTTGTGGAGGAAGAATCACAAACTTCTCTGTATATCAGAACTTTCAGAAATATCTGCTCCCTCACTGTCTGATTTCAGCTTCTTCACTTTCCCGTAAGACTTTCCAGCCTGTCTAATAAATACTTGTTTCCAGCCTTTTTTAAGATGTCTTTGCCAGAGGTACTTCACCATCACATGTAAGAGATATCACAACATAAATGGTAAATATGAATTTATGCAGGCTTAAATACTTGCAAATCTAAGGAATTTAGATTCTTCTGACAAGTTTCTAAAGAAACCTGAATGATGGAGTATTGACAAGATATCCTCAGAAGCAGAAAGTGTCTGATGGCCAACTGTGTTTCATGGTATATAATCCAAGGAAGATACTGTGCTGTGTGTTCTAATTAACTTTTAGTCTAGTGCTTTCCCAAACCTTCCTTTGTTTTTGTCTCTTTCATGAATGTTAGAAAGAAATTGAATAAATTGTATAGTTTCAGATCATTGGGCCTCAAGGACTTCTTCCTAGGGTATTCAAGACTGACTAGGGAGTCTCATAAAAATCAGAAGGTATATTGGACTTGTGTAAGACAACTAAGGTATTGGAAAGCTAGGAAATGGCTAATCACAGAATCATAGAAGTGTTAAGGTTGTAAAAAAAAGACCTCCAAGATCATAAAGTCCAACCTTCTACCAAACATCTCCATGATCATTAGACTATGTCCCGAAGCATGTCATTCACTTGTTTTTTGAACACCTCCAGGGATGGTGACTCCAGCACTTCCCTGGACAGCTTGTTCCAATGCTTAACTACTCTTTACTGAAGTAAAGAAACTTTTCCTTATATCTAATCTGAACTTCCTCTATCTCAACTTGTGGCCATTTCTTCTGGTCCCATTGTTAGTTACTATGGAGAAGAGGCCAGCACCATTCTCACTACAACCTCCCTTCAGGTAGGTATACTCTTTGCCTCCTCTTCTTCAGACTAAACAATACCAAAGCCCTCAGACTCTCCTTATAAGATATGTTCTCCAATCCCCTCTAAGCCATGAGCTGCCAGCCTCCCCATCAGAGTGCTGCAGGGGACTGTGTCAAATGCTTTATTAAAGTCTGGGTGGACAACATCCACAGCTTTTCTTCCCTATCTACTAGGTTGGTGACCTGATCATAGAAGCAGATCAGGTTGGTCAGACAGGACCTGCCCTTTATGAATCCATGTTGTCTGGGCCTGATCCCCTGGTTTCCCAGCACTTGCCATGTGAGCACAGCCGAGGTGGACCTCTCCATAATCTTCCAAGGTACTGAGGTCAAACTGACATGCCAACAGTTCCCCAGATCCTCCTTCTGGACCTTCTTGTAGATGCATGTCACATTGTCAAGCCTCCAGTCATACGGGACCTCCCCTGTTAACCAGGGCTGCTGATAAATTATGGAGAGAGGCTTGGCAAGTTCCTCCACCAGCTCCCTCAGCACTCTCAGGTGGATCTCATCCAGCCCCATAGACTTGAATGTGTCCAGTTGGTTTAGCAGTTCATTTACTGCTATTTCCTGGATTATGAGGGGATTATTCTGATCTGAGTAATCTGGACATCCATAAGTCGATGTGTCCAGATGGAATGCATCCAAGGGTGCTGAGGGAGCTGGCGGAGGTCATTGCTAGGCCACTCTCCATCATCTTCAGTAAGTCATGGGTAACAGGCGAGGTGCCTGATGACTGGAGGATAGCAAATGTCACTCCAGTCTACAAGAAGGGCAAGAAGGAGGACCCGGCTAACTATAGACCGGTCAGCCTCACCTCCATCCCTGGAAAGGTGATGGAACAACTTGTTCTTGTCACTATCTCCAGGCATATCAAGAACATGGGAGTCATCAAGAGCAGTCAGCATGGTTTTATCAAGGGTAAATCATGTTTGACTAACCTCATAGCCTTCTATGAGGAAATTACTAGGTGGATAGATGATGGAAGAGCAGTAGATGTGGTCTATCTTGATTTCAGTAAAGCATTTGACACCGTCTCTCACAGCATCCTTGTAGATAAGTTGATCAAATATGGGTTTGGTGATCAGGTAGTG
>VWZY01002126.1:209423-315561 GCA_013399075.1 Chloroceryle aenea | reverse complement strand
GCAAGTTCCTCTGCCAGCTCCCTCAGCACCCTCAGGCAGATCCCATCTGGCCCCACAGACTTAGGGGTGTCCAGTTGCTTTACCAGGTCTTTTGCTGCTATTTCCTAGCTTGTGAGGGGATTATTCTGATCTCCATCCCTATCTTCCAGCCCAGGGGGCTGAATACCCTGAGGATAACTGGACAGACTGTTAAAGACTGAGGCAAAGAAGGCATTAAGTACCTCATCCTTTTTCTCATCCTTGGCAACAATGTTCACTCTCACATCCAGTAAAGGATGGAGATTCTTCCTGGTTCTTTTTTTGTTGTTAATATATTTGTATAAATGCCTTTTTTTTTTTATTTCTTGCAGAGGTTGCCAGGCTGAGTTCTAGCTGAACTTTTGCCCCCCTAATGTTCTTTCTACATGACCTAACTAAATCCTTGTAGTATTCCTTAGCAACTTGCCCCTTCTTCCAAAGGTGGTAGACTCTCCTCTTTCTCCCAAGTCCCAGCATAAGCTCCCTATTCAGCTGGATTGTCGTTTTCCCTGACAGTTTGTTTTACAACACATGAGGACAGCCTGCTCTTGTCCCTTTAAGCATTTCTTCTCGAAAAGAGCCAAGCCTTTCTGGACCCCTAGAGGGTAAACTTCTAGGACCGTACTGCAAGGGACTTTGTCAACCAGTGATCTAAACAGGTTGAAGTCTGCCCCTTGGAAATCCATGGTAATAGTTTTGCTGCCCCTCCTCCTTACTTGGTCAAGAATTGAGAACTCTATCATTTCACGGTCGCTAAACTCAAGACGGCCTCCAACAACCACATCATCCAGCAGACCTTCTCTGTTATAAATACCAAGTCCTACCTGTGTCACCAGCATTATCAGTCAAGAGCTGTCTACTGGTTAACCAGTGATGGGAAAGATGAGAAATAGAGGGCTTAAGATGAAACAAGGAGTATTTAGATTAGACATCAGGAAAAATCTAACAACAAGATTAGATAGGTGGTGAAATACATGGCTTGGAAGAAACTATTAAGTCTTCACCACTGGAAGTCTTTAAGAAAAGGCTGTATAAAAGTCATTTATGACAGGTGTAGTTGATTTGGCCACAAGAAAGTTCATTAAATTATCTGTTAAGGTCTTTTCCAGTTATTAATTCTAATGTTTTAATCTCTGAATGTTTTGCTTTTTTCTTCTGCCTGTTGTTCCTGGTTACATACTCTCATGCAACCAGACATATATTGCATTCATCAGTCAGAGTTGACTGTGACAGCCTCTGAATATATTATGTAAACTGGAATCTGTAATTGCAGAAAAACTCCCTGTAATAAACCAAGACACTGTAGTTGTCTGCCTAAATTAGCAAAATTCTGCCATTCTTTATAGCAGTGCAACTCTGTCTAAAGGCAGCAGGTTTACATGGCTCTAACTGATGGCTGAGATTTGCTCTATTTGTCTTTAAAACCTAGTTTCTGCTGGTGCATGGCACAGAGGGAAAAAATGGGTACTAGTATAATACCATATCCCATATGACAAAATTGATTTACTGAAAGCTAAATGTTTGACATGATGTGCTTCTGTTCATGTTCTAAGTTTTAGACCTTTGAAACTTGGCTATATTCTTCCAAAGAGTCAGGTAAATCGAAAGATATTTATGTCAACATTTTAAGAAAAAAAAATCATGTGTATTTGCAGACTGGATAGAATGCCCCCAACTTTGCACAGAAAAATACTATTTTCAGCATCATTCTACTGTAACTGGGGTTCTTAAACCTTTCCCAGGCAAGTTTTGTTTGCAATGTAATTGTGTCTTTTGCCATATATTCAAGTATTTTGATTATGCATCCCCCCCAAAAACATCTAGCACTTGTGAAATAATGGTGAATTTTGATATTGCCAATTCCTAAGCTTACACAGCATTACTGCAGTACTTAGAGCAAACACAGGAAAGATGAAGACCATTGGTGAAGGTTTAATGTGGCTGTAAAAGGTCAAATTAAAATGCATATCCAAATCCACAATCTTGTAACAGTCAGCAGAGTAAAATAGCTTAGGACATTGTTATCTAAAGTCACTTTGAATTTCTCACAGCTATTGATCATGTGTTTGATACCACTGGCATGAAAGCTGCTACTGCTGTCAATTTGTAACCCAAGATATGAAAAAAAAAAATTGCTTGTGTATGCTGATGAATTTGTTTAGCCATATATTAAAATATTAATCTCTGATCAAGTGCTCATCACCTGAAAGTTCAGATAGCATACAATCAACTTTCAATAGTGCTGATTATATAGATATTTGTAATAGCTACACAATATTGAAATGCTGCCATATATAGCTTTCATTTTACCTGACTTTCCTTGTCAGCCTGTGAAGGTGAATGGTTTCTTACCCAAACTAGTTCTGAACAAAACCAGACTGCGTTCAACTGTTGGACAGGAGATTGAATGGGTTATTACTAATGTTGAGTGAGAGTGATTTTGTTTAGCTGCTGCTGCATTTCAAAGGAGCAATTGGTGCACCATCAAAGAGCAGAAAGAAGTTTTGAATCAAGCTCATTCCTCCTAGAGCTTGAATGGATTCAGAAAGAAGGAAATTCTTCATGCATCCTTACTTATCTTATCATTTGATAGTGAGAGAAGGACTTGTGGTCAGAATCCCTTGCACCGAACCCCATAATTTACCCCCAAAATTAGAACTATCTTGCTGGTATGCTTCTGTCTCACCCACCGTTCCTAGACATAGCTGAAGTCCAAGACCATTTTCAGTTTCTCTTCAGTGTGCTGAGACTAAGACGCCCCAGAGTGATATAAACCATATAACTCTCATCTTAATATCCTTCATTACAGACTTTATCCAAGTCATGGCTGTTTACCTATCCTGACTGCTTAATCAGTTCTTATCACAATATTTAATCTAGTTGTGAATCATTTAAATGTTTATTGAAAATGTAGCTATGTCTTCCCCTCTGTGCACTGTAAAACAAATAAAAAGAGAAACAACTCTAGCTTCCAAACTCATGAGTTAATCATGAGTCCCTTTCTCAATGCCCTTAAAACATTTTCTCATGCTTTTTGGTATGGCTTCTTATTCTCTAATCTATTTCTTAAGAATATCTCTCTCCACAACAGTTCTTATGTTAAATCATCTTATTTAGTTTCTTCTGTTATCTCTACATCTTTTAAAAACAGGGGAAGTGGGTTCCTCCTCAATCTCTCTTGAAGCTACTGAACTAATATAATGTAATATAAAGGTTCATCAGTTTCCTAGAAAACATCTGATAATGTTTATTGATGCATATTATGTGGTACTGCAGCTTTGTCTACTTTAAGTACATCTAATACTTCTGTAGACAATTCTTTTCTGCTTATACTTCCACTCTAATGACCTGAGGGATATTGATTCCCTGTTTGGTTCATCACCAAAACCTTCTTCTGTAAAGACATGGACAAAGTGGTTGTATAACAATACTGTTCAATTCAGCATTGATACAAACTATGCTGCTTATTCAGAGCACAAAATTTTGTTGCTGCCTGTTGCATAAATATACCTCTGTAAATGAGTTAAAATGAAGAATCAGTATCCTGGAATCAGCTGTCCCTCAAACCCCATTTTTGTATCTGTTTATTTTACACTATGTGGTTGTCCTGAAAGCTACCAGTCCCTTCCTAAAGGCTGCAGGGAAGGTAACACAGATCTGCAGACAGTTGTCTCTGTCTGAGCAGATCATGATGTCTGAATGGATCAAGAGAATATATCTTGGTCTGACTTTTCACTTTCATTTAATGTTTCCATCCACCTCAGGAAAAACTTGGCTTATTATTTCTTCAAGATTTTCATAGACTCTATTGTCACTTGTTACTTGTATTATGAGGTAGATAATATGCAGAAGCAATGACTAAACCCAGATAGTCTCCAAGCATGAGTGGAAATATTTAAGAAACTATTGCTCTATCAAAAATGGATGAGATTTTTCATTATGAAAGTTGATTGAAGAAAGCAAAACCAGAAAAAGTATTTGTAGCTGTCAGGAACATACTCATTCATTTGGAAATATACTGAGGTGATGTTTCAGAGACAAATAGTGGGCATTCACTGATTTTTACCTTCTGGAAGCTATGCTAACATACTGTGGTTAGGTATACTAGATATTACACTTCCAGTGACAGATGTCTCTCTTTGTTTATTGTTTTGTTTTGTTTTGTTTTGTTTTGTTTTCCTGCTTCTGTTTCAAAGCTACAAAGGTGAATACAGATTTTAGTTTTCAAACATCAGCTGGCTGAGCTCTGGTAATTTCTTTAACTTAACAATATGATGATCTGTTCCACCTCTTCCCTTTAACTGCTTAACTATGGAAAAAGTCTTCTGCTGGCATAAACCAAAGGAGCTCTACAGGCTACAGCAATAGGACTCTTATTCATAATACTTCAGTGTCTGCCCTGCTGCTTTTGTTTCTGAGACAAACTTTGGAGATTTCAGCATCAATTTAATGAAATGTTACAAATGTCTGAACATAATTATTCAGTTTTTTGCTCCTTGCTCTATGAATTTAAGAGGCTAACTTTGTCCCGCGATGTTTCCCAAAAGTGGGAGATAGAGGTAAGTATATATGTGTACATACTGATGAAATCCTCAGGGCAGGAACAATGGTTCATTATTAAATCCAGAATAATTTATTGATTTGGAAAACTCTTGATATGCTAAAACCTAGGGAAACGAATTTTCCATAACGTTTGTGTTGGAATCTAGGGAAGCAAAGTTCTCAGAAACAGCAGAAACAAACCAGAGTGTTTGTATTGTTCTTTGGAAATGTAAGAATGCAGAAACCGAGGAATAATTTTTAGGTACCTGGCACTAAGGCCAGAGACAAGGCCATCCTTTCATATCAGAAAGGACAGACGTTTCAGAAGTTCAGGAAATATAATCCTGGCTGTTGAGAAGAGGAAGAGAAATGCAGAGATTCAGAGCAGAAACTGTATGTTTCACTTTATTGAGAAGATTCTGAACTCTGTTTTATAGTGCACTCACAAGAAAAAAAAATCATATGGAGCAGTTAATTTTTAATTTAAATAAAATTAAGTGATTTTAAATAAAATTAAGTGATCATGCTTGGGTTTAGGAACACATATGAAGGTTTGACACAAAATGTTGTGGGATGGAAAGGACCTTTAAAGCTCATCTAGTCCAACCCTCCTGCAGTGAGCAAGGACATCTGCAACTAGAGCAGGTTGCTCAGAACCCAGTCCAACCTGACCTTGAATGTTTCCAGGGATGTGGCATTAATCACCTATCTGGAAAACCTGGGCCAGTCTCTCACGAACTTCAGTATAAAAAATTTCTTCCTCTGTTTAGTGTAGATATACCTCTTTTTAGTTTAAAACTATCACCCCTTGTCCTGTTGCAATAGGTCCTGATACCAAATGTGGCCCCATCTTTCTGATAACCTACTTTTAAGTACTGAAAGGTTGCAATAAGGTCCCCAAACATGTTGTTGTTCACAGTGTGAACTGCAGACACTTGTACAAGCTGGAATATTCTGAGGGAATGCTCATGAGATGTTAGTGGCTTTGTGTGAATGTATAGGGATCAATCAGACCTAAGGTAGCTCCACTGTTTACATAAAATATGACCTGTAGAAACCTTCCAACAAAGCTAAAGAAAAAGAGTATTTAAATCTCTGCCGGTATCTGTATTTTAAGAGTGGCCTATATTGTTAGTACAGTAGTGACAATTAACAAAAAATGGAAAAGGTAAAATGTGTTTTTTTAAAATACCCAGAGAATCAAATTCATTGCTGGGAGATGACTCTAACCTGTCAAACTCATACACTCTGCAGTATGGAAATGAACAATTGCACTTCTGTTGCCAGATAAACACAGACATTAGTTTGATTTAAATTTAAATTTTCACACCAGCAGAAATTAATTTTTTCTGCTCAGAAATTATATGGGGCACCAATGTTGACTTTTTTTTCTACAATGAGTCTTCAGAAATGGCAAATGAGTTGATAAACTGTGTTGTCAGATAGCAACCTTAACTTTTTTAAACTGCATTTTGAGTCCTGTATTTTTATAGCCACGTCATGATACTAAACTATACAGCCTTAATTGCCAGCAAACTATTTCTTAAGGCAGTTCAGCTTATGCTAACAAACATGATGAACATTGCCTTTTGTTGTTTGCTTATAGACCCACTTTTCTTTTTGTAATTGTAATACAATGCTACTTTGTATCATGCTGCTTCTCCACTCTGGTTCTCTGTTATATACTAGGGCTTTTGAAAAGTAAGTCTTCCTGATCACTTTCCCTGCTGGGTTTCATAGTACTCTTGATATTAAATTGTATTTATTTTGTCATTGGTTTGAAACTCTCTTACATCGTAAGTGTTTTCTTAGTTGGAACTTTGAATTTAAAGGATTTGTAAGTTGAGTGACCTCTTGTTTCTCATTCAGCAATGTCAAGAGTCAGACATTGCTTCTGTCTAGGGGCTAAGAATGTAACTGTACAGTTCATTTTTTTCAAAGGCAGTTTGGGCACAGTGAAGCTGTGGATAAAAATCCTCCTAATGACCATTCTGACTGCACTGCTTTGAAAAATGTCATGTTCAGAGGCATCTTATTCAGTAGCTCACCCTGGCCACAACAACAACAATAAAATCTGCTGCAGTGATATAAGACAAATACTAAAGCAACCTGAAATTAAAAGCTGTTAACATAGTATCTTCAAATCAGTGGATAGACATAAAGAGTTGCATAAAGATCAGTCTAGTCTGCAGAAAACAAATAGAGAGAGGGAAAGCTCTGCACCATGGTTTGTACAAGCTAAAGTAATGCATAATTCAAAATGCAGTACTTAGGAAAAAAAGCTGTGTTGAAATGCCCGTTTGTTTTGATCCAATTTTTTGTTCATGCCATAATGGTATTGTCCTTCATAGTCACAACAAAGTTAGCATGATTGTGAAATGTACATGCAATATGTCTGCTGTAAGTCACACAGAGGTAACATCTGTGGGCATTTTTGCTTTTGAGGTGGTGACAGGCCCACAGAGAGGCAAACTAAAGTTCCTCAGGTCAACATAAAGACTTCTACTGAGTAAATAATGTATCAATTAATTTATTATCAATTAATTAATAAATTGCAATATTTGAATGTCTAATATGTTTGAGTAAAATTTCTCGTGTTAGTGACAAATGCTCATGATTTTGTCCTTTCAAAAATAAAGTCTTCAGTGTGCAGCTGATTACTGTATCAATGCAGATTCTTTAAGATGCTTCTAAGGTAAATGGGTTTGATGGACTCTTGCTTCTATGAGGCTACAGGTTAAATGTTGAAAAAGGGTTTAATTGTATTGTTATGGTAAGTCATCATGTATCACCTTTTTTAATATGTAATTGATGGACACTCTAACAACATATTTAATCTAACAAATAGCTATATCTTTTAGAGGTGCATCACACATAAGCTGAAGGAAAAGAGAATGTTCCATAATAACCCTTTTACCTGCCTTATGCCCTGTTGCCCCAGGACAGCCCTTTCCTTAACCTCCTGCAAATTCTGAGATGGCAGCTCTGCTGTGACTTTCATTCACATCATAATACAAAACAGAGAGTACATGTTCTTCATAACTGTGGCATGCAGCATTTGATTTCCTTATCAAAGAGTCAAATTTATATATGGTTCTATTTATAAAAGTCCTGACTAATCTTCTAAAAGATTTTGACTTTGATTATAAAGGGAAATTAAGATACTACCTCTTTTTTATTAAACTTTTTATTTTAGATTACAAGACTTCCAGCTTCCTGTAACATATGTAGGGACCATGTTCATCCTATATATTCTTTGCATTCAATTTTTTAGGGAGCTAAAAAGTTAAGCATCAAGGAAACTCATTGGTTATACAATACTTATAACACATATTCCCTAAAAAAAGTTATTTAAATGGTCATTTTAAGTTAGGAATACTTTTGCATTTGGTCATGAGTCAGCTTTATCAAAAAATGTGATCTTATGTAAGATTAGTAATGCTGTAAAAACACTGATGAAATAATGAAGAACACTAAAAGAAAATGTGAAAAATCATACTATTTAGAGTGGAAATCACGTTTAATAAGTAAAACCATAAAGGTCACTTTTGGTTCCTGTCTTAGTCATTAATGGAGGAGGTGCCAAATCCAATCAGTGAGTTATTTGCAGAAAATAGGTTCATTAGCGATAGTGAAAATATACATAATTTATTGAAAAGGTAGTACTGAAACAGGGACATCTGCGAAAATGTAATTTGTATGTGCTGCAAATGGGCCAATTCAATCTGAGAAGGAACTGTGGAGATTGGGGAAGCTGGTAAGAAAAGGACAGATTTCTGCAGTTTACAAGTCATCTTACCAATTTGATAATGCTTTCACAGGACTTTTCATTTATTTCAACATAAAGACATCAGAATGGAGTTAGTGATATGCATTTGAAATACCTCTTGTGTTAACCCTAGTGTGATAGAGGTGAAGCTCTTGAATAGGAGGCTTCACAGGAGTACATTATCCCAAGAAATTCACTTTACAGAATTGTTGATATCATCTATGTTTTTAATATAAGAAAACAGTACGTGTGCTTTATGTGGATATATGCTGGTGAATAATCTATATACTAAAGCAGAACTTGCGACATGATGCAGACATGGTCATTTCTATCTTTGTATGCAAGATGCTAAAGAGCAGTGGAAAAGGAAGAAAGGTGTCTAAAACTATTCAGTGAACTGGTCTGAAATTGTATTCAAGGAGTTGCATAGTCACTATGATTTTTTTTATTTATTTCTTTTTGAGGGGGTATTGCAAACACAAAATTGTTTGCAGTTTTTCCATTGCACAAGTTGATATTTTTATTCAGTATGTACTGGAGAGGTCTCAGTGTTATGGGAAAGTGACTGTCCTGCCTTTGAGTCCCACCTGGATTGTCTTCCAGCTGCTAATACTTGTGTAGTCTTCCCCAGTCCCTGCAGAGAATATGGGTCACAGGGGTCTTTTGGGCTCATCATTAAGATATACAGTAGCCACTTTGCGAGCCAACCCGAAATCTCCCTAAGCACATATATTTAGGCTACCATCACATTCAGATGAATCTTAGGTGAGGGAGTAAGGTACCCCACTCTAATGCAAGATACCTCTTTGAGCAAGTATCCCTAAGAGTTTGATCTATTAACTTAGATGAATTTATCTAACAAGTGCTGACAGATCTGAATCCATTCAGAAAGGCAACCAGAGGAACATGTGGTGCCTTCCATTTACATAATTGTGGAGTAATCACAGAATTTGCCCTGGAAAAAGGAAATCTCAGCTTTAAGCTTACTTCAATCTGAAGAGATTTGAACCCTGTCATTTTGTTTCCTGTTAGAAAGACCTAAACACCACTTCTGGGAAGAACACTCCAGCTCTGCTGGTGGACAACAGCAGTGAGAGCTAGGCTTGGTTTCTGGCTTGATGGATTATTAAACTGCTTCTGAAATTAAGAACCAGAACTCAGGTTTCCTCTCCATCAAGCTATACAAGTATCACCTACTTGTGTCCTCTGACCTTTCCTGTATTCCTGGCTGCAAATTGACTTTGTTTTAATATGGGATGTGAAGAGCATTCTTACTCAGGTTAACCTGAAGTTCAAGGGAGATTTCCTTAAATATAGTGATTATGGGAGTAGGAGGATATACTCTAAACTAAAGGTGAGGAAGACCATATTTGTCACCTTAGGGAAATGGTTTTACCATTAAGCGCTCTTATACGTGCAATTTTTCACCTCCATAGAGAAGACTGACCATGACATAGTGAAATGCTGATCCTCAGAAAATGCCAGGTTTCACATCACTCATCAAACAGATTAGTACTTAAAAAAAACCACTAAGGCTATGTTTTCCTATTTTAAGTATCTGTCTGCTTGAGTGGAAGACTTTTTTTTTGCCATGGAGGCCAAGGGTGCTGGTTTAAATGGTTTCGACCTCCACACTGCAGAATATTGTGTAAGTCTGCATAAACAAGTAGAGTGTTTGGTCCTTCCTGTGTATGGATTTAGGATTACTTCTAATGAAAAGTTCACAGTGTGCATTGGCAGCTACTCTGTTTTGTATCAGGTACTAAGAATTGTCCAGGCTTCTGACAGGGCTTCTAAATTCATTTGGGTTGATTGAACATACACCTGCTATCTTGAAGTCTGCCTAGAGTAGCATTTCTATGGCAGTAAGCAGGAATCGGATAGCACTTGTGAGTGAGACAGAACTGGAAGACTGGGATGATTTGTAGCTGGGTGAGAGAACAAGCAGGAGCAGAAGAGTGACAGAAGAATAGGAGGCAAGAATTTATGACTTACTTTCCAACACACTATTTTAAGCTTAACATTCTAATAGGATGTACTACATAGCATAGGAATCCTGACATACTGAATGAGATTTACAATTTTGGGAATTTAAAGATGTTGTTTGGTTCTAGGAATAATAAAACTTTGTTCAGGAGAGCTGAACAGAGAAAGATTACTGTTAGTAGTCAGAAAAGAGAAGTACCAGGATGGGGCTGGTCTACACATAAGATGAAAATGAATGGTACCCTGTCATAGATTCATTGAAGAGCCATCAAGACAGTATTTGTTCATTTTCTATGTTAATTTTTTGATGAAAAGAGAATTGTTTAAATTAGTTGGCTCAATCTCCTCACAAATCTTTGTCAGAAACCATCAGCTAGACCAAATTTACTGTGGCATCAAGGACTGGTTGTACCTGACCAGTCCACAGAGGTACTCCACAAAGAACAGCAAGGAACAACTCATAGCTGGTTTTAATTTCACCACTTGAAACTGATTTAGAGGAAGATGGACAGGACTTAAGCTCCATCTCATCCCTGTAAAGTAGGCCAAGGTGCATCAGTATTCTCATGATGAAAGTGTCAGTGCTTCGCTGCACCCTGTCCCCCAGGGGACATGTTTTTGCTGGTCATAAACAGCACAGATTTCCTTTTCAGTCTTAACTGTGCCACTCTGAATATGCCTGCTTGGGAAATAAAAATCACCTTACACACCAGAGAGCATTAGTTCTGACCATCAGCACTTTAGGTGTTAAATTCAATTGGGGAAAACAAAAAAAAGGTATTCTTTTCTTCCCCCCCAGCCCGGTTCCTTTTTAAAAAAATAATAAACTTTGCAAAAACCTAGATGATGAATTAAACTTACAACATCTACACATCTGGCACTACTTATCATGTACCTAATGATAATGGGTCCTTTTGTGTTCTGTATTTCTTGTGTTGGCAGGTGGCCAGCTCCATATTGGTGGGAGTGTGTGTGTGTAAGAGCAGAAGTCAAGGTAAACATGCAACCAATATGACTACAGAAGAAGGAGGTGCTCAACTATAACTGTGGAGATTTTTTAAACTTTAATTCTTTTTGAATGACCTTTTCTGATCATTTATTCTGATGTTTCACTCTGACACTCAAAAGACGGTAAAATCAGACAGTAAACTACAGAAATAAATGTTGCTCTAATCAGCCCAGCTGGTCAGGACCTGGCATTTCTGTTTCAAGAAAAATTCTGACATTCTAAAAATTAATTGCATTATGAATCAAAGGGAAGCAGAAGCTTCCATTCACCTCTCAGCTTGGTGATCTCACAGCATGTTCTTTGACTGTGTTACTTTTTGAATCAAAGCAGTTAAAACAAATTTCAAATGTATAATTTTGATTATTTTTGACTTTTATTGTAGTGACAGGATAGTATATATAGGGTTAATATAAAGATTGAAATGAACCAGTTAGTCTCCAAGAGGCATGACAGTCATATTGTGTTTCAAAGGATTTCTTTGAAAATTTTGTCAAGACAAGTTATTCTTCTAAAAAATAAAATTCAGTTAAAACTTTATGAACTAAGGCGTTTTTCAGAAATTATACTCCTGAGGGATTATCAGTCAGCAACAATTTTCTGTCTGAATTCCTTTTGTTTATCTGTGCTGTTGTTTTTTTTTTAAAGAAAAATTTATAAAAAATAATGTAAACCCTTTTAAAAAAAGGCACACAAAGTACGTTATGACCATCTCCTCTAACAAGGAAACCTTTCCAGCTGGAACATGAGTAAGTTGTTATTAAACAGGATCTTTATACTCAGGTACTGAAATGGACTTCAGTTTACTGTGAACTCACATGGAGCTTATGCTTTACATCCTCGCAGAGAAACAAATATTCCCTGTCTTCTATAGGGCACCCACAACTAAGCCTAAACAAATATGAATTACAAACCTGCTTCCTACATACTTCAGGTTACACTGATTAACAGTGAAGACAGGGGATAGGAAGGAACAGATGTACTCTCTTCCCATTGTGTTTTTCAGCAAAGTGAATTGGAAAAATAGTTTAGATATTTGGTTCTGCTAAATTGTTATTGCCACACATAGTAGTCTTCATTGTCACATACAGAACTGTTGTGAAGGAAAAGTAAATGTTGTACAGAAACATAACTGAAATACAGCTTCCTCTTTAGGCAACACCCTGTCACACTTATTTTGGATCAAAGTACTGCTTGTTACAGTAATGACCATAAATTGCACTTAGAAAGTTCAGACTGGCTATTAGGAAAAAAATTTCACCAGTAAGGAAATGGATAACTTGGAGAACTCAGCCAAAGTGGTAGTCAACCTGATCTAGAGTTATTATTAGTCCCATGTCAGGCAAGAGGTTGGACTATATGACTTCCAAACATTATTTCTGTGATTCTGAAATTTCCTTGGAGTAGATGTGGTACTATGAAAGTCTGAAAAGTCATAAATCTGCCATCTACCCTCCTTAGCCTTCTTCCAGTTCAGATATTACTTTTAGTGTCTTTTCAATGCCCAGTGAAATCATTTGATCAGGTTTTAAAATGATTTTTATCCAGTAATCAAAAAAGCTACATTCTGCTTCTGAGTACCTTAAGGTATCAGCTTTATGAATAATTAGAAGTTCTTAGGGGCCTAGCTTAAGGAAGTGGGAAATGAGAAGAAAGAAGAATCTCTTGCTGAGCTTGTCCCAGGTGATGTGTTTTCTGGATTCTTTCTGAGAGGATCAAGGATAGAAAGGAGGTGGTCTCTGACGAGTTGATACTGCATCTTGGAACTGGTTGTTTTAATAGCTAGGTCTATGGAGCCATTTGAAACTGTTGCAAGCAAGGTCCCACTTCTGCCCAGCCCTTACTGAGGCAAAAACCATGCGCCATTCAGTCCAGTGCCTTTACTATAAGCTAACCATTGTAAAAGAATCATTTTATGATTGAGGGAGCCTGAAAGTACTTAATCCAAAGCACACTGTGATCAGTAAGAGTTTTCCTTCTAACTTCTAATAGGTTTTGGATTTGGTGCATCATGTGTGTAGAGAACCACTTGATTTCTCAATGAGTGAAGTGCATAGTGTATTTTACTCTACAGTTTGGACCCCTTTATTTTCAGTACCTGTTAATTAAATGTACACTCAAAGAGACTTGTGATTTCACCTTTTTTTTTTTTTTTTTTTTTTTTGTGGGGGNTTTTTTTTTTTTGTAAAGGGTTGGATTCAGATTCTGTTCAAAGTTTGAAGATTGTGCTGGTCATTTTGAAATACTGGTGTGAAATCAGGCAACATATCTTGTGGTGTTTTGTTTTGTTTTTTCATGCTGATTATTGGAGTTCAGACAAATTATGATTTTGATTTATGACTGAGTTACATGACTTGAAATAGTTCTTTCATTCTTTAATCGGCATCACCAAGCATATTTTCTACGTCATTTTTTACAAAGATGTGGTGTATAATCTTGTCTAACTAGGATTTTTGCTTTTCTTTAGAGCAAGCTACATTTACTTAGTACAACATTATTTGCTTTTCTTTATATCCGATTCCAGATAAAATTAGAATTATACATTAGTTTCATTATTACTACTCTTTACTAGACAAAGTAATGGACTATAAATTTGATGTATATTTTTTGGTTAAAAAGTATATGCAAAGTATTATCCATTAATTTGCATTTGGTGGTATCTTAAATGCTTTTGTATCTTCACTTACAGTATTTGAAATATGAATTGAACAGTTTTCATTTTCCAGGATGGATTTTTAAATCCATTTTGTAATTAATTTAATCCCATGTGGCATTTGAATATTAAATCTAATTACATAATTAGACATCTGCATTAATAACTGATCTGTGGTGACATAACAAATGCATCCTTAGAATTCTGTTGTCTTTGTATATTTGATCCATAAATTATTTGGCGTACAGTTGATAAAAGAATATACATTTCAACAGCTTTATTATGCCAAATTTGCCAAGTTGAGATAAAAATGAATGATTTGACATATGATTGACTAAGAAGCTAAAAGTTAGATGATTTGTACAGATGATTTGTGACATATTTCAGTATGAAAATTTTATTTCTTCAACATTACTAAAATGCAACAAAACATATTTTGCATTGAAGTATTACATGTGAAAATAACTTCCAAAATTAAATTATTATACACTATAAAAAACCCAGAATACTGATGGGGAAGCTGAAAAATACAGGTGAGGTTGAAAACACATTTAATTGACATTTAAGAATCAGTAGAGTTGATGAAATGAAAAGAGATAGTAACCTGCTTTTTCTTAGATCAAAGCTGCAATGATAACACACAATGACAGAGAAAGAACATACTATGAGAAGAGTGGAGTCAATGGGTAGAGGACTGAATAGTAATTAGATCCATGAATTATGGAGGATTTATTTTAGTAATAATACTTTATAGAACTGGAGGTGTGTGATTTGTGAGCAAATATTGTTACCTCTTGATTTTTTTTAAATTTTTTTATTTTTTTTGACAAATGTCATGGGCATTTGTATGCTCAAAACTGATTGCTTTGAAACAAAAACCCAGAAATGATGTTTGGGTTCTAAGCCCACATAAACTTCCATTAGTTGCAGTATTTAGAGCATTAAGGAATGTATTTTTCTTTATGTAATGAAGTATATTTCTTTGTTCATAAATCAGTGCTTGCAAGCTATTTAAGATATATAAAAACTTAAGAAAACTGGAATTTGGACAGAATTTAACTGTGTTGGACTTTATCTACCTGGAAGGAGAAGATATGTTGATGCAAGAAGTGAAGATGAGTTTGTGTTCTGTGTCATTGTCCTTTTTTTCACTAGTAAGGCGTTCTGCTTATTGGAACAATTGGACTCTCAAGTTTCTCCCATATGGAGAATGGTATTGGAACACCAAGGTCCCTTATGTGGTATTTGTGAGGATTCTGTGACACAGAGATTTATATTCCAGGTCTTTGCTTAAGGCTGAATTTAACATATTTTGCAACATTTTTATATCTCCTTTTATCTCTCTTGGTTACATAGATTAATTTAATATCACAATATCCCTGTGAGTGAATCAGGTATTAATTAGTGGATAAGTGCTGCAGAATTTTCAAAATGAACAATGCAAGTGCTAGAAATAAGATTTATGCTAATCAAAATTGTTTATCACTCCAATAATCATTAGTAAAGTATAGGTTCAGATGTCTGTTAAATTGAACTAATACTACACAGACTTAAATTTAATATTACACAGACTTTAAGCTTAAGTTTCAGGGATGTTCACTCAAAATGCTCATATTATTCACCTAAAAGGTGAGAGCTCTCAGACTTTGGAAGGAGTTATCTTGGGCAGTGTCCCAATCTGGGGAAGGAGTCCCTTACTGCAGACCCACTGTTCCAAGGAGAACTGGCTTAATTTGCCCTCCGACGGGGTCTCCATTTATACCCTAGTCAAATCTGATCTGTAGTCATATATGGTCAGCAGTCTCAAAACTTCTCTTGACTCAAATGTTTCACTGGCTAGGAGCCTTGTTTGTTGACTGAAGGGCCCCTTCTTTCCTGTCCCTCGACCAAAATGTGTGTGTGACTTGTCACCACATGACTGAGTTGCTTGACCCCAAACCTATGGCTTTTACTTTTAACTCGCCCTCTCAGCAGTCAAGAAGTTTCAGCCTTTATCAGGACAGTGCACCTGCCACAATAAGATGCAGGCACTTAGTTGGCCTTCAGGTAATCAGGCTGGATTTCATGCCTAGTCTTCATGCTATCTTCATCAAATTGTGTAACTTCCAGCACCCTCAGGATGTTGCTTTGATTACTGTCGGTTTATTTATTTATTTATTTTTCCTTTCTCCCCTCATTTTAGTGCTTCATAACTTAATATTATGGTAAATTTAGAACAGAGATTGTCTGGTTTTGCATTTCTGTCCTTTACCTAGAAGAATCTTATTTTAATACCCAGGCACTAAAAATGAAATGAAAATTGCATTTATTTTACAGAAGCATAAAGAGAGCACAGAAAAACTACTTCATACGAAGTTAGTTTCTCAGAAAATTCATGGCAACAACAGAACAGAAATAGAGCTTTTATATTTCTTCTGCAAATCTTTTTTAATGATTGTACTACCAGTCCTCTGAGGAAGAGCTGAACCTACCACCACAGTGGCCATGTGCTGAGGATGCTCGCTAAGGGCTTGTCATTACAAAGGTGTCAGAAAATTAAATGAAAGGGAATAAAAGGAGAGATCTTCTGAGAGAGAAATAATTTAATCTCCTACCATGTTTCATGTTTGACATATCTAAGTTCAATAAATTTCAAATAGTAAAGCCATTTTGCATATGTATTTTTACCTTCACTAACTTGGATACCTTTCCTCTAAATTTTATATCCCTTGTTCCAGCTGGTTTCTGCTTCTGTCCCAGGAAATCATGATATTAAAAGAATATTGAAGCAGGAGCGAAGATATAGCCATTTCATGCATTACCCTCCTTTCCATTCATTCAGAGCAGATGTGTCATTGCGTAACAGCCACATGCTGGAAAACTGGCAAAACTACAGCACAGATCTTAAATCAGCCTACACAGAGACAAAAATCTTCCCCCATGCCCGTGAATACTTTGGGTCTTTTGCTTCCTGGGACCAACAGTGGCTTCTGAATGCAGCTCAGCTCTACAAAAGGCTTCAAGCTACAAATTAAGCCTCAAAGTTGGCTTACCTCCAATACCATCTGTGCTTTTAGATCTTAAACATGTATCTATTCAGATGCGTTAACATGTGCAAATCCATTGTTTTATTTAAAGTAGAAAAAGACAATGAAAAATAAAAGGAAAGAAAAACCACCCGTGGCTTGGAAACCCTTAATGTTGTTTTCCATTGAAGAGGTGGTGGGGACAGAATACCACTTCTACTTATTTCCTAGGTGAATGGTAAGATGAATAGTAACTCAAAGTGGAGTTTTGCATGTGAGTGGTGTTACTCTGAAGTAATAAAATAGTTACTTGCCATAAAGAAAGGCAGTTGATTTTAGGCCAAGTGCCTGCATTTATCTAGTCATCATTATGGAAAATTAATTTTTATGTTCCTTCACTTGATAGATTCCAAAGTCTATGTTATGTTCAAAGAATAAATTCTAGCTGGTACAGAGGAGTACTTCTATTGGAGTAACACTTCTTAAACTATTTCTTCATGAAAACAGTTAATCTGTAAAAGAATATGGACATAAGACCTGTGCCTACATGCAACAGTGTGTATAAAGAATAGTTAAAAATCCCTCTCGAATGAACGAAGTGTCCCAATTCCTTTAGGGAGCTTCTGTTAAGTCCATGCATTTTATATAGAGACTCAGTGATATATATTGTGAGTACTTGAACATTGTACCTTTTTTCATTACTTTTATAATATATGTTAAAAATCACATGTAAGAAGTCAGAAGATAAATGACCCACATTTTGTGGAAATCTTTGCACTGTGGCCACAACATGGCTTTGGAAGTGACTCTATCTTCATATGCTGTTCATCTTATTTCATGTTACTTTCCAAAAACCTACATGTGAAATCAAGTATGTCAAATCAAGTATGAGATAAGATATAATAGTTATATATGTTTAAATTCTGCAGGTTATCATCAGGTGGAATGTTATAGCTTGAGTTGTGTGGGCAAACAGAGAAGATGATCAGAACAGTCTGTAAGTATTGCCCATTTTGGCAGCTGTTAAAACTGCTGACCTTGCCTCAAATTCCATTCTCTACACTGCTCAGAAAAAGTTACTAGAAGCAGTCTTTCCATGCTGTAACCTTCCTAGTTTTTTAAGTGCATCTTGCAATAAATCCTCCCTTGATGTCTATTATATTACTCTGCCACAGTTTTTCCAGAGATATTTGTGCCAGTCACTTGTCAATCCCATGTCCCTTTCTCTGAGAGAACAGATTGCCATACTGTACACATGCCACTGTCAGAAAAGTTGCCAGTGATTTCTCTTCCATGATTCTAATTTGCTTTTCCTCTGTTGGACACTGTACAAGGAGAAAAACACAAATACTTCTCAATATTCCTCCACTTTACCAGTAATTTTTTATTTCTTGTTGGTGATATGACTCTGACTCCTACAAACTGCTGGATTGGTGTGCATTATGCATGTCACTAGATTATTGGCAGCTACCAAACACTAGATGCTGCTGAACCCTTCCTATTTGGATAGGAATTACAGAGATGATAGTTTTAAATCAGCACTTTCTTAGTCTGGCAGTGTGAGTAATCTGAGATCATATAAATATGCCAGCAGCATTTATCCTTTGATGCGACTGTCTGGTTTCTTGGCTCTCTGAAATAAATCTTTCTTTCTGGCTGCCCAAATTTTGTTTGGAATGACATCAAGTTAAATGGCTTTTATCAGTTTGAGAACTGTTCCTTCCCCTGCCTCAGAACTGTTCCCTGGGCATCTGCAAGCCAATGAGATTCTGCTATGTTAAGGTGGATGCTGGAGTTAAAAGGTTTCTTAGAGTATACACGTGCATAGGAAGAAGTCTTCAGCAGCAATATTATGTAGGTTACCATCACCAATCTCCTATTTTTTTAAAGACTGGGTGTGTAGTTAGTGACATAATTTTCACAAGTTCTTCTCCATCCACTTCACCTATTCTTTTTCTTTCTTTTCTTTGAAAAAGCTACTTTTTGAGAAAGCAAGCAATTAGTAATAGTAATATTTCAGCTTCAGGAATTCTACTTAACCTAGGAAGTAAAATATTATTTATTTGCTCTTTATTGACAAGTGATTTGCCTGAAATAGTAAACTTTAATGGTGATTTCATGTCAGGCCTTAACCTTAGAAGAATTGCTCTGTGACCACAAAAAGATTTCCATATTTTAACATTTAGAGCTAGGATTGCTGCTTGTATGTTCTATATATTTATGAAAAAGATCTATTCATATGCAATTAGTATTCATTATACAGAGATGATATACTTCAGTGATGAATTGTCAACTAAGTAGGCCAAGACGTCTCCTGAACAAGAAGTCTATATTAGCAAATAGCACAGCTATTTTGAAGCTAAGAACGTCTGGAAGTTTCGCAACATATGGATGTATTGTGTTTATGATATATGTGTACTAAATGGCTGAGATGGAAAAGGGAAAAAAAAATCTTAAGTCTGCATTTCTGCACAAGTGCATTTAGGGTCATTTATATTTCTGTACTTGGCTATTCCCAAATAGGATGAATTGGATGAATTTCCAAGTAAAACAAGTATTTAATCAAATAATATAGTAACGTAGCTGCCTTCCCCAATATTTGTTATTATAATTATATAACTTCTGTTCTATTGTACCTGAACGTATATTTAGTGTTTCAGGTCCTCAGCTACTGAGGTGCCTAGTTCCCACTAATTTCAATAGGAGTTTGTTACACTGGGAATAACAATTCCTTGAGGAAACTTATGTCCTACAGCATAAGATTCATGTCCTGACATCAGTCACGAAGATCTGTGCACCTACCCAAGAGTAGTTGTCTCTTATTGACAGCGAACCCCGATTCTGTCTGTGTAAGGCATTCTCCTGTCATAGCTAGATGGGTTGAATTGGTCTGTGGATGTTCTTGTCTCTTCCTCTTGGCAATGTCAGGACATAGAAAACCAGAACAGAATACTTTCTTAGTAGGCTCTCTACTTCCAAGTAATATGAATCCGACTCCTTGTGTGCAAGCCCTTTTTAGGCTTCTAAAATCTTTTAGCTTAACTTACTAGGTAGTATCTACTAGTATGCTGTGAATGTGAAGAATCTGAGAGTCTTTCAGATACTAAGAACAGTATATGTGAAGCTGTAGGATTACTTCAGGCCATCAAACGTAGGACTCTCCTGGGCCTACCTTTCCTATCTCATATCTGCCCAACATTTTTGCTATCCTGATTCTTCCACATGGACATCCTGGCCTGCCCTTTTCTGAACTGTCTTACCAGAGATACATTTTCTGAGCCTCAACTGGTGGTTTCTACAGATTCTTTCCACCAGTGGTGGAAAACATGGTCATGGTGTATGTAACCTCTAAAACATCAAGAACCTGTCAGGGGAGGTTTAGATTGGATATTAGAAAAACAATTCTTCACCAAAAGGATTGTTGAGCACTGGAACAGGCTGCCCAGGGAAGTGGTGGAGTCCCCATCCTGGAGTATTAAAAAGACATGTAGATTTGGTACTTAGGGCCATGATTTTGTGGTGAACTGGCAGTGCTGCCTTAACAGTTAGATTTAAAGGTGATTGTAAAGGTCTCTTCCAACCCAAATGTTTCTATGATTATATGATCCTGTGATTCCACTCCTTACTGCTAAGGCATCCACCATTGCATTAAGGGAACTTGTCAACACATTTAATGTATGAAAAAGATACAGAAATCAGAAATGGATAGGTTACTCCCCACAGTAGGGAAATAATCTGCTGTTTAACAAGATCTGCAAGCTCACTATTTGTCTGCTGATAACCAGAGTATTGGCCTGTAGTACATCCTGAAAAAATAGGGTTTGCTGTAGTAAGTGGGGTGGGCTAGAAGAAATATGTTGTTGAGTTTTAATGGGATATATGAGGACCTAGTAAATAATAAGTATGGGGCAGTTATTGTTCTGGGTAGCTTGGTGTAGGTGTTGCAATGCATGTTGGTGGGACAATGCTTAGGATGTGTGGCATTTGTAGGTTGCAGAACAGAATGTATCTGTGAGTTGAGATGAGGGAGTGGAACTATAGGAGTGAAGAACATTGGCAGTTGTATTCCTGATCATTGGCTTATTGTCATACATGTGTTATGGATTTAATAATAATAAAAAAAAAAGGTTGCTCATAACAATACCTCTTTTCTTTAAAATTTATTTATGTATTTATTTATTTTAAACATATAGGCCCAAAGCAGAAAAAATTTAGTTATGTCACTAGGGTTACTTGCTACTTAACAGATAGTCTGGACTGCTGGTATTTCCAGAAGGAAGAATGTCTTATATTCTAATATGTTCATTACTGAATTAGATATTAGTTGTCCTAGTATCCTCTACAGCTTGTCAGAAATCAGTCTGGCTCCAGAAATATTGCAACAAGAAGTGCTTTCAATTTTAGAAATGGAAGAATGGAAGCTGATGGAAGTATGTTAAACTGAGGAGGTCTCCAGATGAGTTAGACTTTTCTCTTATGTATTCAGTTCCTTTCTTAATTTTTTTTTTTCCTTTTCTGTAGAAAATCAGGTAACTAAAATAATAAATCCATTTATAAATTAAGCTTCAATTTTCAAGGTGATAG
Source organism: Chloroceryle aenea (assembly GCA_013399075.1). Taxonomy (NCBI): domain Eukaryota; kingdom Metazoa; phylum Chordata; class Aves; order Coraciiformes; family Cerylidae; genus Chloroceryle; species Chloroceryle aenea. The sequence continues at coordinate 293,998 of VWZY01002126.1, read as the reverse complement.
ATATTTAGATCCCATTCTGCAGAATAGCCTTAACTGGGAAATGTTATTGCATCCCCATAGATGCTTATATATACTAATACAAACTTTAGAAAAAGTGTTTTGTATAAGATGGGAAACTGATATACAGGCACATGTAAAAAAACAAAAATGACAGACTATGAAATGACTCCATATTTAGTTAAAGGTACAAAAATTCACTTGTTAGCTTTTGAGGTAAATGTTGTAAATTAATCTCTATATCGATCACTTCAGAATTGTATACTTACAGCATTAAAGACATAAAATTTAAAAATACATATTACCTAGAGATTTCTCACATTTCTTTTGAACTTCTTTCTTGTTACTTTTACATGAAAACAGACAGTTTATATGGCTTTGAAAATGAAAAGATTTTGCAAGTTCTTGGAATTTTTAGGTTTCATAGTAAAGGATAAATTTAAAGAAAACAGTTCTAACCAGATTTTACAGTATAAGCAATGCTGCCTGCATATATGTCTCACATCAGCATTAAATGACATGATGTAATGTGATATGACATGACATTCTCTTGGGGGAATACAACAGCTTGCAGAGACCCTTGCCCACATATAGGTCAGTTCTCTTTTGAACAGATGTGAGATAATTGCAAAAGGTGCAAGAACCTGCATAGCAGGGTCAGAGGGTGAATCCTGCTCTCATGCCAGTACAAACTTTCACCCAGAGTAATAGTTACATATGCAGGAAACCAGAATTTGGCCTGGTGGTATCACAGGTGAACAAAAGGGTTGGATTTTTCCTCTTGTCTTCACTCAATTATATAGGCCTAATTGAGTATTAGCATATTTAACTCACTGATATTGACAGATTGCATTTCACAATGAATTCCATACTGGGACAGTGAAGGAATTTGTTTCAGGTTCGATTGCTTTTTCCCAGTGGCCTGAATAGATGGAAACAGGAGGGGGAGCTGTGGGAACAGGAAAAAGAAAGAGAATTATTATTTTGCTTTTAAAAAAAATAGGAAGAAAAATAACTCCAATTTGTTTTAACCCTATTTGTTCTCACCTACAAGATTACTTTGCTTAACCTAGCAGAAAGAGGGCATAGGGCTGCCAAGTATAAGTATGCAGGGCAGTGAATGCAGAAGAGGGAACAGGAGTACTGAAAGTGAGAGACACTACTGGGATATGAAAATGTAAAAATAAATATGAGTGTAAATAACAGACAGGCTGGAAATCTGAAGGTTTTTAACTCATAAGGATAGCAAAGTCCCGCCTTCTTGTAGGAGAAATTAAAATTTAAAGCATTGTTAAAATAGAAATTGGCAGGTTAATAAAATATTTGGTGACTGAAGTAGCAGGGAACTGGATTCAGAGATCCATAATATTTCTTTTATAGTTCTGTGTGCTTGAGAAAGTTAAAGTAAGTCTAGCCTGGTGTTGTAAATGGTCTTCCGGGAGATCTCCAGCTTCTATAAGCACAAGAACGTTCAGAAGAGGAACTTACAAATACCTGAAGGTATTACTGAAGTATTTACAGAGGAGTGACTTCTGTTTTAAATTTGTGTTCTGCATCTGGCAGAGAAGGTGGGGACCTGTACCTTGCACATGTGCTATAATTGCTCTGTCTACTGGCTTCTGGGAAGGAAAAAGAGCAGCACTGCTGTAGGAAATGCCTGAAATAGCTTTATTCAGTTGTCTGTCTGCAAAGGAGGATGTATAGCTGTGAATGCTCAGAGGTCTTAGGTACTTCTTTTTGCCTCAGAGATAACTACCCAAGTGTGCTAGAAGAGCAGGGGCTAAGCACTTGCTTTTCCTACTGCCCACCTTAGATGGCTCCCTTGTTTTTTTTCCTCTGCATGTTTAAAGCTTTAACTGTGATTTTTCAAAGATCTCCATGGAAACAGCTTCAGCTACCTAAGCTAACACACCTGTCTTGGCTGTGATCATCATCCCCTATCATCCCCTGGAGAAGGGGAATTAGTAGCCCTGTTAGGTGTACCCTGAAGTTGGATATGGAGGTGGATTTCAGTGCTGAATTCACTTGTTCATTTAATCACAGCAGCAACAAGCTGCAATACTCCCAAGAAATTCTACTTCAGTAGTACAACAGATATAAAAAAACCCAAGTAATTTCCCACCTGGTGAGACATAGAAAGAAAATATGAGTTTCTTCTGAAATTACTAAGGTATTCATATCTGACAGTGCTAGCACACTGATATTAAACCTTTCCCACAGCAGCATACATGGAAAGTGGGTAACATGTTCTTTAGGTTCACTTAATATTTTGAAAAAATAGAGTTCAATAAATAGAACTTGCATTACAGACTTAAGAGTTTTTCTGTTTTTATGATATGCTTCTTTTATTATAAGTCTTCTTTACATCTTTAGTCACATCTATTTTACTGCTATTTAGTAAACATTTCCCCTTTTCTTAACTGGCCATATTTCTTAATAAGGAAATGTAGTGAAAGCTGTGGTGAAATTATATAGTAAATATATTAAGCAGTATAAAACTATGCATACCATTAAAATTACAGTTCTACTATTAAAATAGTGTCAAATTCATTCTGTGAAAGTGTTGAAAATGTTTTCTTTACTATGTTAATTGTTACAATGACAAGAAAATAATTTTATGTTCAACTGAAATTCCTTTGTTCTTTTTTTATTTACCTGTCTTACTATGTTATTATTGTGTATGATAGTATTTTATTCTATAAAATCTAGAAAAAATAAAATTTACCTGTCAAAGATAGGATAGTACAGAATAGTAATGCAACAGTAATTGAAAATGTTACTTCTACTGGTTCATGCAATATGGCCTACTATATTTAATTTACAGCACAGTGAAATAGTTTCCTCCTACTAATAAAAAACATTACAAAATATTCTTATCCTAGCTGCACCATGTCTTTTATCAGCAATTGTGTCACTTATTTAAGAGAGATTTTCAGGTAAAAACAACTTACTGTCCTTAATAAAATGGGGTCATATTAAACATTATCTGTGGGTGAAATGAGTAATGAGTAGCTGTAAAGTAGCTTCACAGTTAACCTGAGCTTTATCTAAATCAGAGCTAAAAGAGTAATAACTGAAAATCAAAACAAAACCTATACCCACTGCTTTCTGAACTAAGGCTGTAGGTCTACATACATTGTTCATTTGACAAGGGAAATCAAAACTAGCTATCACTTTCAGGCAGGCTCAACCCTGTCTATTCTTCAGTGATCAGTGGTTATGCTGACAAAGCCAAACGCATAATGTCCTACCCTTGTCTATCTTGTCCTGTACTGTGATTGAATCCCAGAGTATGAAAGGCTACATACAACCCGCACATGCATGGGGAGGGTGCAATGGGATGGAAGATGTAGGTACATGCATAGTGAGTGCTTTCACAGCAGTAGGAATCCATGTGAAGACCTCAGGCTGAAGGCATACTCATTATTAAGTTTGCAGTGACTTTTTAGACTCTACTCCCAGTTAATGTTGCTAGTGTTCCCTGATGACTGAGTCTGGTAATGGTGTTAATGAGACAAAGGACAGCTTTTCTGAATGATTTGATTAACATATTACATGACAATACCTGTTAATAAATAGTGAATCTTTGTGCACCCTTTAGGTGGTATTCATAGAGTATGACTTTCTTAAGAATAGCAATTTTTTTGTGCATTTTTTTCATTTTAATTCATAGGACAGAAGCAGTGAAAGCTTTCCCAGGTAACAGGGCTTCTCTGGATGCAGGAAGTTTATGAAAGGATTAAAATCTGCCTTCTCTCTTGGCACAGTGGGATTTTATAGAAACTGGGGTGAGGAAGGAAAGAGTGAGGTGGCTTCCTGACAGCAATTGAGCCAGTTCTGCAAGAGGCTGGAGGGTGCTGTTGGAGAGGCTCTTGTACTATTGCACATGTGTATAGTTTAAATAGAATCTTCTGCAATAGACTTGTGAATGTTCCCTCTTCATGAAAATGAAGTATTTGGGATTTATGCACAATAGCTGTTGAGACATGAATCATACTGTTATTTAAACAACTTCATCTAATGATAGAGAGATTCTGTTAGAATAAAATCACTGATTAGAGGATACTGAACTACTAAAATACATACTGCTGTTTCTAAGGAGAAAAAAAAAATGTCTGAAGAAGAAATAGCTAAAAAAAGTTCTCCCAGAAAAGGCTATTTATCTTGGAATGAAGCACTACCAGAAACTTTTGTTATAGCCCATTTTGCTAATTTGTAGCCTAGGTCTCATTAATATATTTTTATTTGGGCCATACTTCCTCCTAAGTTTAAGATCTGTCTATAAGAGATAATTGGACAATGAAGTCAGAGAAATTGCATTTATTATCTTTTTTGTTTTGTTTTGTTTTGGTTTTTTTTAATTAGCAATGGAAGGACCCATCTCTAGTAGACTCTCTGAAGACGAGATGACACTCATGCAGGAAAAAGGTTTTCAAAAGTGTTCAAACTGTTTTTAGAATTACAGTAAAAAATGCCTACCTGCAAAAATACCAACATTTTTCCTTGATACTGAATTCCCTGAAAATGAATCATATTCCACTGAAGTGATTTCTGACTGTAATTCATTAAGAATTGTTTATGAAGTTTCTTATCACATGATTTTCCTTGTGACTAAAGTTTCCATGAGATAAACTTACAAATGAGCCCATCCAGCAAGAGTAAAAGATTGCTTAAGACTCTAATGGGCCACAAATTGGATTGCTGAACAATCCTCTAATCTGTTGTCTCTGTTCTTCTTTCTCTATAAATAAGACTAAGAAAAAAAAAAAAAAAAAGCTATGAGCTGCTGTCAGTTGTAATTATTCCCAACTCAGATAAAATGTCCTGACCTCTGAGAGGTAGGTCAAATGTCAGAGAAGGCTTATGGGAAACAGTAGAAGGTTGAAGGCTTCTAAATAAGCTTTACAAGTATTTACCCCTTTTTGTAGAAAATAGCTGTGAATTTCTATACCAGAAAAAAATATAGAAAATGTCAAAGCACCTCTACAGTGACCCTGTTCTATTCTAATCTCTTGTCAGGCACATTGATGAGTTAAGTGGCTTAAAAGTTATTTCACCATCAGTGATGACTTGTATTGATGTCTCTTCAGCAGACAGCTTTTTATATTTTATGTCTAGATTAGACCAGTTTAAAGCATGATTTTTAATGTTTTCTGCATATATACATTCATGATGAAACTTGAATGAACATGTTTTAATTTCCCTGATTTTTCTAATCCATTCAGTTCTACTCAGTAATCCATTGTACATGCAATAAAATAATAGTACCCTGAAGTTTACAAGAAAATTAGTATTTTTTTAGCTGGAGGAGTTACTTGAATTAGGCACTTGCTCATGAAAGGACATAGTTCAGAAGGTGACTACCAAATGAGAAATAAACCATCAAACCCACATTTTTGTTAATACAACCTGAATTTTTTTGTTCGAGCTGAAGTAATTTTCATGCATAATACCATTGTTTTTCACTATAAACCCCCTGCATGAAACACAGCTGAAACACCGTGCCTAGCTTGAAATGAAGCAGGTTAAATGTGGAGCACAGGGAGAATGATCACCACTTACAAATGCTCTGGAAGTAATTTTATGTATAGATAAAGAAGATGCAAAGTCATGGATATGTGTCAAGGAGTGACAATTAGGAAACTCAGTCCAAACTGTAGTACCTTTTACCTGTACATTAATATTATTACTGTACTTATTTATAAAACATTAAGTGTATATTGAATTGTTTTACAGGCAAATAGATTGCTGGCTTGTAAGCACAGAAGGTTCTTGTTGACTTACAGGATGAATTAGTACACTCCCAGTATTTATAACACTTCCATAGCCAAAAAAATATCCCTTTTTTGACATGCTAATGGAGAGGACCCCTTGACTGAAGCTCTCTACCCTTTTCTCACTACCCTTTCTTCTATACTGAAAGACAATTTATGCTATGTTTCCAGTTCAACAGAAGTGGCTGTTGTCTCCAACTTTGAAGGATGTTGGGTTGTTACTTGATCAATTTATATGTCTGATTCCACTGAAGTTTTCAAAGAAAAATAGATGATATTTTGAGGTGTTGCAGAAAATAGAATATATAAATAAATACTCGCCTGTTGAATACTTTCTCCAGAGTATTAATATACTATATATACATAATATTTTATAGCCTGTTATCTGTTGAGTCTTACTAAACTTTTAAAAATTTTGCTATTGCAGGAAATACACTTTGAGTGACCTTACAATTCTTCCCTACAGTGTATAACAAATGGAATCACCTCTGTTCTTTTAAAAAAAACATGTAGAAAATAAATCTTCCATTTTGTGTGAACATAATCTGTGTAGACATTAATTTATGTAAATGGTAATACTTTCTACAGTATTTTCCCCCTATCTCTAACCAGCTAGGACACCTCTGTGTCAGGTATTTCATTATTGACCTTCTGTCTTCATTACCTCTAATGTTGTAGGTGATGTTTTAGTTAAAACAGCCTATTAAAGCTTAAAATGCAAAAGTCATGTTGATGTAGAAATATTATTAAAATTTTTTATTCTTCATGTTCTTTGAAGTCACATAATTTCTGTGTCATGGTTAGACGTCTATTCAGAAGAGGAAAAAATATGATGTGCTTCAGTAGAGTTAGAGGACTGTAACTTTGCTTTATTGCTAGGGGATGAACAGGTGAGCTCTGACTCCATCTCAGTTATATGGAGTATTTCCAGATATGAGAAATTTCTGTATGGACCTGCCAGTCAGGTGAGTAGTACAGCTCTCCTGAGTGAAATAACAGGATTTGAACAATGCTATCTATACAAAATACTGAAGTTTCAATAAAGAAATACTGGTTTGGTAGCTGTTCACCCTTTAACTGCCTGGAATAGTAACATTGCCCTAAACAGTGCATTCTCTCATTTCCTGAGAAATTAATTCCAGTGTTTTCTTGTTATAGCTATTCCAGTCACAGAGAGAAGTTTGTGACCAATATACAAACAATTTAATTTTAATCATCAGTCCTTTATTCATAAATATGTACATTTTCAGCCTTCTAGTAATTATGCTCTTTTTTTTTTTTTTTTCTTCGATGGATAGCAGAGATAGCTTGAAGTAACTTTGCCAGACCTTGACACACCATAAAACTAGATGGCATATAATAATGTATATCACAAGAAACTTTAATGGTTGGTGCCTATTTAGACATATGTCTAAGTATTACATGGGCATCGAGAAGGGCATTGTCTGTCTTCTGATGCTCTGTGGAACCAGTAATATTCTAATCTCTGACCATCTATGAGAAATAACTCATTTAACAGGATATGGCTTACCATATTGAAGTGGGTAATAACATAATTTTTGCATACAGTCAACTGACACATTTGTGCAGGAGCTATAAACTACAACATGATAAAATAAGCTTCTGACCTTGGATGCCTTTCAGTTCTCCAAACTGCAGAACTAAGACTTCACACTTGAAGTGACCAGCTGGGGAAAGAAATTTACACAGTTTTAAAACTGCTGCTCTCTATATAAGGAAAATAAAGATGCTTGGTTAATTGAAATTTCATGACATAAATTCTGGATTTCTAATACAGAAATGAAATTTGTCATTTTCTTTGTTTAGCACACATGAGTCAAGATTCGGGTATGTTTTCTGACTCTACACCAGCGGTTAAGTGGTTTGCTTTGAATATCTGTATTATTATGATTTCAAATAATCATATGAAAGTGTTTAATTAGTGTTTTGCGCATGCCCTTATTATCAGAGATATGGTATGACTCAGTAAGTGTAAGTTTTCTCTGAAACACTCTATACAGAGACTTAATCTCTTCTACAAATTTTATTCATATCTCAGTGCTTGCATTTCCCTCTAAAAAAGAATATTTGTGTGTCTTTAAAATTAGTCTAACATTATATAAGTACACATATATAAAAAAACAACACAACTACTCTATCATCATATTAATTATGATATAGTAAAATAACATCAACAAAATTCCATTAAAAGAAACAAAAAAATTGAAGTTATATTTTTAATATATAACTTGCAAAGAGATTGATGGTAAATTTATGAAACATTTAAATGACCAGTGTAACAATTTTTCTGTATGCAGCTTAAATATTGACTTCTGAAACATAGTTTCTTCTAGTTTGAATCCAAACCTGCTAAAAATTAGAGAAGCTTGACATCGAAGTCTTATAGCTGAAACATTTTCTAGCTGAAATATATTGTAATAAAGAAGAGAAACTAAGAGCAATAGCCAGACCTTGAAATGTAAGTCATCTTAGTTCTGTTAGGAAGAGATCTTTAAGATCATCAAGTCCAACCATTAACCTAGCACTGCCAGGTCACTTCCAAACATGCCCCTCAGCGCCACATGTACACATCCTTTAAATCCTTCCAGAGATGGAGACTCCACCTCTTCTCTGGGCAGCCTGTTCCAGTGCTTTATAACCATTTATGTGAAGAAATTTTTCATAATATCCAGTTAGATAGAAGCATGGTTTCTGATCATGTGACAAATTAGAAAAAAATCACTGGTAAATTCTGTGTGTGGTTATAAGCATTTGACAGAATCAGACATGTATTAGGAAGGGGCAAGATATGTAATGTCATTCATTGTCTACTTAGTCTGTGACAACATTCTGTTTCCATCTAAGTTCCAAAAGACCCACAATTAACTGAATTTAACCTAAACATCAAATTAAAGAAAAAAAAAAAAAAGTATGGTGAGGCTTTCTTCAAGGCAATGTGTTACAAATTGGATCTGAATTTTTAAGAAGGATTTGCTGTGCTCTTATGTTGGCAATTCTTGTTCCACATCTGATGCTTTTCTCGATCCTATTCACTCTGTATCTGGTATATATCCAGAACAAACATGCAAATTCAGTAGGGCCTTACCTGGTCATTATCTCTTGGCTTTTAGTATGGTTAGAGATGGACTGCCCAGAGAACAGAGTAATATTTTGGCACTAGTAAGGGTGGTTCTGTGCAGAGTGTATGTTCTTGCCAATGACATGATGTCTAGGCTAAGTAAAACATAGGAGACCAAAAAACTCACAAACCCACACCTCCCCCCTTCAAGAGACCTGAAGAAAATTGCATTGCTCGATTCCTACTCTCCCTTCTAAATGCAACCCACACCTATTTTGTACTTTGTTCTCAGGGTCATTACTGGTATGACAGTCTCATCTCTTTGTTTTTAGAATCTGTCATCCCCTAGATGAAGGGCTTGACTCCAAGGGTGAGTACTGATAAGGATGTGGAAGCTGCTGGGAAATACCATGCGAAATGAAGGGATATGTTTTAAGCTTGAAGCAGCTGCATAGTCTCACTTACACCTGCCTGTTAAAAAGAGGATTTGGTGAGGCATCTCACCACAAAGGCTTCCTTACTCTCATGTTTTCATGTAGGTTGACATTTCTGATGGAAGACACAAGACCAAAAACTAAACAGAGGATGGCCTGAACTTTCTTCAATATAAAGACAGATTTATTTAAATGAAGAGAAATAATACTTCAAAAGAAAAAAAAAAAAGAAAAAAAAAAAAGGACCAACAAAAGAATCAACCAGAACCCTGATTTTTGTGTCTGATTTCCTGATACTTTTGATTTCTATTTCTACAATACAAAAAAAAAACAAACACCACCACCAACAACAAAACCAAACCTAAACAAAAAGAAACCCCAAACAATCAAAATTCAAACCAAAACACAAAACAAACAAACAAAACACAAAAAACCCCAAACCAACAAAAACCAAATTTGAACTGTGATGACAACCACAGGTAACATTATTGAATGTTTTCTGTGGGGTGTAGTTCTGATTCTCATATTTAAGATTATCTTACTGGGTAGCATAAATCATCCCTTTATTTTAGATCCTTGTCTTTTTAAGCTTTCAGTGTAGATTTTCTGTTTGGTTTCATCCAGAAAGATGAAAGCAAAGGAGGGGGCAGGAACAGAATTGTTCCTTTTGCAGGTTTTAAGAAATATTATGAAAGCATTTTTATTAAGTGGATTTTTTTCCAAAACTGTATATTTTAATAGCGTTAAATAGCTGATTGTTGTAAGTTAACATGTGAATAGGAAAATGTCCACAAAATGATATGCTTTTGTGCTGTCCTACTGAGGTTTATATGATTTGACATATATGTGACTCACAAATTATACAACATGCTTTGTATTCATTTGATTAAAATCCTGTGTAATTTGTGTGTTTTAATCAAATCAACTACAAGCTTAATTCCTTAGTCTCCTGAATTATTCCAATCAATTAAACATATCAATTAAATTTTCTAAATATTTATTTCAAGGTTAGTCAAAGAAGACTAGAGGGATCTTCTCCAGTTGGTAATATTCTTTTATGGAAGAAGTCAATTATTATAGGATCAGGAGCCAGGAAATCCCTGTTTTTTGCATACCTTCATATTACTTTAACCTTTAAAATCTTAATGTTAAAACTTCACATCTTGAGTTTAAAAATGAAGCTAAAATATATCCCTTACATTGAAATGAGAAACCCACTATTTTTCATAGGGAGAGAGACTAATTCTTCTGGGCTTCATGGAACCATTATAGTTAATATATTAATTAAGGTAGTGACAAGAAATTCCTGAGAATGGGACCCTCCTATTAGTGTGTGCAAGCATGGAGTGCAGAGTAGGGCTCACAGACAGGCTGGACAGACACTAGATTAAAAAAAATATTGTTGCAAACCACCTGCAAGACTGACCATTCTGAGAGAATTAAATATGGTCATTCTTTTGGGAATAGTCTTTTTTTTTTTTGATTAGTACGCTATGAGGTAAAATGGTGGCATGAAGTCTGGAGCATGCTATTCTATAAAAATCCAGATTAAAGTATCCAGATTAAAATCATGTGAAAACAAGTTTCTGCTGCTTTTTACCAGATAATGTCAACTAAAACAGAGATTAATTTCTCTGATTAACTGATATAGATTTTAAACCTATACTTCCTCAGTGCCAACAGGACTTGGAAAATACTTTTCAGCAAGGTATTTGTTTATAAGAAGTTCAGATTGAGATTAATTGAAACTGTAATTTCAGATCAAATTTAGTATACAATAATAAACCAACAACAAAACCAACCAACAAGAGGACAAGGGGACATGGGCTCAAGCTCTGCCAGGGTAGTTTAGGTTAGATGTTAGGAAGAAATTCTTTACAGAGAGGGTAATCAGGCATTGGAATGGCCTGCCCAGAGAGGTGGTGGATTCACCATCCCTGGAGGTTTTTAAAAAGAGATTGGACATGGCCCTTAGTGCCATGATATAGTAATTGGAGTTGGATCAGGGGTTGGACTCGATGATCTTGGAGGTCTTTTCCAACCCAATCTATTCTATGATTCTATGATTCTACATTTTAGTCTTCATGACATATATTTTTGAAATTATGCATATTAGAATTTGAAGGAGATAATCCTTACAAGTTTTTTTTTCTCCCAAAGCAAATACTGAGAGTGGTTAGAGTTTTGTTTGAAACAGCTCTTCTACCCCCAAGAGTTGTGAATATATTTAAGTCTCAGTGTGCTTTGGGTTGTCCTATTGAAATTCTACCACTTTCTACAGAGAACTTGAAATAATATTATCACTAAGAACCAAATTCTGAATTTCTCTTTTGATTGCTCTTAACCTCCAACCTCTAAGATCATTCCCATGCTCTTGGTCAGTGAGTAAAATTAATTGTGTGGAGTCCTATTTCATGCAGAACTCTACCCTGGAGTGGATCTGGGAAAAACAGGGTAAGTGGTCAAGTGAATGAAAGCTCTGTTGTAAATCCTCAAGAAACTACAAATAAGACTGTCAGTTAACCCCAGTCTTCACTTTTAGTATCTTTTGGAGTACTTGAGTCTGTAACCTTAATAAAATTATTCTAATTCATTTATTTTGGTGTAATTTATACAGAAATCATTAGTTTTATTAGATACAATTCCTCTCTCTGTTCAGATAAAAGTTCGGGGCATGATAAGGCACATATCCAACATTGTTTCTTTAGTATTAAATCTAAGACTAATGGAAAAAAACCAACCCCTACATATTTTTTTCTGTGCTTCACTTTTTTTTGTTGTTGTTGTTTGGTTGGTTGGTGGGGTTTTTTTAAATCAAGTCTGTAGTTCCTAAGTCCTTCTTTCAACCACAATATTACTTTTGTCAGTCTTGCATCTGGGTGCAATGATTAACTGTTCTTGGAAATTTCCAGGGGACATTAAAATGAGGAAAAATGTGGAAGATCAGACAGAGTTAATATGTTCTGTACAAGCTGAGAAAGAGAATAAGAATGGGAGTAACACAGGTCATAATTGGCATACAAGTCTGTTCCCTTCATAAAGGTCCACTGGATAGGTCCTGCCCCCTCTTTCATCCCGGACTAATGATGGGCAACCTGAGGTTTCTACACTGTGTAAGTGATTTAACCTGACCTCTGCTATGCAGAACAAAACTGCCAAACACAGAGGTTTCTAAGTATTTTAATTGGTGCTGGAAAGGAAAGAGATGGGGTGGAGATTAAAAAGAAAAAATGAAAGGAAAGAGAAGAGAAGCAAGGGAGAGAGAAATGACTACTGATTGGACTAACTTTTTACTTAGTACAGATGCAAAAGTTGCTGATAAAATGAATTTTATTGTGATACATATTCCTGCAGTCAGGGGGTTAATATGTACTCATACACACACTTTTCTACTGACAGAATAGTATCTCTAAGGAGAAGCAGAGGATGAACAGAAGAAGAGAGAGCAAGCAGAAAACAAGCCACGAAAGATGGGGAAGTAAGGGGATGAGGGAAAGGAGAATGAAAAGCAAGTGTGTGAGACTAGAGTTTGTAAGACCTATGGAGCTCTATTCTGTGTATTTTCATTAAAAACTTGGGAGTGGGAATTATCTACAGCAGGAAGGAATGGGACATGTTTGAGAAATAAACAGGGCAAGGAACAACAAAGTTTTACACTCCTGAACTTCATACGCAGTGATCTGAATTACCTGAAAGTAATGCATCTGGGTTTCAGATGAATTATGCCTTGGCTGCAGAAACGCCACAGCCACTATCAGCACACTGTAGTGTTTGTTTGGAAATAATTAAGCTCAGATTCAGTGTTGTGTGAATACAATTTTCACTTTCAGGAACGGAGATTGCTCTGTATGGAGCCACTGGGGACCTGCAAAGTGTTCCCCAGTATAGATTGTCTGTGCTACCACAGGACCTTATCTCAGCCAATACATACAGAAAGTTCTCACTTTCCTTGCTGGCAGTTATTATCACAAAGTGAATTATTGAAACAGAGCCAGTCATACATCATCTTTCTGTCTAAAATCCAGTGCTAGGAAAGAATAATAAAAGTAAATAGAATCTACACAATCTAGAATGTGATAAAAAAAGCACAGACTACAGTATTGATTTGTAATAGCCCTATATCTCATAAATTCAATTAATAAGTTCTCATTAAGGCCTGAGATATAGATTCAAGATCTTCAGTTTGAACTACACATACATCCTCCTGAATCTGGAAATTGTTATAGGAATATATTTTTCTTTTCGTTGTTTTTTTTTTTCCTGGTACATCACTTCTGAAATTATGATTAGCACTAGCTGTTTATGAGGAGTGACTGTTACTAAGATACTAAGAATTTCAAGGAAAACATTTTGTTTAGCTCTTTCTTTTTTTTTTTTTTTTTTCCTATGATATTTAGTTTTGTTCAGCCCTTACTAGCAGCCTTTGTTCATAACTAGTGTCCCAGTATAAATCATGGGTCATAATGATAGAGCAAGGAGACAGATATCATGTGATCTGGGCAAAGATTCATAACAAACTGATGCCATAGTATATTTGTAATGTTTGATACATCTTACCAATGTGTCCACAGCTTATACATGTTTAAGAGCTTCATACACTGTTTCCAAATTTTGCCTCCAGGGCTACTTCCCAGCATTTCAAACAGGCAGTCTTTGTGAAACAACAGGCTGCAAAAATCTGACTGTTTTCATTACTTATTCTTTATCCCTTTCTCTTAAAGCTATTATTTTCTAATTGGGAATTAATTAAATATGTTAGTCTCTACTATTTGCTTTGACNACACTGGAATGGACTGCCCAGGGAGGTGGTGGAGTCGCCATCCCTGGAGGTGTTTAAGGATGTGGTGCTTAGTGACATGGTCAAGCTGATGTCCTGGTGTTGGGTCACAGGCTGGACTTGATGATCTTGGATGTCTATTCCGACCTCAGAAATTCTGTGATAAATAACTTAAGGCATGAGTTGAAAACTGTCTTTGAGTTTATTTTTAGTGATAGATTGGTCTTCAGAACAAAAACCTGGCTATTAGGATCACTTAATTTTTTTTTTTTTATGCTATCAACAACAAGTATCAAAGGATTAATTTCTAATAATGCATGTAATCAGACAGAAGTGAACTTTCCCGCTCTAAAGTTTTTCACTTATTTGTGGAAACAGAACAACCTCCCAGTAACAAATCTCTCTGGATTGTAGAGCTGCCCTTTGCAGTTTTATTTAATAGTCATTTAAATATGATTGATATGATTGATTAAATATGTTGGATAACATTCACATTAATGAATCTCAAAACATTATGGCACTGTAAGGTTTTAGATATGACAAATATTAGGTGCAATTTTGTTTTTTAGATAATTTTTTTGAAGATGGCAATAGGGATGTTTGTACCTTTATTACCTCTGAACATATCCTTTCGATTTTCTGGTTTTGTACTTTATCCAAGTTTAGAAATGTTTTTGTTGTTTTGTTGTTTTTTTGTTTCCTTTGCTTCCATAAGTCTATCTTCCTTTGAATAGTGTTTATATTCCAGATTTGAATATTGACTCCTGTCATTCTTATTTCTAGGAGATTAAGAATCGGTAATAATTAAGGACTATTTTAATTTATTTTTTTTTTTTCTTTTCTTCTTCTTCTTCAAGACTGGAACTAAGTCTCTGAGAGAAAAGAGATTTGTAAAACAACAATATGCATGCATCTGTCTTACCTGATGCCTTATCATATCCTCATGGAAAACCTGACAAATCTAAGCTTTTTGAGCTTTCTGAGACTATAACAAGGGTTGGGAAAAAGTAACTTGAAGTTACTACACCATTTCCATTTAATTGGCTCTTTTTCTTAGAAACAATATTTTAGGTAGACAGCAGCCAAAGGTGAAGTCATTGACTGAATATAAGTAGTGTCATTCCTGAAACTTTCAGCAAACAGAAATTATGTTGTATTTTTAGTGATTTTTTTTTTTTTCTTTTACCAGCAGTACCTTTCAAAAGCAGATTTTGGCATTTATACTGTAAAAGCTCAGTGGTCTACCTCAAAGGCAAAGCTGTCCTGGGCATCATCTCTTTAATAGAGGACATAGTTTCTCAGTCTGCTTTCCTATGGAGACAAGGCTCAGACAATACAGCTGCTCAGTTGTCCTATTCTATACCAGTTCTTCTTAGCAAATTTAGATCTACTTTACTTGAACCTGGCAAGGAGGAGATCATTATGTTTTAATGTTTGATATGTTTTAAGAAAATGTTTTAAGAATGTTTTAAGAAATGTTTTAAGAAAACAGGCAGCATGATAAAGAAGCAAGTTTTTCCAGTACTACTGGGAAAAATTAATTCATGTTACTAGCTGTCCCAGCTATGAAAGGGGCCTGCAAATTCTTAAATTTTAGTCAGTTAAACACAACAAAGTAGTGCACCAGAAACCAGGATTCGCTAGTTTCTGATATCCACTGAATAATCTACTCATTTGTGTGCACAATAATGCAGCAGAATGCTGGTCTGGGCATAAAAATATACATGTAGTATGGATGCAAATACCCACAAATGTAGCAAAACTAGGTATTTCTTTATGTTCAAAGCAAAATATCCAATCTTAGGAAAAGACAGAATGAAGGATTTTGACAATGACCCACTACAAATGAAATGGATGACAAATAGAGAAAGTTATATAGAAACAAAATTTAATGTTGTCCCCTTTGACAAGTGCTACTTATTTTTAAAAATGAAAGCAGTTCATTTTTGGGAGAAGAAGATGCTTTTGTAAGCAGTTCACACTGGTCTGTCTCAGACTCTTAAGAGGCTGTGACTCCAGAAAGACATGTTCATACCTTTTCCTTCCCACTTCCAGAAAGGATGTTGAATTGTGTTTGCTTAAGAAAGTTTTGGAACCTAACATTTCCCCTGCAAACACACGTTGGGATTCCTGGTAAAAACTAGTACTGGTATCTCAAAGGTGATGTGGTATGAAGACTTTTATCTTTTAAGGACCGATCCCTGGGGTACCAATGTTTTCCTGGGTCCCCATCCCTTTTTTTTTTTTTTTTACAAAGAAGCAGGGAGAATTTATAATCTCTGTCTCTCTCCCTCTCCCTTATCCTAGCATGAGCTCTACACATACTCTTACAAATCTGTTCTGTCATTTTCTTCCCAGATTCTGTCCTGATTTTGAGTTCCAAACAATCCTGCTCCACTGTCTATTCAGTCTTTTCCAGAATCTTTGTTTGCAAGCCTCTTTATTTAGTGTCCCTCTTTATACTATCACAGTTATTCCTCATTTCTTTCTGTGATGCCTCCCCATCCCCATTCACTTCCTTGCTTTCTTCCCCTGTTCTGAATTCTGGTTATGTCTCTCAGACTCTGTCCCCCTTTTGAAGCTTAATGATTGTTGTTTTTATCACTGTCATTTTCCTTTTATTCTTTTTGTTCCCATTCTCTCTCTTCCTTAGCCAGTTTTATTTTTCTAATGTTCTCCACACATCTTCTTGTCTGATTGGTTTCCTTTCCATGCTTTTAGTCAGAAAAAGACTTGTTTGTTCTTATATTGAAGTCTCTGGAAGGGATCCTACAGTTTGCAGGAATACTGGTTTCATTACCTATTCTACTGGTTATTTTTGGTATCAGTATTTTTATTAGCATTTTTTCACGGATAGTTAAATGTACACCACTGACTCAAAATTCAACCCTACTGAAATTTGGATCCCTGCTTCAAATTACAGGGTGGGCAGATGTCTTGATAGAAAAAGTTTTTGGAATAAACATAACTGTTTAGACTTCTTTTTCTCCATCTTTAGAGTTGGACAAATTAATTTAAACTGATATATTTTTTTTCCCCAGAATTTTTCAATGTGACATGGAACATATTATTAAAATGTGGACAAATTATACACAAACAGAAATCAATGTTTATGCCAAGGAGTGTTGGGTAATCTTGATAATTGACTCTGTTACTTGTCACAATAAAGATATATATGGTAGCTTTCACCCCACTTTTCTTCTTCTACTGTCAAACAGCCATGATGAGTTGATGCAGATAGACCTTCACTGACTTTAATGAGGCATTATGAAACACTGCAACCTTCCTTTTGTATGACCTTAAGCCTCTGCTTAAGCCTCTGACTGTTTGTAAATATATGCATCAAAAAGTACAATGTTTGTACCCTTTAAGTATTATTGAACCATAAATTAAACATTGACTGTGGTCATATTAACAACAGGCACAGATTAGCTCAAGGTGTCAATAGCAGTCAGCTTTTTCTGGGCATTAATTTTATCACTAAGGAAACAAGTGTGTAGCATCCTGGAGTGCAAAAGGAAGAGTGGCTTTCCTGAAAAGTGATGTACAACTTTAGGATCTCATCCAGCTAATACTTGCTAGGAAGTGCAGCATGACTATAAATTGCCTGAAAGTAGAATAATTTTTTCACTTAAATTGAATTTGGGGTCTCTTTAAGTTGTCTTTACAAGATATGCTCCAATATATATGTAATTAGTTTTAATAAAATATCATATCTTCTAGTCTTCCTACTTTGAAAATAATAGAAATATTGATTTTATAGTAGAACAATAGCATTCTTAAAGCTGTTAATAGTTTCTTGATAATACTAATTACACCCTATCACAGATTATTCTTAATTACTTTTTTAATAACATGAAAAATAATCTATTCTAACAGACAGTTTATTAATATATGTTCTAAATGTGCTGATAACAAACTGTAAGATACATTTACTGAATATACTGTCACATGCATGCTTCATTTCACTTATAAGTCAGTTGACCTTAAAAGAACAATCTGCAAACCAAATTCTTTAGAGAATCACGGTCTAGTTCATTCACTCAATAAAGGAACAGATACTTTATTTATAATATTTAAAGACAAAAATACTCATCATCTTTTTAATTATTATGGAATAAGGAGTATCCCATTAAAAAAAAAAAAAAAAAGTCATTTATTCTGAAACAGTGGTTTAATGTGAAGGTAATCTCCTGTATTCCAACTGTATTTATCAAATCATGTTTTATTGCCAGTAAAACTAGAAGTTAAACATATATTATCACCTTATGAGATTTCTGCTGCCTTCTAATCAATAGCCTGTTTAAAAGACTGCAAAACCAGTCTTTAATTTCAATATCTTTGTATTTATGTTCTTGATGAAGGAAAAAACAGAGAACAAGGTAGTTACTGAAAGTTGAAAGCAAACACCAGAGAACTGGCACTTCTTGAACCACAAAATGTTCAGTGCAAATGAAATAGAAATTTCAAGTTTATTTTCTTGTCAATTGGACCATTTTATTTTTTGTTGCTTTGGATGTTTCTCATGAAAAGTAACAATACCTTGGCATTTGATAGTTCTACAGCTGTTTCTACCTTTAGCCTTTCTCTTTCACAGGAGATTTATGATGCTGAATGCTGTCAAGATGTTGCAAATAATACCTGCCAAGGGGCAGATGCAGCTACAGAGGTCATGCAGAACCTCCTGGAAGATTCCCCACTGCATTATTGTCCTTTGTCACATTCTGGGAGAAAATAGCTATGTTAATAGGTTGGAACTTTGGTTAGAAAGAAAAGATTCCCACCAGTCCTTTCAGAGAACTACTTTCTTATGAAAAATAAACTCAACACCTTTACAGTGCTCTAGAAATACCAAGACAAAGAGTTTTTATTATTTTATATTATTTTTAAGAACTAAATTTGGAAACTCTGAGAATTAAATCTCCATTATTCATATATTTGGTTTTGGTTCTATAGGTTTTTGGTTGCTTATTTGTACAGAGTAAGGTAGATGTTTTACCCAGTCTGTAATATGCTGATAAGTCCTGATATCCAGCAATATTTTTCCAGTTATGTATGTATATTTAAATCCATGTTGGCAAGCATAAGGTCTCTTTACAGTTTTTTAAGAATCGGATTCTTAAAAAATTTTGATTGTTCTACTTCCTTAAGTTAAAGCAAGATGGCTGCCATATGAAATAAAAATCATACCTAAACCGATTTTGTTATAACTAATTAGAGCTATGGCTTTGCCCACTTCAGGTTGTTAGTAATACCCTTTTAATGTGGGGGAACCCAATTTAATCAAAGGCAATAGCTGCATTGATTTTTGTTCCCTGGCTTAGTTTTAAGCAATATGAATTATTGTTCGGGATTAAAATAATTGGCAGAGAGAGCACTGAATACAGAACAGAATGACTCCAATGCAGAAACACTGTTTGTCTCTCTGTCTCTCTTTGCAAGGGTAAGCTTGTTTCCCCAACACAGGATTTATAAGAAAACACAAATTAGTAGTTATCGGGACAATTCAAGTCTAGGCTCCTCAGTAGTGTAAGCATCACAGGAATGAAATTTTGTTCACACAATCACAACTACTGGATAATTTTAAAGTAATGAAATAACAATTGCTGTGAGATGCTCTCTCTTACTCTCGTGAAGTTTTGTAAATAATCACATTTTTTAAAAGAAAAGTCCAGGCGACTTTTTAAAACATGATGTCAAAAACCAAAGCTTGCTTTTAGAGATAATCCCCAGTGGAATGACTTTCAGATGAAAAATACTTTGTCTTTTTATTGACGGTCTTAGCTTCTTTATGTCTTTCTGTTTGCTCACATCAACCTTGTTATTTTTTACTTTACAAGAATGCAAGCAGCCTGCAATTCTTTCCTGAGACAAGTCAATACATTTTTATACTTTCTGGTGTTTTATTTTCAGGGAAGTTCACATGGAGAGGTTGGGCATGAATCCAGGAGTCCTGAGGGTAATTCCTAGAGCTGCAGCAAGCTGTGTGCTTACTAACAACTGCTTTGAAAAAATACCTCCAAATGGCAAGCTCATTGATGCTTGTCTGTTGAACCGGGTTCAGGAAAGAGATTACTTATGATCTGTTGTTCCTCTGTGCTATTACTTTGTGCTCTGATCCAAGAAGGGAAGGAAGTTTGAGGAAGGTGAGCGTGGGGGAAGATATTGGTATTTTGAAAGCCTGAGTAGAGATGACATTTAACAAAGATGAGAATTTGAGTGATAAATTTGCTACAATGCAGATGTGGAAAAAACAATAGTGCTTCATTTTCAATTTCTAAATAATTAAAGCTTCCTATGTCAAAAAAATCAGTATCAGTATAAAACATCTTAGAATCCTGCAACGTGGGTGAGGTGAACAAGGCACTGCCACATGCCTGTCTTACATGGGTGGGTATCAGAGACTGAAATGTCTGCTCATTTGCATGGACAGCTAATACTTCAGTTGCTGCTAATGCTACATAAATGTCCAAAAGCATATTTAAATATCTGTGGAGAATATCTATCACATGAACAATGCTTTCACTTCTATCCTGAATTAAACCACGTTTTATGGTGGTAGAGGAGACTAATGTACAGACATAGAAACCTTGGCTTGTTTGTTATTGTTAGAAATAAAATCCCAGTACAACTTTGAAAGAAATATAGGCCATAGTTATGGAGTATGTTTAAGGTACATATATTGTTAAACTAGCTATACATTTATTTCTTTTCTTGCATATAATAATACACTATGCACTATAAATTTAGAAAGTTACACATATTGGATCTGTCTGTGTTGCTTAGAACATCATGGGTGATTTGGTTTCTGGTCTTTAAAATCCTACTGGGCAATAAGATTGTGTATTAACACTAAGACACTAGTAAAAGTTGTCCAAATCTTGGTACTGTCTGTGCAGACCCTTTTGAGCCTACAGAGTACCAAATTCACATACCTGGTTTGCCAAGAAGATCTTTGGAGGACTACCTTTGGAGCTATCACCTATCTCCGAAGTCACGTGCAATATATCCTTGTATGCTTGTCAAAAGTTGTCCAATTTTATGTGTACCCTTAAGAAAGAAGACAGATTCCATGCTCAACTCATAGCCCAGACATGATATTATTAGAAATTTTGGAGACAAGGGCTTTCTCCAATAGAATACGATGAGATGCATGTCAGATGAAAAACTTTATACTATACAAGTTTATTAAAATATACGAGATATTGTATCTGCTCTTCTCGAACAAAGAGGTTGGGTAAGAAATTATTGTTCAGCTTCTTTTTCTCAATGTAATGCATAAAATCCTCAAGATGTTTCTGTTTATGATGCAAGCTTCTGAAAGCGATCAGTCACTGTAGAACATGGCTGAGCATGGCTAGTTCAAAACCAGACATTTTGGGGAAAGACAGATTAAGACCTAGTTTTAAAATAAATCCAGATTTTAAGTGTGTTTTTGAAGCCATACTTTTTACTCAGAACAAAAAAAGAACTCATCAGAAGATGTTACCTGTTCTGTTCTTCAGGATAGCTCAAATCTGCTCATTACCCAACATTCATTTGTCTGAATCACCCACATTTGCTCTGTAGAAAGCAGAGTAGAAAGTTCATGTCCAAAACCACTTCTGAATCTCTGTGCCTGCTCCTTGCATCCCTGCTTACTGCTTTACACAGTAGGTATTTCCATCACTCAGATAATCTCTGTGGCATAATCCCTTTTTGGAGATGGAATTGGAGAAAAGCCAAAGTGGAGATGGCTGTGCATGAGTCAAGACAGAGACATGTCAGTCACTGACAGGATTTCTAAGCTTCATTGTCTCAGGAGTAGAAGAATTTATGTCCTGTATTTTGTTGCCAGATAAAGCGCTATTTCCAGAATTTATTAACCACAGTATGTTAGGATTATTCTTTCTCTAGGGGCCTGAAATGAGCTTGGAAGGGCAGATCCTTCTATAGTTTGTGGGACAAACATTGGTAGTTTGCGAGGACAGATATGGAGGGATATGGAATTAAAGCCAGGACCATTAGCCCCAGAGACTGTGTCTGCCTCTGTGGGCAGAGGAAGAGGGAAAGGCTAGTGTGTCAAATGCAGATGAAGAAAAGGCAGGACTAGGAAATGTTAAATGAAGGAGACTAGTGATTCATGAACCCCTGTTTTTGTTACAATTGCTATTTCCTGGGGAGGTGATCTAAAGCCTGGTAATTCCCAGATTCCTCCATCTAAAACACAGCCTAGTTAGCAATAAATCTGGTAATCTCAGTCATATTCTGGGAAGAAGTTGACCTCTGAGTAGTTCCATCTCTCTTAGGATTTAGTATGGTATGCTGGTTGCCAGAGTATTGTGTTCTTCCTTGGCATGGTTGGCCTAGTCTGGTAGATGTTGCATTTGCCAAACTGACACCCAGGGAGGGCAGAAACTCTTCTTCCAGCAGGACCTGGCTTGTCAGAAACACGAAGAAATCTACTAAAAATGACCTGTACCTTGGCATATAGCATTGGTTATATAACACAGTAGCAGATGTCCTCATATGAGACTAGTCCTAATCCTATTCCCTAACTACTTTGGCAAAGTACCCTAGAGACTCTTCTGTCCTGAACCCCTAAGGTCACTTTCCTGCACAGCAAATGTTTTATCTTTCTACCTCATTGTTCATTGGGAATGTACTCTAAACTGATTGTGGCAAATAGGCAAAGCCCTCTGGGTGACAGGCATTTGGTGAGCATGAAGAATGGTACTGAGATTTATGTAAATAAAGTGGTGAGAAAGACATGAGAAAAAATGGATGGGGAGATAACATTTTGTACTTAGACCACTCTTGTTAGTGTCCAGTCTCTACTTTGAAAGTAGGTGACTACTTTCATATGTAGAAGAGAACAGAGTTGTGACACTGATGGATTTGATCTTTACAACTGGTGGGAGAGGAGAAAGGATTAAACAGGAACAGAACACATTGGTATATGTGACGAGGTTACAGCTAGGCTGATGGGAATGTAAGCATGTGTCACTAGGCAGAGCAGCTGATGTAACTAGTTGGTATTTCCCTGGACTCTCACATGACATGCAGAATTGACTTTTGTAACCTAGTTTTGGCTTACTGCCATTAAAGGCGATGGAGATCCTTTCTGGGAGTGAAAACTGTCCTTGTAAGACAAAAGTTGGTTGGGAGGTGGATGCTGTGTCTGTTGATAGTTGGTTTGGATGGCTATTGCACAAGCATGATAGTCCATCATTGCAGCTGTCAATGAAAGCTAAGTCTTCCAAAGGTGTCATGATGGGGATTCTCCTGTGGTGTGGTGGTGTGAATGCACAGGGAACAGGGCCTTTTGTTATTACTGTGGCTGCTTTTTTGTGGCTTTGGATATAGTTTCACCAAAAAAACAACGAAAATGTTATAGGAGTTAAGTAGTATGTGAATCTGAATATGAAATGGGGGTTTGGATTCAAGGTGAAATTAGGTTTAAAATTCAGATTTGATACAAGACCTTTTAACTGCTCTTCAGAGATTTTTGGTATCTTAATGGTAAAATTCTTACAGTGTCAGACTGGAACCAGAAAACATAAACTTAATTATTTTTGAATCTAATAAGAAAATGGCATGGCTTCAGATGTGAGTTCATTTTTTTGACCTATATCTGTCCTGTAATAAAAGTGTGGCTGGAAAGAAAATCCACAGATACAGTCTAATGGAAAAATGTCCTTACCGTGCCATCAGCATTATAGAAATCTTTGTTCCATTTTCAAATTTTGTCATACCTGAGAAATGTCACTAATAAAGCAGTGTGAATTGTTAATTTTTAACAAAAAAAAAGTTAAATGGAGTAAAAGACACCACAGGAAATTGTGTCACTGACTAATGTAGATGTATTGCTTTTTCCTTTCTATATCTTACGATGAAATGTGCAAGAATAAAAAAGTTTTACAAATAATGTAAATCCCACTGTGACTTCATTAGTCAAATCAGAAAGCAGATGTACTTTTAATAGGAATTTTTATATGGCATCATAGGCCTAGAGCTGTAAAATTTATATTCTTAATTTAAATATAAGGCTGTCATAACCATTAGCCTGGTGTATAATCTTAGATAAATACTAAGGTAATTTGTTTGCCTCGAGGCATTTCTGAAGTAAAGAGAGGATAGTGCAAGAGCAAAAGTAAGCAGTATGCTGTAAAGACGACACAGTTACTACTGGATTATTTCAGTTTATTTTCTCACTACAATAAAAGTTTACCTAAAAACCAGAAAGTTAAAGTATCACATGTATGACAGTATTTTCGTGTGCAGATAAAACAAGAATAAAGACATGTGTGAAAGTTATTATTTTCATATATGTGCTGTATATATAAAGAGTACATAGAGATTCTACAGCCTGGATGATTTTATAAAGCAAGAACAGGTAATCAGAGCTGTTCTTTCTGACCTTACAGAGAGTGATGGTATTTGTGCATTTGTTTTTAGTGGAAAGAAATTAAGATGGGTATCATAGATAGTATTTATTTACTTCTTCATTCCATCACAATTGTAATAACTATAAAATGGACATACTTTTTGGCTCAGAACACACTTACAGTTAACATATTGCCATTGCTATGTTGCTATACTATGAGTGGATTGTCTCTCCTCTCTCAGATTTGGTATCACACCACCTTCCTGGTTTCCTATTTTGTAAAGTTATATTTCATTACATCTTGACATTATAATTTTAATTGGCAGCTAAACTGAATACATTTTCCTTGAAAAATGTCAGTGGTGTTATGTAGGTGGCGATGATCAGTTCATTTTGAAACAAAAGTGAGTACTTGTGATTTTTCTAGCTGTTCTATGAGAGAACGGGTACATGTATTTGAAGACATTATCTTGCATTTCAATTGAATGACACTAGATGGCCTTCCAATTTATTTTTTTTTTTTACTTCTCTTTTAGACCATAATATATGGAGTAGTACTATATACATAAAATTCAGAACCAATGTACTAGCTGGTGACCTGCATTCTGCTCCTTATTGGTTATGCTTGAGTACATAACTCTTCTAAATCTAATTTTTGGTATATCATAGAACAAGACTGCATCATTTTGATTGTCTGCTCTGATGGTCATTTATTACTGTAGATGGCAGGGTTTTTATCTTTTAATATTAACACAGTGCAAGTGAACAAATATTAGTGATTAATCTGTTGTGGCTAGAGATGGCTGATATTCTGATACTTACTTTGTTGAAAAACATACAGTTTTGATATTGTGAATTATATTGACCAAAGTTGTCAATAAAAAGATGTTTTGTAAGCATTTTGATTAGTACAAATTATTTCTTGTCAAACTAACATTTGGGAAGTAGAGGCACATGAAAATCAGTCTTCTACATCCAACTACAATCGTCATCACTGTTCGTGATGAAAAGTCCCTATTGTTCCAATTTATCTCAATCTAAAGTCCCCAACCCCCTTTCAGTTGGAAAAGCTCAATTTCACAAGTAAAACCTCTAGGCGAACAAATATCCCACTGAAATTACCTGATCAATAAGGTGAGATATTATTAAACTGGAACAGGCAAGGTTCGTCTGACCTGAAGGATTAAATTTTGCAAAAGAGTAATTAATTTTTCAGTGCAACAAGTTATGTGCTTTACTTTGTAAAGCTGAGCCTTCAAATTACCAAATGTGGTTTGCAGTTTATCATATTGCTCATTTCTTGTTGAGATTATCTTGTCACCATGCTTGAAGTACAACCTATGTCCATTTTTCCCTTGTGGTCTCTAATCCTTTAATATATATGCTTTTTATTGAGGATGTGGGCCAACTGCCATTGAAAAAAATGGAAGGATTCCTAATGGCTTGAGTTGAAATAGGATCAAGCCCATGGGAAGCTAATTAGCATGGGAAATATGCACATGGTTATTCAATTACTGTTTATTTGTGTCTAAGTAAACGGAGTACCACCAAACTTGCAAATCAGGCTGCCTCTAAAGGTTTTCCTACTTTTTGTATATTGCCTATCTAGATTGACAGCACATATAAGTAAATCAATGGTGACATTAGACATGTGCAGTCAGTGTATGAAGCTCCACACTTAATTTCATGCCATGCTGTTTGCATTTTCATGTGAACTAATATGACTGATGGCCCCATGGGTAGCAGTTTGTGCCAGGTTACCATGTCTGGGTTCTATCTGAAATAAGGAGTTTTAACATGCAAGCAATACAAGAATAGCAAGAAGATGATGAAGATGGGGAAGCAACTACAATTATTCATGTAGTCTTTCTGCTTTTGTTTTTTTTTCCTTCTTTTTTCTTTTCTTTTTCTCTTTCCTTTTTCTTTTTTCTTCTTTTTCTCTTGTTCTTTTCTTTTCTCTTTTCCTTTTTTTTTTTATCTTTTTTTTTTTAAGTCCATGAAATAGAAGTGGATTTAATCCCAATTATAGATGTGGAGACAAGAGTAGGAGATAATACAATATCTTGTCAACCTGGAAGCTTCCAGTGGCAGCTGTCACATTTGAAATGGAGGTCTGGTGAAATGCCTATTGACTGTGATACTCAGGAGACACAATCATGAAAATTCTCTCATTCGTTTAATTAACAAGTAGCATGATTTCTTACATAATACTTTCAAAAATTGTAATTTAAGTGGGCTGTTTCTGTCAACATGGTTTCAAGGGGATGCACATGACAAATAAGTAAAAGCTTTCTAAACACATCTGGTTATTGTCTCATGGTCTTGAAGAAAAACCTCAGATGAACATCTGCAGATAGTTTAAATAGAAATGATCTTGGAAGTACCTTTCATTTCATAAAAGAGCAGTGAAATATTGCAAAGGATATGTCAATATGTTATATTTACATATGAAAATTGTTTTATTAAGTTGATATTATAATGAGAATTAAAGAGCTTTCTGATGTTACAAATACACAAAATAAAAGTGGCAGCTATCTCCCGAGAATGACTAGTGGCCAGAGTTTAAGTCTCATCAAATTAATTTCTAACTTCTTCTTCCTTTCCCAGCCTTAACTGATAGATAATTTTTGGCAGCCCTGTCTGCAAGTGATTACATTTAAACTTTTCTATGCCAGATGTCAGTTCCAGGATGAAAATGTTGAAGTCCTCTTGATTACACTATCCTTTTCAGAACAACTGTCTGGTACAACTATGGGGGGTCTTGAAACAACACTTTTTTGAAGGAAAAGCATTTTAATTTTGAAGCATCCCACACTATGGAATATGAAAAATTGTAAACAGACATTGAACAAAATATCCAACATAAGTGATGCTCAAAATAGCACTCAGATAAATACAGATCATGGGTTTGAATCTCTATCAGTACTAGCCTGTCTGTTATGATTTAGTTTATGTTTAAAATTCAAAGTGTTTTGGAACAGCATTTTGTTCTGTGTTTTGATAGTGTCTACTGTAAATGGCTTGTGGTCTGTGATCAGAAACTGAACTAAACAGGAATTAAAATAATGCATCATCTAGACTGTAAGTTTCATCAAATATGTTGCTTTTCTTACTCAAATACAAAATCAGTGGTGAATCCTTAGAATAGCTATTCAGTATCCATGGCATATTTCAAATTGTAATGGCTATGAACAGTAATATTTTTAAAATTCAATATTTCTCATCAGCATAACCTGCAGATTGTGAAGTTCTGGTCAAAATCTGCACCTTATGCAGAAAGATTTTTTTTGCTTCACATACAGCTTTATTTGAAAGTATTGCCTCATCTTTGAACAAAACATTTTCTCTGTTCAGGCCTCTACGCTAACATAAACATATTCTTTAGCTCTCAAGAAAATCTTTGCCTTTTTGGAAAACAACAATCTCAACTTGTCCTTTTTATTCTTCCTTCTTCCCCCTGACTCTTTCCGGGGAACGTCCATTTTCCGTGGAGTGAATTAATTTACTGAAGAACGTTCTTCCTCATCTTCTTTCTGCTCCTGGGTTGAACCAAGAAGTCCAGGTCAGTGTTCCAGGCTGTAGCCCTGACTCTGATTTTTTATTTTATTTGTCTTTCTCAAAAATGTCACTTAATCATTGTGCTAGATCTTGAAGACATAAGCAGAGTGTTTACAACGCACATCTGCAGAGAAAGAATAGATATTTCATGGTTTCTGGAAATTCTGCAGGATAAATCATGCCCCTGCACTTGGAAATTTGACTTAGTGTAAGATATATGAAGTGCAAAGAGGAAGCAGTGGGACAGAACAGCCATGGTTGTGAGTGTTGCCAGTGAGAAGACCATCAGTAGGACAACCAAGCGCTGATTGCCATAGGAAACCTGTAAGTGGGATATACTGCAGATAGCTTCCTGATGACAGATATTCCATTTCAGGGTAATTACAGACCATATGCAAAGCCAGAACAGCCCCCTTCCAGTGGCTAATGATGTAATCTCAATAATGGTTTCTCAAACTGAAGTCAGATTTGTTACTTCTGTCACACAACACCAGAACAGATATAGTTGATTTGGTGAGCTGCTGTACACTGTAGACTTGTGATATGCACTTTACACTGTTCCTTGTCTTTTTAATGGTTGAATTTGTAAATACTGTGAGAAAAGTTTCATAGATCAACATTACAAATTTTGAATAAGAATATGTTCTAAAATTTTTTTAATAAGTCCACTGAGATATTTATCTTGTAAATCTATTCTTTATAGTGACTCAAATTTAACGTCATAGTGAAAACAGCAGCAACACTTTAAACTCCTCTTGTCTGAGAAGCTGTATGTATCAGCCACAAATAAAACGTGCAAAAAAACCTTTTCTTTTTCCAGTGAGTCTGCTTCCTTCTTGTTGAACTGCTACCACTGTAAGCAGTAGTACTAAATGTAAGGTACTGTATAGAGTGTGGCAGGGATTGTTCTCTGTCCCAAAGATGAACCATTTTTCCTTAAGGTTAAGCATTGTAATCAGGTTTACACGTATATGGTAAAAATATTTTCCTCCTCAGATCACAACATATTCATCTATTCTGCCCTGATGACCCCTTTGCCCCGACTATTTCATAAGCTATTCCTCAGTGCTTGGCATGGCATGTGCTTGAATCTCTGACTTTGTACTGTTTGCTATACTATGGATGACCTAGAGACCCAAAAGTTCAAGCTTTCTTGAATTAAGGAGATGGAGCTGCTGGTAGAGCCCTGCCAGGAAGGGCCTCTGCTCTAGCACTTGCCACCCCCTGTGCTGTGCATTAACCCAGTACCTCTACCCAGGAAGGGGCTCCCAACTGAGCTGGCAGCTGCCACAGGAATACAGTTTGCAGTTGTAAAAAGACTGGGGAGATTTTGGTGTTTTCTGTCTGTGTGATCAAATGGGATCTTATTACTTCTGAGCAACAATGTATTGCGTTCTCCATCCCAAACACTAAACTGCACTCTTGAAAACCTTCTCTACATTGAATAACACCTGTGGTGAATGATGGAATAAACAACAATCAGAAAATTATTCTGATATTGCCACTGATACAGTGCAGTTTTAATAGAGGGGATATTTTTGTATATGATTGAATTGACTACTTTAACTTCTAATTAGAACATCTGCACATATTTTTAAAGTATCTAACTTGAACTTCAGAGTATTTTTCTAATAACTAAAAGAGCAAACACATAGGGAAAAAATCAACAGATGGAACATAATATCAAAATGATCACTAAATCTGTTACTGCTATCAGTACATCCCTTTGAGCATTCAAGATGTTGATTCAGGTATAAAGCACATCAGGTGTTTACATCCTTTTAGCATAAGTAAAGTACAATTAATAGTTTAAAAATCTTTTATTACTCTGCCATTTCACATAATGTACACAGCTACATATCTTAGATCTTGTATCCACATTAGTATTTCTTCCAGTAATATGGAAAATGCATTTATATTTTTAGATTTATTCATATTAAAATGTAGTTATTTCTTGTTGAGTCTGTCTTCTGAGTTTTATGTTACCCGTATCTATATATTTAGTCTTCCTTTTGCTTTAGAGAACATCTATTTCAGTGCAGTTCAGGTGTTACTCTGAGACTGGCTCAGTCCTTTTTATTATCTTTCAGTACAAAAGGAATTAGAAGCAATTAAGCAAAGACTTTAGTTGTCTGCAGATGAACGAATGTGTCCCTTTACTAGTAAGGAAAAGATAATGGGACAAACTGGAACAGAAAAGTCTGTGCACACACAGGTAGAATCTCTGTTGGTCCAAAACAGGATTCCTGCCTCCAGACTATCTTTAGAGAATGGTCCTTGACTTGGAATAGTCCATGCCCCACAGTATCAAATTGTGTCTCAAGAATTTCTTGGGTGAGCACATGTCAGCATGGGCCAAAAGCCTGGTAGGAGCTGTTCAACAGCAAAGAAAACCAAGTTTCAGTGATTAGGATGGTTCCCCAGCAGTTTAATTACTCAGTACATTTGTAACCCGAAGGTACCATTCCTTTCCATGTGAGCATGTAACCACAATAAACAAAGTGACAATAGTTTTCTTTTAAAAAGTGATTGAAGTTATGACAGGTAACCCTTTGTTTTCTTACACAACAGAAAAGGTATGACATGTACACACAGGTAGTCATATGGGATGAAATGCCTCTGTAGATGGGGTTCTTTCTCCATCCTCTCTGTGCTCTAGAGTACTTTTTTCAGGTTGACAATGCAATGATCCAAAATGTATTTCTTCTTGATACATTGCTGATACACACTGTGATTTTAAAGACTTTTAAAAAACTATCTATTTTCTGATATGTGAAGGACCTGTATTTCATAAAGATATGAGTTTTGATTCCTTCATGCTCTCTCATGCTTTATTTTAAGAATATGTACATTTCTATAATGCTGTTTCTGAGGTACCTGTACTTTACTGATTTCTTTTATTTCTGAAACACTCAGATGAACTTGCTTTTTTTGTTTTGTTTTGTTTTGTTTTGATTTCTTCCATAAATGCTGTCAATCTCTGATCTTTCAGCTTTTTAATATTTAACAAGTGTGCTGTATACTTAATTAAAGTGCTGCTTTGACATAAGTTTTCAGAAGTTCATCTAGAAATGTTTAGGGAGAGATGCTCCTATGCTACCTAGGTTGAAACTCCTTCTACCTTGACTTTTTTGAACAAGGATGATCTGCAGCATTTTTAGGGAGGTACATCTTTTGGAGAGTGCTGGTCACTATAGCTGTCCTTGCTGGCTCTCCAAATGTGTGACAGAACTCACCAGACCTAGGACTAGAAGAATGACAACACAATTAGAAACTCCAAAGTTGAATAATCGTTTCAACATGCTGCTACAGCTGGGACTGCTGTGCTCTGCCATACCAATGAGCTTCTGATATGATGACACTGATAGAAAAATCATTGCTTCTCTTGAGGCTTTATTCCATTCCTTAATCATCTTCATTCTTAAAAAGATGCATCTTGATTCTAACTAAAATTGTTCTGCTTTGACATTTAGTCACTGACATTTTTTTGGTTTGCCTAAGTATTCCAATGTCTGAAAATCTTTCTGTACTTCAATGCTGTGATCAGTACTTTTTATTTTCTTTTTATTGTTTGGTTGGTTGGGTTTTATTTTGTTTGTTCTCGTTTGTTTGTTTGTTTTGTTGTCATTTTTTTGGTTGCATTTTTGTTTGTTTTGTGTGTATTGTTTTTCGTTTGTTTGCTTGATTTTGAATAATGTATAGCCTGAGCTCATTCAGGTTTTGTGAGGTATATTCTTCAAACCTCAATTTTTTAAGACATTTGAGGAATATTTCTAACATCATTTATACATTGGAATTTGGGAACTTTAGAGATGTGTTCAGACATAAAATGACTTAAATTATTATCTATTTTCTTTTTTTTTTTATAGATAGATGAATTCTACTGCAGAAGAAGTATGTCCGTTTTAGAGATGAGTACAGTACTCTCCATCAATAGTTGAGGTCAGATATTCAGAAGAAGAACTCTTCTATTTTACATGCCTGATTTAGAATCATACTTTCTGTCTAGAAATTAATGGTCTCTAGGCTGAAGCACTGAAGAAGTTTGCATATAAATTTGCTCATTTGCTGTAAAGAATATCTGTGAAATTGGAAGTGGTCAGTATGACTGGAAAGTCAAAAAAGTAGCATATATGTGTGTACATTTAAGAAAACAAAAAACTAACAGCTACAGACTTGTTGATATAACCTTAATAATATACAACATTTTTGAACAGTTACAGAAGTGAAGAAGAGCCTGAGATTGGAAAGTGAATTAAAATGAGTTAAGATACAACACAGTTTTACCAAATACAGAACATTTGAGTCTAATGTGATACTTTCCTAAGAGAAGACAACTGATTTTCCAGACAAGTGAACTGCAGTAGATCTCATCTATCTAGAAAACAGTGCAGTCTTTGAATAGAGTGCTTCATGAGAGGTTATTAGTTCAACAGAAGCTGAGTATTAATACAAATACTGGTATGTGTGTAAAGATCTGGATAAGAAAAGCCTATATTGGGTGAAGCTTAAAGGGGAGCTGTTGGGTTGGATGAAAGCCTTTACACAGAAATTTCTCAAAGAACAATGATGTAAGCAGAGAAATGAAGAAAAACTTCGATCTTTTTATCTAGTTGCTGCCTTGTGATAGTGAAAATTAGAATTCATGTGAGAGACTCGGAAGATATCATTAAACAAAATGATAAAAGGAGCCACAAAGTTCACACCCAGAACTCAAACCATGACATGGCATGGAAGATGGACAGAAAAATGCTGCATGTTACCTTACTGGTCATTGACATTTATTATGATTAACAAGGAAAGCAGGATGATCAATGCAATCGCTAGATGCTAGTGAGAGGTAAACAGATTTTTATTATGGAAAGGCAAGATCCTCAGATTTTTTGTAACTGGAAGAGTTAAATGGCTTAAATATTTAATGCTTGCAGCCTTTTCTCTGTGATTTACTATAAACAGCAGAAAGTCTGAGAATGATTGAATGGATGTTTTGTGGTCAATATGAAATACGTTTATGATGAATTAATTCAATTTGACATAGCCTATTCACAAAAAAAAAACCCAAAACCTCAGTTTTATTCTAACTGTAGCTGACGGTCTTAGGATACATACACTTCACAGAATCAGGATGATCCCTGGGTAAAATTAGCATGGTGCAATCCAGCAGATTTTGTCCTCTCTATGCATTTTATCTGTATACATATGTGGTACTGAGTATGGGAGCAGCACTTAGTTGGCAAATAAACAGAGGTTGTGTCATACTCCCCAAATTTGTCTGGAGATCACGTGATTCAGGAATTCCCAGGACATTTTCAGATTTATTGCTATGAGAAATCTGGAGCTACATATGGTGAAAGAAAATGTTCTCACAACATAATAATCAGAGCTTAAAGTGGTGAGGACAAAAATTAAAAATTATCTTTTTGGAGAGGATAGAGACTCTTGGAATACTTGGACATTTCTGTCTCTCACTCTTGACTCTTTCAAGGAACACAGGTAAGTCACTGAGGTCTAACTTTCATGTAGAAAGGATGTTTTAATTTTTGACTCCTTTTGACAAGTTATACATAATCCTACTCATTCTATTGTTTATTATAGTTTCACCTAATGAGGGCAGGGGTGTAACCAGTTTATCAGCTACAGATTGCCTTGAAACTCTTTTTAAAAACTGAATGAATTAGTTGTCATCCAGAGATCTTCTGCCAAAGAAGTTTTAGAGGAGAGGTTGCACATTATTGTTTCAATATTTCATCCTGAAGTTCCTACATTTGGAGGCAGTTACAAATAATTTTGTCTCTTATTACTACTCTGCTCTTCAGCTGAAACTTCATCTTAAGACAGACCCTCTGATGAATGCTCTGTATAATATTTTGCCCACAGAAACAAAAAAGCCAAATAAATCATCAGTAAGCCAGTCATCTGTGTAAGTTATCTGCAGAATTTTTCTGTTTGAATGAAATTAATTACTTGAATCTTATTATCATGTTAACATTTTTCTAACATCCCTCAGAGAAGAGACTTGAGAAGTAGAGGAAACAGCTCTTTCAGGATATACTATAGTGGTGGCAGCATGTCCTAGCCTAAGACTATCTGAAATATTTAAATCTGTCCCCATGGGCTCTGGTGTAATTCTTTCTGTTGGAATAATACTGCTACAAATCCTAACCTGGAGCACTATGACATGAAAACACAGGCTCTCATTATTTTTCCTACACATGGCTAGATGCAAAATGTGCAGATTTAGAACTTGTTTACAAATCCTTACTGAATACATAGTTGATTGACATTCAACACTTCAAACTCTTAACTGCTCAACATAAGACATGGTAAACTTGCATTACATTGAAATAACTTTCTTCTTTGGCCAAAAGAGAATTGTGACAAATCAAATACTTGAGTAAATCACATCCTTCAGTAAACTAATGAGAACACGGTCATGGTGTTGGCAAGCTGACAGTCTTACAATCTCTCAGTATTTGTTAAATTTTTGTTTGGCTTTCATTTGCCTTAGGTCATTCAAACTGCACAGTTGTGGCTTTTACATGTTAGTGAAGAATTTCTCTAATTCTATCTGGCAATATTTAGATGATTTTTTTTTTTTTCTAAATCTACTTTTGAAACAACACTGAAGAAAGGGATTTTCAAAAGTAGCCCACATCTCCTTGAAATTACTCAGATCTATGAAAAAAAAGTCCATTGAATTAAGTGACTGCCTGCTTTTGAGACTTATTTATGTATTTTATGGGATTAATAGCACCTTTCCCTATATGTGAATGGTCATAGGTTGACTTAAATATCTGTAAGATGAAGTGCAGCATTGATCTTGCAAATAGCTACTACAACTTACATTGTATAGTTATACTGCACTGTGCTTTCTTAGAAATCCAAACAGAACAAATATATTCCTAGGCAACAATATATACATGATATCTGTAAAATACATAATGCATGATATGACAAATATGTGCTATACTTGGTGGTAAAACTTTATGCCTAATATCTCTCCCAGAGTATTTGTATGAGAACACTGTCAAAATACAAAAACCCCCAAAGAAACAATCAACAAAAACATTGACAAGCTGGAGACAATATTGAGAAAGAACCCATTAGAAACTCAAATTACATTTTTGGCCTCTCAACAATGGCTGACCCAATGACACAATTTATTTCGGTTGGAACGTTATACTGTCTGACTGCTGCTGCTTTGCAGTGTTGTAATTTGGAAGGATTTTTACCTCCTTAGTTACAATAAACCAGAACTATTGCCTTGTGAACAGAACAGAAATTACAAGAATAGAAACATTACATCATTCATGCTAGTGTTTTTCTGTCAATTTCTAATGGCTAGTTAGCTTGTGAAAATCTACATGTTATTTGAGTAAGTGATTTTATTGCCTTTCTATGATAGACAGTTTTTCACTTTACCCAGCAACATTCATTTGCCCTTCTCACAAAATTATAATCAGGCTTTCGTTTTTACAGTGCCTGTTTTAAATGCAGTAGTTGGAATGTTGCTAAAGACTTCCCTTATGCTAACCTGTTCTGATGATTTTTATTGAAGTGACTGCAGATATGAATACCTTAGATTGAAGAGACACATTCTCCACTGTTCTAGACTCTAGGCTGTTAGGAGAAAGGTGCTCACACTATGTTTTTCCTAGAGAAATGTTCCTGAAACAAGGAGACTTTTAGTGTTTGCTACAGGGATATGCAAGCTCTGTGCTGTGTCAAATATCTGCATTTTATGTGGTTTGGAGCTGAAATTCAGGAATTTTTCCCATCCTGAACAGCAGCAAAGCTTAAGCATGGGCTGGGTACTCACTCTGTGTGTTTCTGTGCAAGTATGGGCAAGTAGAGACATTTTTGGTTCAAAATGGAGATTCCAGTTACCTGGGTGTTAGAGAACATCAGAAGGGAATCATTCTTAATCCTGTCTCTCTGAGTCTTAGACACCTACTTTTTGCCTATGTCTAGAAACACTTTTTGATAACTTGAAATCATAACATAATCTACTCTTTTCTGCTTAATATATAATTAGACATAATGGTATAATTTCTCCTGGGTGATCAGGTCCCCTTCTCTTCTCTGCTCCTCAACACAATACACATATGTTAGGTGAATGAAAAAATAGTTAAATTCAATATTCTTTCTTATGGTACAAAAGAGTCAATGCAATTATACAATCATTATGTAATTGGTTTCTGCCCCATTGTCTCCTTCTTGAATATTATCGGACACATTAAAGTAAAATCTGATACATTCAAACAATGACATGAATTTGAATTTGTAGTACTAACCATCACCAGTAAAGGGCAAAAAAAAAGGTGAGTAATTTTTAGTATGTGAATACAAAAATAAGTGATACTTCGTACGAGTTTATTTTTGCCGTGGAGTTAAACAACTAAGCAAGGTGAGGTATTAGAGCAACAAATATAATTAAAGAGACATATTTGTTACTTAAATGATTTTGAATGAATAAGATACTGGCACTTTTTTCTGGCAGTCTGCATAATGATAATGCCATCAAATGATGGCATTATTTTTGCAGTGAATATGCGGAAGTATATCCTAAAGCTGGATGGTCCTTATTGTACAGTTCTACTTTTGATGTAGCACTTTTCTGACTCTTCCTGCTATGTCACATTTGTCCAAAGAAATGGGACTGAAAGTTGTCTGAGTTTAATTTCATCAACCAGACTACACTAAGTAATTTGGATTTTAGATAGCTGAACCAGTGATCTCTGTGATCTGTGAATATGTTCACTTCTCTAGTCTTGCCTGGTTTATTATCTAATAACAGCAGGTTGTGGGCTTCTTCTGAATGAGCCAAAAAATTCTGCTAGGCGTGGTGCAAGAAACTCTTCCTCAGAGCTGCAGTTATATGCCAAGACAGAGGACATTTGTTCAAGGAGGTCTCAAGGTACCATAGATATAGTATCTTGCTCATTACTGCATTTTGACACCAAATTAAAGAATTTATTTTACCACTGTTCTTCAGTAAGATGGTAGAATCTCATGGAAGTAGCCAAGGAGTGCTGTGAGAATAGGTTGAGGGTACATGGAAAAGTTGTTACCTCTGCCTGGCAGGAGAGGCTGCTGCTGCTGATTTCAGCAGAATGATCATCTCAGCATACTTGGTCTTCAAGTACATAACAGGTAACTGCTTCATGTGCAGTCATTTAATTAAAAAAAAATACTATTTCAATAGTTGCCTTAATGTAAATAATGTTAATTGCCTATAGTAAATATAGTTCTTAATTTGGGTCACGGATTGTACAATGTCATCAGTAGACTACTCCTAAAAAGGGAGAATAATTACAATATAAAAACTATAGTAAAGTCATGTTTAAGTTTAATTAATGCCATCGATTTTAAATGAAGATAGTCAAGCCCTAGAGTGCAACAAAAGCTTTAATTTCCGTGAGGAGCCACATCTGGGATCCTCCTACAGACTGCTTCCCCATAAACCCAAGATACCCAGTTCATCCCAGGCCTGAGCACTGGTGTGGGCAGCCCTGTGCTCTGTCCCCAGTCTGGCTCTGCTTGGGCCCTGCTGTACTGCACCCTTACTGCACTTTGGTTGTGGTGGGCACCACATGACCTGTGCAGTTGTCACCCTCTGCTCCTGCCTCCTCCTCCTCAAGAGCCACCCCACTATGCTGATCCCTGACTGAGAGGTTAAAAGCTGGGATATTTTTTTTCCTTCAAAGCTAATGCATTTATACATTCTGAAACAGTCAGAAGGGACTGCTGCAAGGGTCAGATAGACCCTGTCATGTTTTCTTATTAATACTGATGGATTTAAAATAAGGAATACCAAATCTGAAGAAGGAAAACTGCAGTCATATTCTCACAGGTGTCACCACTTGCAAAGTAGTCACTGGAGTCATTGGCACTCATTAGACCACCCCAGGTTTTGTGCTACAAGTGTAATACCACACTCTACCAGGGCACATTTCAAATCACAGACTGGAAGATTTGTGTGCAAGTGTGCAAAAGTAGTAAAAAAAAGTAATATTACCTAAGCCTGAGTCTTATAATTCTATCAGCTAAATAAATAATTGCATTGGTAAATGTCCTGCCATGTGGTCTACATGACCTAAGCAAATTAATTCAAATAGTGATTTCATATATGCACACTTGCCAGCCTCCCACTGTTTAGACACTTGCAGTTCCAGCATACATTTATATCATGTGCATATACTGCAGCATAACTGTTTCCTTTTTATGTCTCCCAGGGAGACCTTCATCTCTAGAAACTCAAAAATCAGTTCTCTCCCCTTATGAAGTGGAGGAAAGCACATCCTGTCATCAGGACAGTATTCTCAGGAAATGCCTTTTTAGCTGCCTCAGCTCTGAAACATGTCTGGAGCACTTCCATCAGTTGTGTAAGAAAGTAGCAGTGATTGTAATAGACCATCTTTCTCATTAAAGGGCAAGATGAGAATTCTTCAGATAAGGAATAGCCAAATTATAGGGCTCCGTGAAGGCAAAGCCTATCATTATAAACTATTCTTGGGTATGCACAGTCACTTTAGTGAACAGGTCACAGGAGTCACACTGCAATGTTGTAACTTAATATATTTGTAACGAGAATGTAAACATAGAAAATGCTGTCATGTAGGACAATATTTTATGTACATTCATCCCAACTTGCTCTTCTAAGAGCATTTGAATTACATTTACATAGTTAGTAGAATAATAATGTTTTTTAAATTAATACTTTAAAATCAGGGATAAACCACAAAATTATGCTTTATTATAATTAATATTTGTACATGTATACTTGAATTATAAAATTGTATTTGTCATATGCTTTGCTATGCTTTAATGTACCTCAGTAGCACTAAGTTTCCACAAAAAAACCCTCACCCACCCAAACACTAATTATTTTTAATCTTAGGCCATCTTCTTTACGAGTGTATTGTTTGAAAATCAGGACAGTTTCACATTTCATACGATTGTGTTTTCAGGAATAATATAGAGGGAGGAAGCAGAAAGACAGCTTTAGTGTGTCTTTAGTGTGTCCATCCAGTAAATGAGCAATCAATGGCAAAAGTCAAAGGTGGTTTTATTTGCCTTTAAAGTCAATGGAGGGATTAAACTACCATAAAAGTATTCACAATTGAAAAGTCAAATATTTATTAATGCTGAAGGAAAGATTTAGCTGATTACAGGGCTTACAATAGGATTTTAGGTTCCTCTTTTAAATAAAATACAATCAATATCATCCATCAGAGCAGTCCTCCATTTATTAGATTCTTCTGTTTAGGATGTCTTTGCAGAGTTCAATTTGTCTTATTGGTTTGTGTTGAGGTACTAAGGACAGTATCTTCTAGAGTTATATATAAAGAGTGATTGATGTTCTTCCACCTCAAAAGAGTTATTTTTATCACAAACTTCAGTTCAGACCTGAACTTCTAAAAATGGTATCAATCTTGGCCAATCTCTATTTATAATACTGAAATTAATGTGTACTTGGTGAACCGAGAGGTAAGGCTAAAGTAAAAAAATTAAACACTGTTTATAGTGGGGTTTTTATATCTCTTTTTCGAATGCTTTCATTGAGGCTTTTAGGATGACATTAAGCGTAATTCCATTAACACCCTACACTTTCTAATAAAGTATTGAAATTATGTAAATATATATGCTCCAATTATGTGATCAGGTCAACAGTAATTATGTATCTGCATAGACATTAATTTGCCATTTGATGCAAAGAACAAAAAGAAAATTAGAGACACAGAAGTGAAAAATATGAAAAAGCATGTCAAAAGATATTGCAAGACAAAGGTTATTGAAAGACAGTCACTCATATAAACTAACATTGCCCCACCTTATCCAAGTCTCTGTTCTGCTTCCTAACTGTTTCAGTACTCAGAACTACTTTTGTTGTAGTCTTTTTTTAAAAGTTGTTGACAGTGAAATGATGCAAGGTGAGACAATATGGCCATGAGTCTCCCAACAATTCTCTTCTTGTTAAAGATTCCCCCTTAAAGCAAACCAAACCCCGTTATGGTTTGTTTTGCTATGTGATTTAAAAACTGCATTGTTTGGAATGAATGGTCCAGAAGTGCTCTCAAATCTAAAGCTGTCATTTTCTGAGTGTCGGGAGAGATAGATCTTGCTGGCTAGCACTGAGCATAGGAAATTTCAGTTATTATCTTGTTGCCATCAACACTCAACATGGCTTAAACACACTGTTTCACCTGTTCACAAACTTGGATTTGCTGCTTATTGACAAATTTCTGTCATACCAAATATTTTTCCAAGCAGAATACATATTAGTTTGACTTTTATGCATTTTCCAAGACATATCAGTTTTAAACACATGAACTTATGAACTCTGAACATAAAGGGCTATATATGGCTTGCCAGCTTGCCTCCTGAAAGCATGAGAGGACTCTTGATTTATATAGATACTCACTTTATTTAACTAAATGAGATAGTGTTATTTATTTTTTATCTATAACCACACAAAAATCTTTGAAGTAATATATCTTGCTTTTCAAGGAGAGAAAGAGGTAGCTTAAGCATTTCATTCAGATTTGGAAACTGTAATTTATCAAGTGCAATGTACATAGAGAAATTAGCTTGATGCAGCTAATGCACCAAATTGAATGCTATCCTCTCCCATTCAGACTGCTTTTAACTAAGGGCATATACAGCAGTAACTCATAGTTACAAATTTACAGCATTTGGAAGCATCAGCATTTTTTCCATCTGTAATTTGTTACTTTTAGGTGAAAAGATGAACTTGCACATCCCAAGATGATTTTCCTATTTAAGATGCTGAAGAATGTATAATTAGATGGAAAAAGTTTTTCTTCATAAACTTGATCCTACTTTATAGATCTGTAATGCCAGATTGTGAGTAAAGAAATACTAGCTGCATGTAAATGCCTTTTTCATGTTTATTAAGCCTGATAATAAAGAATTATTTTAATTTTCTGTAAATAATCAATAGTATTTTTCCTCAAGTATTTCATTATATTTTGTTCTGTATAACCCTTCTGCAGTAAATCTGATCACAGGAGAAAATTATTTCAGGGTGAAAATCATGCATATATAATCCAATTTATTGGTTTAGATCTTCATTTATTTTGGGTGTCATAATGATTCAAAAGGGCTGCAGAAAAGAGTAAGCATGAATTTGGTAGAAGGGTAATTAATGTAGGCAAAGAACTGATATTCCACAGATACAGCACGAGATTATGCCCTGTTGGTTGTCTGTGGTGCAGAAAAAAGTAATAATAACATGGTGTAGAAAGAAGTTTGCTGTTAGCTAAGGTTTACATAACCAGGCCTTTTAGTGGATGCTACTTGCAAAGCTACTTGCAAAGGTGTGAAGACCATTTTTGGGCATGCAGGGAAACACTGAGTTCAGAGGTCCTGGAATGGTGCAAAGGGAATGAACTTGGTCCAGAGACACACTGAAATGTCAAGCTGAAAAAAAAAAAAATCTTAGGGCAAAGGAACAAATGTTTTTAAATGTAGTAATAGACAGAAGTAAAAACGTCTGCATAGAAACCTTGAAAAAGCTCCAGACTAGAAATTGCAATGTACGCAAAAAGATTTGCCATGTTTCTTTTCTTCAGTACTTCATTCAATAAGTGCCAGCTTGGTGGGCTGGTTTTCATTCATAGGGTGTCGTGGTTTAGGGTCAGTGCAGTCCCTAAGACCTAACAGACGCTCTCTGTTAACCCCCCTCCGTCCCCCAAAGGGAGGCGAAGAGGAANCCCAAACCAGGACATCCCACCCCTTATTCCATACCATTTATGTCATACCCATCACAAAGTTAGCATTTTCTTCCTACAGAAAAGTTCATTTAGTTCATGACTGTAGATTTCCGTCTCTTGTAACAGTTTCTCAGGGTAGAAAAGATGAAATTCATCTCAGTTCATGCCCACAGGTTGCAGATTTATCTCAAGATGTTACTGGACACCACTTGATGAGGCTAACTTCTGTTTTCGCCACGATATTGTCCTGGAAGACACCAGGACAGAGGGTATACATTATAGTTAATCAGACTTGTTTTTCAAGATTGATATTTTTCATTAGGAAACACTTCATCCAGTACTTCTCACAGTCTCTCTTACACTGAGGATAGTAATGATTTGCAGTGTATTGGCAACACTTGGGTTTTGTTCCAAAGATATAGTATGATTAGACAACTGATAGAGGAACACATAGATTTGTAGCAGAATCCATGTCTACAGATGTGCAAGATTTCATCCTTTTCTTTCCCTTTTTTCATCATACTTTTTTTCTTATTGAAAGAGATTCTTGCAGCATGTTTCAGCATTGCTATGTTCCCGAAGCAAAAAAACAGATGTCATTAAAAATCTCTTCTGAAAAGCACATGAGGCTTTCCAAAACAATGGCATCCTGAGGAAAACCTTGCAGAACAACTATTAATAGTTTGCCATGCCAAATGTGTTTAGTGTAATAATGGTGTAACATTAACGACAGAAAAATTATTCATTATAAGAATATTTAAACTGAATTTATGGAAATTTTATATAATTATAGAAATCTATATAATTCTATATAGTTTTGTATTGGTCATAGTGTAAGAGTGTTATGGTATCTGTTAATATAAAAGAAGTGTCTAGATACATTCTATTAGAAAAAAACATCTTATTCATATAGTGCTTGAGGGGTCAGAAACATAAGGCTACATTTCATGTGTCATTTAACTAGGCTGCTTACCAGCTGACATCATTGTTTGATAAATTACCTATATTCATCATTATGAAGCTCTGCCTTAAATTTGGAGGTCAGTGGCCCTTTGCATCATGATTCGCAAGACCTGA
The DNA here is from genome assembly GCA_013399075.1 of Chloroceryle aenea. NCBI lineage: Eukaryota > Metazoa > Chordata > Aves > Coraciiformes > Cerylidae > Chloroceryle > Chloroceryle aenea. The sequence continues at coordinate 251,200 of VWZY01002126.1, read as the reverse complement.
CATCCCCTCATGGCTTGTGGAAATTTCCCTTCTCTTACATTGCTGACCCAATCCATGCTTCCATTTTTGCTCGCAGTTCTGCCTTGCGCTATTGTTTTTGCTGATCGATCTCCTTCTCTCCTTGATATGTCCCTGAAATATTTCAGCTTGCTCTCCTTGATGTTTTGGGAGCAGTAAATGGTTCTTTCTGCACTGCTGCAATATATGCTCATTTGTCTTCTTTCCTGCTCTGATGTCTTCAGTGTATATCAGCCATACAGAATCTCAAAGGACTCTGATGACTTCACATTTGCTGCCTTGAGGACCCAGCTTTCACAGTTATACCTAGCAATAGATCAAATTGTCAGTGATTACACCAGCTTGACCTTTATGAGCAGGTCTTCAACCTGCCCTTTTCTCTCAGAGTACCTTTTAATTTAACATCTGCTGAAGATGGCATAGCCAGCCTTATACAGATGTCACCTTGTTCAGATGTTGCTGTCTTTATGCATAAAGAAGATTTGGTAGTTCCTGTGTTTTTTACTCTTCTCTCATACTTCTTTTTGATTTAAATAAAGGGATCCAATGTCTTCCTTTCTTATCCTTTATTGAAATGCTTGTGCATCAGTGAAAGAGTCAGAAACATATTTATTAATCAGCATACTTCTGTGGCAATAGATTAGCATTGTTACAGATTCAATTTGAATTTGAAATAGACTAAGACTTTGGACCTAGACTGAAAGCTCTTCACTGACAGACTTTTTTTAGGGAACAAGTATACTTCTGAAGTCTTTAATTTAATGGCGGATCATAAAATTAGACCCAGGATGCACTTTTCCCTTATTCAGGGGTTTTCAGATATCTTAGTAAATTAATTACATTTGCTTTCAGAAACAGATTTTTGCTTCCATAAAGTTAAATGAAATAATAAAAAAAAAAAAAAAAAAGAAAGTCTACTGTTTAATGGATTTTAATAGCAGGAGACTGGTAAAAAAAGTGGAGTCCAGAGTGGTGTGTGCTGGGACTTGTCTTATTCAATATCTTTATTCCTGACATGGAGCGGCTGATGGAGTGCTTGCTTCTCAGATTTGGAGATGACATCAAATAGAAAGGACACAGAAGATGCACTGAAGGGCAAGGCCATTGTTCAGATGGAGGTAGAGAGGCTGGAGGAATGGACTGAAGGAAGCTCAAAAAATTCAACAGGGACAAAAGCCAAGTTGTGCATCTTGTAAGGAAGAGCCCCTGGCAAAGATACAGGTGGGACCCTGCCTGCCCAGGGGGCAGCTCTGTTTAAGAGTCTGTGGGAGTCCTGGTGGGCAGCGAACTCAGTCTGAGCCAGCAGTGAGACCTGTCAGCAGGGAAGCCAAAAGTGTCTAGGGCTGTATTAGCTGAAGCACAGGCAAGAGACCAGGCACAAGTTATTATCTCTCTCTTCTCAGCACTTGCTAAATCATATCTAGAAAAATACATCCAGTTTTGGGCTCCCAGCCCAAGAAATTCCTTGATAAACTGAAGTCAGCTCAGTGAAGAGCCACCAAGACCATCAAAGGGGGCTGGAACACTTGCCTTATAAGAAGAAACTGAGGGAGCTTATGCAGCCTGGGTTTAGGGGAGCCTAGCAGCAGCCTCAGTGCCTAAGGTGAGGTGGTTGAGTAGACAGACTGGTCACAGAGCAGTGTATGGCAGGAGGAAAGAGGCATCAGGTGTAAGTTGAAACAGGATAGATTCAGACTAGAGGTAAGGATAAACTTTTTCACCATGATAACAGGCAAGCAGTCAGCAAGCTGCCTGAAGATGTGTGGTTTCCATCCTTGGAGATTTTCTAATATGAACTTGGCTAAAGCTCTGAGAAACCAAGTCTGATTGCAGAGCTAATTTTGCTTTAAAAATGAAAAAGGACTAGAGACCTTCTTAGATCCCTTCCAAATGAAACTATTGTGCTATTCAGTGATTTGTCTAATATAAAACAACAGTCATAGATTCATGTTTTATTGAAGCAGAGTATTAAAAGAAAGCAATTGAAAAGACTGACTATAAACTATGAGAGCTCTGATGTACCTGTAAGCTGCCTGGAAATGTTAATGCTGTATATCACTGCAATTTGTAGATCACTGCTTAAGGTATGTAAGGTATTACTCATTATGATCTGTCTCCACCTTTGGCATCTGTCCCCTAAGGGATACTGTACTGTTGAGACCACTTTTTCTATTAACAGACACTTTTGATAACCCTTTACTTTACCTGAAGTGCAAGATTTAGATAACAGTTGTACACCCATACAGCACAATCTTGAATTATTTGAAAAGAATCAGCTTGAGAGATTTTTTGACCGTTTTTGTGTTTCCTTTAGGTAAATATTTTCAAATATTTATTAATTATTATATAAGCTAAAGCTTTGCAAGTATGCATTTTTTTTTTCTTATATTGCTTGTATAAGCTTGTATTTCTTATTTCTTTAATCTTTCTGTCTCGTGTAACATTCTCTTTCACTCTTCTCTTGTGTTAACCTACAGTACCCATCCTGACCCCTTTATCTGCCACAACTCCAGAAGCCAAGGTCTTTTAGTTCTTCTCATATAACAGGCTTTCCATTCTGTGTTTTATCTCAGTAGACCTTTTTTTTTAATCACTTCTATTTGTACAAATGTTTCTTCAATACTTGTGATCAAATGTGTACAACAACACTAGCTAGATTATTTTTTATCCATCAATTTTAAAATATAACTATTACTTTCCTGGGATTACTAAAAATGCCTCTCCTGTTGCATCATAGCAAAAAAATGTCTTTTTTTCACGGGTGCTTTCAATGCACTCAGGTCTGCCTTACCTTTTCCCTTTGCACCTGTCTGAATTCCCTGCTTAACACAGAAGTTTTATCTCTAGTCCCTAATGCAGAGCAGCTAATTTCTCATGTTTTTATTATATTAGTTCTCACCATCAGGTTAAATGATACTTAACTGTCTTCTCTAATTACATTGTAGGTTATCAATGTATTTCATAAGTACATTTCCCCTTTTCTTCAAAGATAAATATTGATAAAATTAAGTATGCTAAGTCCTAAAAATAGTTCTTTAAGAATTTCAGGGATAACTGTTACATCTCAGTTCTCGGTAGAGTACCTACAAAATACCTTTCATTCCACATTTTACAGAATACCCTTTATCCTACTCCTCACTCTGTGTTTCTTGCATTCTTTATGTATAACTAATGATTTTCATGTCCCATATTATGTATTTTATGTAAATCCAAACAGGTGAGATCTACCTTTTTGTCATCTAAGGATCAATTAAATTCTCAAAGGAAAATGTACTCCTGCTCAAAGAGAAATTATTATTTTGCTGGGTTTTTTGGAAGTCAACACTTTTAGAATTTCTACTGTTAATTACTCTCACATATGAATTATAGACTAATGAGCTTTGGTAACTACACAGTGTTTAAATGTGCTAGGATACATGTACTAAAATTTTTAAATGGGCTCTATAGATATTTGTCTTGACTAGATTAAGATCTGTTTTACCTTAGTTGTAATAGACTCTTGGAAATTGTGAGTTAGCAGATACGAGCTTCAGGTTTTATTAGCTTAATTTTCTGATCTAGAAAAGTCACATGGGATAGATTTTTCCTGGCCCTTCAGTACTGAGAATGTTCTGATTAAAGAAACAATGCAATGTCAAGAATAATTGTAATTCCTGTACATTTTGGACCAAAATGGTCTCTTCTGTATTTCATGTAGTCATAAAGGTGGTAGACAAGAAGGTGGTGCAGATGGATGTTGTGAAGTATGCATTTTTTCAAGGACCCAGAGCTTTGCCAAGCACTTGTCAGCTCCACACTGGTCTGCAGACAGGATTCAGAGCCTAGGCTGGTTTTGGTTGAAGAAAAGTTATCTTCTGGCAATGAATATAACTTGGCAAATGCAAAAATACTCCCTAAGATGGATTTTAGTGTGGGAAAGCTTTTTTCCAGACACCACACTTTAAATTAATCTATTAAAGGGTTTTGCAAAGTCTCCTTGAAGTGGGTAATAAAAGACCTGCAGGATTAAAAAGATCTGCAGAAAAAAACAGATCTAACACAGAAGAAATTAAGGAGTTAACAAATGCCACATTCCTTCTGAGAGTAACTGTGTACAATTTACTATATAACTGTTTGCACTCAGTGTCTGCTTAACACTTAACTCATCATTCATCTCCCTGACTCAAGTTTTTTTCAGCTATTTACTTTGATACAGCTATAATGGAGCCCTTTGTGGTATTGATGTGCAGTCACCCATACACACCAAATTAACAGAGGATCTTTCTTTTTTCAGAGTTAGGTTCAATTAGCCCACTTAGAGTGTTGGAATGAGTGTCCTTCATGACCTTCAGACCACGTTGCTTCTAGAAAATGTTTTAAATAGATTGGACAGTAGGCAGAGATGTCAGAGTTTTGTTTTTTACTGATTGATAGACTAAGTCTCTAATAAATAAATAATAAAAAACCCCAAAGCTAATTTGCAATTTAGAGCCTATTGTACCTGTAATTATATACTCCATGTTGAAGACGCCATTTTCTTTTCTTTTCTTTTCTTTTCTTTTCTTTTCTTTTCTTTTCTTTTCTTTGGACATTTTATCCCATTTTTTTTCTAATACTATCAAAAGAATGTGTTTCAAGCAACACAAATGTATTTAGTAACAGAATATTTTACCATTAAAATTCAACTATTTCTGTATGCTCTGCATCTTCATCATTATATTTATTAACTTTTCAGGATGAAGAAAGAAAAAAATAGAAAGGAAAGTTTTAATAGAGTTAATTTGATTGTTCAAATTAAGACAATATCAGCACAATAACTTTTTTAACTCTAAAATACTTTTTCTTTTCAAAAATGTCCTTTGCTGACTGTTTAAATTAATATTTTTGAAACTTATCTACAATATTCACCATGTTATTTTAATACATTTATCTACATTTTTTAAAAAAAACAGCTGAGAATTAAAGGCAGTAGGATATACTTTACTGAACTGCAGATATTCTGCATAAAATCATTTAATAAACTAGAATTTGGTGTGTGTTTCCAAATGTAACTGATAGTATATTTTGAAAATTAACCAAGGAAAACATATTCTCCTTTGCCCAGTTATTTTTAGAAAGATTAATAAAATCCATAGTCATTTGAACATGTTGTGATTCCATGATTTGTCTAAATCATATATACACTATAGCCCTGCAGAACAGAAGGCATTATTAATGTCAGTGTTTGTACAGACACCTTTCTGATGCTACACCTATTCATACTGGGAGGTTGCACTACTGCTTTTGGCATGCTGTCAGTAATACAATAATTATATGAAAAGACTGATTTCACAAAGGAGACAAGATAATACACAAAAAACCTGAAGTCTTCTTTCTAGCAGTCCATAGAGCATCAAAGAGGATGTTGTCACCAACCTCCTTGACAATTTTTTAATTTGTGATTGTGCATTATGCTCTTCAACAGTTTCAGTGATAAATTCTCTCCTAAGACTTCTCTTCCACTTGTGGAAAGCAGTGTTAGTAGCATTCATCCTACTGATCCCAGACATTTAGTATGGATGCTGAAGAGACCTGTCTTTCTTGCCTGATAACAGATGAAGTCAAATGGATTTCTTAGTCTAATTTCCTCAAGTTAGATGAGGTGAAATTCATATTTCAAGGTGGTGTCTGCCATTTCACTACTGCCTGGGCAGTGAACTGTGGTGTTCCAAGGTGACATAAATGATTTTAGACTTAACAAATGAAAATGAGATTAGTTTGTGTTTGAACATGGAAATGAATGTGTATCATGCTATACACAGCAGATTGCATAAGGACAATTTAAACTTAACAATATGAAGATAAATAAAATTGCAGAACATACCTAACTACATTGAATGAATTATTAAAGAGTAAATGTAATAGTATTGACTACTTTGTTCATGAGCCTAAACCCTTCCAAGATCCACAACCTTGTCTTTCTGCTACCTACATTTATAAGAGGTTAATTTAAGGGTTTTCTGATTTGGGAACTGGACTCTGTTCAAAAAGAATTGCACATGATTCTGTTACTGCCCTTCAGAGAAAAATGTGGGAGGGAACTTCATCTAATTCTTTCCTTTCCTCAGAGAGTTACTGCCAAGTTAATACAATCAGTCTCAAGAATGGGAGATGTAGTGTCATCTGCATTTTTCCCTGCTTGGACGTGCATAGGGAGAAAATTTTACTTTCTGCCACAAGCTGTGTGGTTCCCCAGGGAAGAATCAGTGAGCAGAGCTTGCTCTAGGCAGTGTTTAACAGAGCTGTAAAAGCCATAATTTTGTTTCATTGAGCTAGGCTATTCTGCTTTACAGAACATTTTTGCCTTTGCCCTAAGGAAAGATCAGCTCTGTATAAACCACTCTCTGCTGTTACTGGTTGATATAGCATCCATAGGCCATTCCAGAACTTCACCATCCTCTCTTGCAAAATTATTTTTACAGCAGAGCTTATCTTGAGTTGCAGATGTACATTTAGGTATTTACAAAAGAAACATCTGCATGTGAGATGAATATTTCAGCTGCTGTTAGAGAAAATTTATTCAGCTGCATCAGTGGAGTTCAGGACTAAGTGTCAGTGTCAAGGTTTGGCTAAGATGAACAGCTCTCAAAGCTCCACTGAATATGATGGTAGCTTGCTTCGTTTATGCGTGGATGCCTTTGTTTTCATCAATTAAATGTGTGCGTCATATCCCTTCACATGTCACATAAGTCTCCATTTCTGAAAATTTCTGAGCCACTTATTCTATCCAAAGTAACCAAGGGGAATAATTTACTGGTAATAATTCTAACATATTCGAAGACTATAGTCATTTTTACCTTTAGCTCACTTTTTCTGACCTAAATAGTCAGGTTTTTTTTTAGCATCTTCCCATAGGCCATAATTTCTAAAGTTCTGATTATTCTCATTGTTCTCTTCTAGAGCCTCTCCAATATCTTCACACCTTTCTTGAAGTGGGTTGACTAAACCAGACAAAGTAGTTCAGCTGAAGTGTGACTGTGGAAAGAGTCTTAAGTAGATGTCAGCCTACTAGGGCAAATCGAAAACTTTGAAACAAGTTCCACAAGTACTTAATTTTTCCCCATGAAGTAAAATTACTTGAGTAGAAGTATCTTAATTGCAGGTGGGCATTTAAATATACCTTATCATCTCATTCCATTACTTCAAGATTGGTGATTCAAGTTTTATGTCCTTGAACATGACCAGAAATGTGAGCTGATCTCCAAAGATATTGAGCTATTGGACAGGAAGAAAGCAAGCTTATTTTCTGTCCATGTTGAGAAAGAAAGGATAGGCCCTTCCTCTAATTGTCAGAGCTCAGTATCTTGAGCACAGGAAGAAATTGTTCTTCGTCTTATAAAACCACTGAATCTGAAGAAACACATGAAATCAAAGATGCTCTCCCACATTTGTCTCCTACAGTCTTAGGCAGCTCCCTGCACAGTCTGGGTGTTATGTACTTTACTCATGACTAAGAAGTAAGAACTGTCCTGAGAAATATCATGCCAACTGAATCTAAATTGTGTGTCTAGGCCTCGTATCTCTTCCTGAATCATATCTTCCTCATGAAAAGGCAAACAGAGTTAACATTAATGAGACACACATGGTACATGAAATTCAGGCTGACAGCAAAGCCATATTATCACACTTGCTATATCACACATACAAGTGGTTTTCTCTCAGCTAATGTTTTATGTCCCATGAAATACACAAACATAAGGCTTACTTTGAAATGTGAATACCTTTATCGTAGAGAAAGTTTCATAATACCTTCAAAAGTCTTTCACGGTTATAATGGAATTGAGAATGTATTTAAAGCAACCAATGACAAGCAATTTAGCAATTAAAATGCAGCTTCAACAAATGGAATGGTACAATGCTAACAAGATTAGAAAGCCTGAGACATTTTTCATATGCAGAAACATGTGAAAAATAATTTTTAATCCACAAAACCCTTGAAGGCTATATTTATAGGAAAATGAGGAATGATTGGTGTGTACTTGCAAATATGTATCTAATCTCTTACAGCCCAGATTCTGCAGTCTTGCTAGCACCCTTTTGATCCTGAATATGAAAAAAATTTCATCATTATTCATTATTCATTATTGGAAAGATATGTGCATACATATAAGTGTCTATATATACATAACAGATCTAAAGCAACTCATCTACATCCCATTTTCAATATCGTGGTCAAAATTAATTTGATTTTTATGTTTTGGGTTTTTATTCTTTGTGATTCAAATGCCATATTCATTAACAAGGAAATAATCAGCACAGAACTTCTGTTTTTCTCTAGAGTTGCCTGAAAGGGCAGAAATTTTAAGTGTGAAAAACTTTTACTGAATTATTCTAAGAAAATGATGGCAGAAGTGGATCTTGAAAGGTTATTTCTAGAAAATGGATACTGTTGACCCATTGCACAAATGTCAAGATCAACACAGCTCACAATGGGTGAAGCCATCCATGTTGTTTCTGTGGGAACTGCAGAATGAAGACAGCAAGCAAATGGTATCTATAAGGAAGAAAATGAGAGTGTGGGTGGAATTTTTAGAGGTCCATCTGGTACTATTGTTTGTGATATTTAAGCTATTGAACAACCACCATCTTATTATACTCTCATTGGGCCATGCCTACAGGGTTTCCCCAGTAAGGAAAAAATAGTAAGAAAATTTAATAGCATGTGTTGACAATATCTTGTTGACATAAATGATAGATTCCTATTGAATGTTTCTGCTTCATATACATTAGCATTATCTTTCTTTTAAACAGAAAATGAAAAAAAATCTCTTCTGTTTTAATAGGTTAGACTACTGAAGTGTGCTTATGCTTAGAATGTCTTGCCTGTGAACTCTTGTGAATAGTCCTTTCCTGGGGTCTGCTTTAATTACTTCAAAATATTAAGGGCTTTGTTTGCTGAGTTCAAGTTTCCAATGAAAAAAAAAACCTAACTTATTACTGCCTGTAAGTGCATTTAAATTTAGTGTTTTGCTGAAATTCGTAATTCAAGAATGAGTCACTGTAAAGGTTCTTAATTATAAAGGATGACAGCTGATCATAGTTGAAGATAACTATATTCACATAGTCATATGTTGCTCCAAGCAGATTGAAAGGAGTACCTGTATAACCATCTGAAAACAGTACTAAGTACTAACGGAAAAAGATTGTCATATAAATAAGGATAGGGAATTTATAAAGATTTATTTCTGACCTTCCTGATTTTAAGAATCAAAACAAGAGCTCCCAGTTTGTTACCATTACCATAAGTTTATAAAAAGTACACAGCTGCTTCTGCATTGCACTTCATTTCCATTTTGTCCTATTACAACAATCTCTTTCTGTTTGTAAGAGTCTCAGGATAAAACTAGACTTCATAGCATGTCAGATTCTCACTTGGGTCCTGATTCATGTTTGTCCACATCAGCTATGAAACTGTGGTTTGCCATGGCTTATTTCCAATGTTTAATTTCTATGGAAATCAGCGCAGACAGTAATACAGGTTGAGTGCTCTTGTGTATTTTAGATTTTGTCCTGTTACAGTTTGGGATGAAGCCAATACAAACATTGGGATTCAGGAGCAGAGTCTTAGTATTTTACTAGTTTAAATGTAACTTTTCTCACATGTGAAGATCCTGTGACTGCTCTATCAGTTATGTGATTAAAAGACATCCTTTTCTCATTATTATTTAATTATCTTTTAAAATCTTTTATTCCCACGTGGAGATGTTTTTTTATTTGTACAAGGCAAAAGTTTCTCAGCCGTTATAACCACAGACATTTTCTTAGTTATTAAGCAGCATCTGTTTTGGAAGTATCACTGTAGTTCAAATATAAATTTATTTTCTTCACTATCATTGGGTGATGTTGTATATATTTATTAAATTATGGAAAATATAAAATTAAACATGCTTAAAAAAATCATAAAAACAACTAGCAACAAAGATTTTTAATATTGAAATGGAGTGTATTCAATGAATCAGAAAATTAAAAGGAGCTTATGTTCCAAAAGCCACCAGCAGCATATTATGTCTCTAATCCAACAAATATTTGTGCACAAATGTAACTTTTCTCATGTGAATAAGATTAATAACTTATCTAATTAGGATTTCTAATTCAGGAATCTCTGGGAAAGAACTCTTAAGAGACAAGAAAGATATAGCCGACAGCAATGTGTTCTGGGAGATCACAGCCTTTTTGTCCTTTTTATTTATGCTCACCTAGCCAGATGTGCTGTGGAGATTATATTTTGCTAAAGACTGCTGGAAGACTGTCTTGGCTCAATAATACATCTTTCTTCTTCCCTATACTTTCCATTTTCAGATCTGACTTTTCTACTCTGCCACAGAGAATATTAATTTTAAGATCAGTGCAAAATACTTGCATTATTTAGTTATATGTACATTTTTCACTACATTTGATAACTACGCAAAATACAGACATCTTGTTGAAAATACTGCAAAAGAAGACATATTAGGAATTATGGTGCTACAGTTCAAAGCTTATACTTGCATTTTATAATTCTTAATTCAAATGAAACCCAAATACCCTACTGGAAGATATACTTTTGCAAACAAGCATAATGTTCAATACAAGAATTACAATTCAGTCTTTACAGTATGTAAAAGGGAAAGATGGATCTACATCCATTCATTTATTTATCAAATATCTGTATTTTTGTTTTACTTGGTCAAGACTGATAAGCTGGATCACAGCAACTGCTGCTCCTATCTTGAAAAGGCATCAATCTGAAAGGAATGTTTTGACTGTTTCTGCAAAGAATACCTTAGAGTGAATAAGATGATCTATTTTCAGTTATTTTTATATCAACTAATTAGTTGAAAATGCAGCTAGGATGATTTGTTTCAAAGATATTTCAGCTAACATTGTTTCAAAGGCATTTCATCTGAGAGATCACAGCTGAAGTTTTCTCTTAAAAGTTTCTACTAATGTATGAAACTTATTCATAATGAATAATTGCAGTACTGGAGTTACACCAATTAGTAACAAATTATATATACAACCACTACAAATATGTAAGGACTTCTTCAAAGTATATGGATTTTTTTTCATGTACAGATGAAGATTGCTTTATAGGAAAATTCATGATACTCTGCATGAAGACAGAACCCTAAACACAGGGCCATGAATCAGAATAAAATAAAAATACTAAGTCATGTTTCTAAAATCAGATCTTTAAAAATGCAATTCAGTATGCAAGCCTGCTAACAGAAATCATAAGCTGTGTCATCTGCACATCTATCGTCCATTGCATACATGCAACTTTTGCTTGTATTCTATGAATAACTTCATAATATTTAGACATTTCTTACCATGTCAGTTTGCTGAAAAGTCAACCAAACAGAGCTTTCTTCAAAGGGATGTATAGCTTTACTGGTAGTACTAGTAATCCATTGTTGCCAAAGAGTCACGGGACTCAAATGACTGACGCTAATGGCTTCACTTTTGCAGTGGAGAGAAAGTTTGAGAATATAACCTGATATAATTACTGTGTAACCTTGCCTATAAAGTGTTTCTGTGAATATGATAGTCTGCAAACTTGTATTTGAATGAACGAAACTGTCTTTATTAAGAAAATATAATGGATATGCGCTGAAATAAGAGAGGAAGAGAGATAAGAATGGGAAATTGCACCACTTTTGGAAGCTGTCCTTTATCCAAGCTAAGTAAGGAAATTATTAAATTTTCCTTTGCTTAGAAATTCCCTGTGTATTGGGTTTGATCCTTAGCTTGTGTGAAGCTATTTAGTCCTGTTGACTAAACAGGAGCTATGCCAGCCTACTCCAGTCAGGAATATGGCTGCCCTATGTTCTTGTCTATGTAGGTAAGGAAGGTCGTATGACATGTGCTTCACCGTTGAGGTTTAGATGGCTAGCTGTAGTTCTTGGGTTACAGTCACAATTCAGTAATGCCTTAAAAAAACACTCTCGATTTATGTTGCACTGGCTTTTTTGAAGTTTGGCTTTGCATAAAAAAAAGTGTACTCAAAAGTTATTTTCATGTTTTCAAGTTTTTGATATCTATTTTTAATATATCTGTCTATGTTCATATGATTTCACCTAAATATGAAGACAAAAAAAAAAAAGGACAATAATTTTGAACAGTGATCTTGTGTTTATGTACTATTAGTAATTCGTTATACTTACTATCAGGTCAGGTAACAGAAGATTGAAGATGCAACATATCAAATTTAAAAAAATGTCTAGTATGAAATACCATTCTGTGTTACTGAACATTATGTTGATCTGACTGTTTAAAGTGCAGCTTGATATTTTGCCAGTGACAGTTTCTAGATCAGTGTACTTCTGAATGATTTTTAGCCAGTATAATGCATTTATTCTGTTTAATGGGATCATTAGTATTTTTCAGCAGATATAATTTTAAATTATGTACAGTCACAGGAAGATCAAATCACAACACATCCTATGTCTTTCTTCATACGTAAAAATTTCAGTAGGACTATTCCCTGTGGCGGTCAGGAATTTTATTATAACAAATGACAGCACTGGTTACGAGATATTTGATATTAATAACAAATCTTTTTAATTTTTATAGTTTGCATTATGATACTATTTTGTAATGTAAGTCATTTGATTTCGATTTGCATTAAGATGTGATATTATTTAAGGAAGCATACAGAAGTGTCCTAGTATGACACTATTTTCCATTTATCACCTAAGGAACAGCACTGGATTTTTGGTTTTGTTTTTCTTTTTTTTTTTTATCATGAGATGTCAGCAGTTAATTCAAATATGTGATGCTTTATGAAATACTAGATTGTTTACATAAAAATAGTGTGTACGAATGGACATTTGATTTACTTTATGATGGATGATTAAAAAAAAAAGGCACGAAGTCAGGAAATGCTAGAATGTAGGTTTTCAGTAAGAACTTAAAGATTCTTGTATGTTTACATTAGGATATCACTCTTAATTATGAAATAGTTAGTAATTCTGTAAGAATTCTTCCTTACCCAATTCTAATGAGAAAATAAATCATCAAATTAAGTTGTGAATCCGTTAGCATTTTATACTTTATTATCTACTAATAATTGTTTTCTGATATTATAGTGAGCATTTTTTTTTTCTTACAATGTATGTCATACATATATTTATAATTCAAACACGCATGCAGAATTATGTAATATAAAATTCACATTACAGGGGCGTTAGTAGAAAATGTTTGAAATTACAAAATCAAGAAACAGATAGAATATTCCTTTATTTGAGATGCTTTGGGGACAAAACATGATCATGAAATTTTAAGCAACTGCAATCAAGTTGTTCTAATTAGATGTATCAAACCTAAGGTAAAGCAACAGTTCTGTTGCCTCATCACCAGTTTACAAAAATGCCTTCCACTAGAGAGTATAATAATACACTCAAAACTGTAAAATTTCACAATTTTACATTGATTTAAAATAACTGAGAAAAAAAGTCAAGAAAATACCTCCTGGCAATAATAAGATATCTTGGTTTTTATTATTTTTATTAACAAAAATCAAAAACTTCTTTGCAGAACAGCTTTCTGTTTCCGGTTTTTAAATGCTATGTCACATACTAGCATACATATTTAAATTATGAAACCATTTTTTTTCCATTTCATCATATTTTTTTTTCTTATCTCTTCATATAGGGTAATTGTTTTCAAAGAGAACTGTGGAACATCATGATTTCATTTAATTTTATAGCAAATGGATCACTCAGAATGATGTCTCATTATCTATAAAACAATGGTTTTGTGCAATTTTAAATGGTGATAATAATGACTTGGAAATATACATTTTTGGATTTTAAACATCAAATTCCGTTTGATTTAGTATTGTGAAACCAGAAGCAGATAAATAGATTTCAGAAAAAATTATTCATATTTATGAGAATGTAAAGGGAAATATTTTTTCTAGACTGCTGAAAACCTTAGGAAACTAACAATAAATTTAATGATGGAAGGATTTGGTGAATTCTGTGAAAGTGTAATTTTGCAATTCAGACACTGGTAATGGAAGAGGAGGAAGGTGTAACAGAAGAAAATAAGTATGAGAATTTCTGTTGCAGAAGGTAAAAAATAAGATCTGGTTCATTCTGTTGATAAAGAAAAGAGCATTTCTGCAGAAATGTCATATTGATATCAGTGTGACCACTTCAATATTAACATTTTTGTATAATTAGTGAACTATAAATAATTGCATATGGTTATCTTTGTTTTTCTTTGTACCTTAATGCAGTAGTAGTGCCATCTAATGTTCTAATTATTCTGCAATATCTTCCAAGTCAGACATTGAACAGCAACACAAAAATGCTTCCAGGAACGATGAACTTGGCTCTACTCCAGCTGTTACTGTGGCTACAGCTCAGATAATCTCTTAGCTTTTATAGCAACATAATCAAGTTAAGACAATCTGGACAAAATATTTGGAGTTAATCAAGTGCTCTATTTTACTTTAAAACACTGAACAGGTGCAAAAGGGATACATTCAAAATGGTCATTAGGCAACACTTGCTTTGAGAAAGGTAGAACCAACATCTGTGCTTATTTTCACAGATAAAAAAAAGCAGGCCTCTCAAGGAAATGTGAGTATGATCCAAATAGAAGAAGTGGCAGGACTGAATAAAGCAGTCTGATTTAAGACTTTCCCTGTTTATAGTAATCAGCATCTGAAAAAAAACATGATCAATCTTTTTTTTTTTCTCTTGGTGTAGAGAAGGAGGAGCCTGATTTAATTAAGAAGGACATTAACTCCAAGCACCTACCTAATCAAATATTAAATACATTCAGAATTTTATTTGAATTTGAACAAATTATAATAATTTTATAATGATTTAAATGTTTCCCTCTATAGCTGCATGAATTTTTTCACAGTGCTTTTTGTATTTACTAAAATCCACAGTCTTAGGTTACCCTTCAGATGTTCTGCATTTTAATGGCTGGCTGATAGGACCCTCCTGCAATAGATATTTATGACATCATTTTATATTTTATATCCTAGAAAATGAAAAAGGATTTTGTGTAACTGAAGTAAAACCAGGTTCTTAAATCATAATGTGACAGTTAATGCTATCAGTGAGATATCTGAAGATACCCAGTTTTCATTTTTGACGTGCTTGTTGACTCTAAAAATTTCATTTTATGCACTGCATTCATGTTTTCTTCTGACCTTTTTCATTTTGCAGTTTGAATGGGATACCTGTACTGACTTCATGCATCAACTTTTCTCCAAATGTTTATTTATTAAGGTGTGGATTTATGCGTGTTGTTAACACTTGTCTTTGTGTATCTGCCCTGCTTAGCTCTGGCACTGCTATGAATGCTGCAGTAATGTGCGCTTAGGTTAGATCACAGAGGATAATCAAGCATAGACAGAACTCCATTAATACTAGACAGTCTAATAAGGATTTTGCCTGGGCCTGCTTTTATTAAGTGTGTTTCCATGCAATATACAAACATAGGCAATTATTTCTAGCTGATACTGTAGTGTCACAGGTTGTAAAGTGGTCTTGCAGAAATAGTAACCAAAAATACTTTTTACTATCCCTGGTAGGCCAGGAGACTGTGTTATTTATTTGGAACTTGGCGAGCATAAAATATGTCCTATTGACATTCAGGAGACTTTGTACATTGTACAACAGTAAACAATCTAAGTCAGTCTGAAATTTGATCCTAGTCTGAAAAGCTTTATCTCAGTTATCAAATCATCCATTCATGCTGATAAGATTTTACTGGAACTGTACTTGTTGCCAGTAAGTTTTGTACTACATTTAACATAGTATTCTAATATTGGTTGCTTTTTGTTTTCTTTTCGGTTATTTAAAATTGACATTTACAAGTGTCTTCATATTAATAAATAAGGAAAATATTGGTATTATTAAGCTAGCTCTTTGTGAAAGTTTTAAACTCTAGACACCTACAGAAACTTTTCTGCTACTTCACTTTTAGATTGGAATTACCCTCATCCTTTTTTCTAGTTTTAATAAATAGATAGCTGTATACAGTAAAGACTTGTCTCTAAGAAAGATCCATATTGTCACTGGCATATATATGAGAAGCATTCCAGCAGAATTTTTCATGTTAGAGGTCTTAAATCTGGAAAAAATATTTTTCCAAATAGCTAGAATAGTCCATATATGGCACTTGGGATAAGATACAAAGTGCATCTACTCAGATTTTGGGAAGGAAAAATATGATGAAGGCTGTCACTTTAGAACCATTATTCACTTTTGCTTTTTAAGATCTAGAGATATCAACTAAGAAACTTTCCATTGTGGCAGGCTAATTAAATAAATGACCTTAACATTCAAATAGACAAAGGATATAAGGTACGAAAATAAAATTTTATTGACCTCACTTTATTAGAGAGGAACAGAGAGAGAGACTTGGAGGGTGAGCCTTGTGTCATTTTATGCTTATTCAGTGCTTTACAATCTATATTGACTTACATGTCAAGAGCAATCATTTCCTGTGCAAAGACATATGTGACCTATCGTGCATTTTTGCAGACAACACAGCGAATACAAGAATAAAACCACATGCTCCATTTTTTTTTGTTTTCACTTTGTCAAAAGTTTTCTGACAAACAGTACAGCTTTGTAATCAGCTTCTGAAGATAAAACATCATTTTCTTTCTTTTTTATTTTTTTTTTTCAGGGATTCCAGACATGCAATTGAACAATATAGTGGCAACCCCAGTTACAGAGCATGAGATACAATATTGCATTTTAAACTCTTGGCCACATGTTTAACTGGAGCTACGCTACAGATGATTTTAACCAAAGTTAAAATAATACAGAAACACCAACTAGAATAATTTTCCTTTCTTTCTCTATTCTTTAGACACAAGATTGGCTCCTGGTTTTTGAATGATGGATTGAGCAGGGGTTTTGGACCAGATGACCTCCACAATTACCTTTCAACCTCAGCCATGCTGTGATTCAGCAATAGATGTCTTTGGCTCCAATCTTGCAGTAAACTGAGGAGCTTGTTTCTTCACACGTTTGTCAGTGCAAGCTTAGGACCTCAGTACAAGTTTTACCTTTAATAAATCAGATTTGAAGATGTTAGTAGAGTATTTTAAAAATCTGTTTCAATGCTTTATTCTCATGGTGTTCAAGCAGAATGCTGTGCCCAAGCACAACATTATTAACTAATAGTTAATAAATTTAATTTGTATTTCTTTCACACAACCCAATATTGTCTGTAAATAGAACAATGTAATATGTGCTTCCTGTTTCATTTAGTAACTTTTAATCAATTAACTTCCTTTTATGAGAATAGAAATATTAATTAATTATAGATAGCATTTTTCATTGAAACTGGAAAAGCACCAGTGTAAAATTAAGGGTCAAGTCACTGTCTCTGTCCCTGTTGGTGTTTAAGGAAAGGCTGGATGTGGCACTTGTGTCATGGTCTAACCGATGTGGTGGTGTTGGGGCATAGGCTGAACTTGATCTCAGAGGTCTTTTCCAGCCTTAGTAATTCTTTGATTCTGTGATTCTGTAAAATGAGCACATAGTTGGCCCCTTGAGTGTGTATTTATGTGGTGTAATCTAAACTGGATGTTTAAGATGAAACCAGTGTGGCACTACTCAGTCAAATGTAATCATGCCTCTTCAAAGGTGGTTTCACCCTCTCAGTCACATGTGTATTTGTTTTCTCTATTCATGAACAAACTCTCTGCCCCTGAAGGTGATTGATTGCACAGAAGAATGAACATATTTATCTACTGGCCACCTATGCTGCTTGTCTCTTTTGGCTTCTGTGCCTCACTATCTAAACTCTGACCCAGCTAGATAACAACCAGATGAAATAATCTCTTTAGACTTGAATACATTCATTACTGAACTGTACCAGTTTGTGTCCGCAGAGAGAGAAGATTGTGTATCTTTTATGTGATAGTGGGAATGTTACTTGATATGCATGCATGCAAATGTGTACTTACTTTACTGATGGCAGAAGAAGGAATATAATTGTCATTCTGCTCCTTTGAAACTTTAATTTTGTAACTTGTTAATAAGAATGTTTCCTTCCTTGTGAGCTTCTGAATTATATGTATTGGCGTTAAAAATCATTGTTTTATTTTCTAGAAAGAGTGAGTTAAGTATGTGACGTTATATTTTTTATCAGGGTACGTTTGTGTATAGATGGTTTTATATATATAAAAATATACATATATCTGTGGATTTTCAGAAATGAGCAGTGATCTTGATATTTCTGAATTTGTGATCAAATTTGTGGTACTTTTGGACAATGGACCTCCATTCTACTAAGGGTTTGTAAATGTGCAGAAAGCCATTCAAGAAACAGGAGTCAGAGTAAGAAAAAACAATAGAAGTAGGAATTCCACACTAAATTTTATCCTGTTAAACTCAAAACAGTACCAGCCCAGTGTTCATGATATGGACCTGAGTTAGGACTGCTAGACTCCTTGGTTGTGACTATTGAAGAATTTTTCTATTCTGCAAAGTATAAAGCTGTAATTTAAAATTACTTTAGCCTTAATGGAACAAGAGTTAGTGGAACAGACATTTTTATCTTTTTCATGACAAATGACCTAATCTAGAAAGAAACTTTTTTTTCCCTATTACTTTTTTTTCTATTATTTCTATTTTTATTTTTTTTTTCTATTACATTTAATACAGACTGGTCAACTGGACAAGATCTTAATGAATTACAGCACAAAGGAACTCTTCTGATGGTTTTATTTGTTCAGCTTTGTAACAAGAAAAACAGAAGAATGAAGAAAAAATAGAAACTGTGCAGAGTAGAAGATGAACCCAGAACTGATTTTGTCTTACATGCTTGATCTTGTAGTTCACAGAATTTAAAATAATATTATGAACAGCTGTTCCTCAGGAACCAATAGGACATATTTGTGTTTCTGAGGCTCAGCAGGCATGGATGCTTCTGTTGTACTGTTACAGTTATTTTATGTGATTTTACAAAATCGTCTCTTTGTATCTTGCTTTTACAGCAGTCATGCCATAGTCATACTTTTCCATAAAAAAACAGAATCCTATGTCATAAAAACCTGTCCTGAATAATTAGTTCAGTCACAGAACATTGAATTGCAAATATTATAGGAACAAAAAGCTGCCACTAATGTACCCACAAACTTGAAGTCACTTTCATGAAACTTGTGTGTACAAACCATCTAAGACTAGAATGAACGCCAGCCTCATGTAAGAAACAGGAAGTAGATTGACATTTGTTTACAGTGCATTTGTACACAACAAATAAGATTTATGAGCCCAACCTTTAATATATTGCTCAGTAACACTTTTAAAGACAGTTTAAAATATTGTTCCACATACTAAATACATAATGAAATGTTAGGAACACGGATGAAATATTTATAAAACACAAAGAAATTTCACCTACTACAACTACAGTTTAAATGGCTTTGCATTTAGATCAGTGTTACAAAGTTTATTTCTCTATACCACAGGTAGATAAAGGAATTCTACAAGTATAATTAAAGTATGGTAACAACTACGTTGCTATCAGATTCTGATGGCTATCAAGAGGGAGAGGAAAATACAAAGAGTGAAAATTAATTCACACACTAATGAATTTTTTAATTAGTATTCAAAAATCCAAACTTCGGCAGTATATTTCCCTGTAGGGAACAGTATAGAATCATCCAGGTAATTAGAGCAAGTGAAGATAATAACACAAACTTATGGATATAACGTGATAAAAGATGTCTGAAGGTCAAGAGCAGCAATCAAATCAAGGACAGAAATTCATTAGATTAAGATAAGGTCTCAGTACGACTATGTCCTTTCCCTTCCATTTCCTAAAAACTCCACAAATGTTCTAAATTCAAGTTATATAATTGACATTATAAACATATATTGATTAATATTTCAGATCAGTCTTAAAGTTCCTCTAGGCAATTAGAATTATTTAAACTTTCATCACTATAACCTATTCTTCCCTTTACCATTGGGCAGGAAAAAAATATGCTTCAAATATTCTAAGTCCTAAATTCTTTTGTTTTTCAATCACACCTTTTGTGTTAGGTTGTTGCCACTATGTGTATGCTGCCTACCCAGCATATACTAACATGCTATTGCTGTGCCAGAAGTAAGTCAGAAGGGAAATAGCCTGAGGACCTCTTTGCTACTGCATCCTACTGACAGCTGTTTGATAGTACATTTTCTTGGATCTTGATACGCTCAAGGCATTTCTTACTAGGGTCAAGTTAGCTGTGAAGAGGCAGAGAAGAATGGGATGAGCCTTGCTTGCATCCATAGCCCCCCAGTTCACTGGCCTACCGAGTAGCGTGACTTAGAGCCTTTGAAGTGCAAGTAGTAGCTTACTGACTCCCTGGAGAGAGACAAAAGCAGGGAAAGGGTGAGCCTCAGATGTTGTGCCACCCTTAGCTCTGGGCTAAGCCTCCAGGCATGCATTAAACTAAAATAAATTAGTCAGAATTAGGTTTATCTGGCAATAAATTAACCTTTATTTTAAGTGCCTAAATTTTTTAGGCCTAAGGCTCATCTCCCTGGTTGCTTTGAAGCTGGGCACATTAGACTTCATCCTTGCTTACAGCAGTGATAGTGATTTTATATAAAGGAGTCTAAGGGAAGCTCCAGGGGATAATAGTCATAAAATGTGTTTACAACACGGAAGCTACTCCTCAGTACACATATAGACTAAGTAATACTGAGACAAGTTAGAAAGAGAAGCTAAGCAATGCATGTTTATGGTTAGGTAAAGCAAAGCCATTTGTTGAACTGCCCTGAAATTCACCTATTCCAAGTCTCTGGCCCCGGTCTGACAGTTCACTGCATGTGAAGAAGACCCTAAAGACAGGGAATTATGGGGAGCCTTTGCTTTCAAACAGGAAAATTTTATTGCACTTTGGTCTCATCTGTTATATCTACAGCTTGTCCTGGTTTCAAGAGCAGCCTCAGCAGAAAACTCCCCCAGGAGCTAAAATGAAACACAAACTGTTTTGGCCAGCCCATCTGGGATTCAGATGAGATTTAAAGCAAAGCCGCCTCTCGAACTACTTAGACAATTTATTTTCCCTACTAGAACTATATTTTGTGAATTTTCTTGGCACTAGTATCATTCCTGTCACATATTCATTATGCCTTACATCAGTGCCTTGTTTCATCCCAAGAATATCTGTAGTTACCATCTGTCTAGAAAACATGGGTTGATGGCAAGACAGTGACCTCAGCTCTCAAGTCAATCATCAAAAATTTAGGCTGAATGACAACCTTGATTTCCAGATACTGGAGCTAATTTTTAATAGGAATAGACCATATTCTAATAAATCTATGCAAAGATATGTTTAGAGTACTTCGAAGGTTATTACATATAGGCAATTTTATGAATAAATATATTTGGTAAAATGATTTCAAGTTTAATTTCTTCCACTATTTTTATAATATATATTGTTAGTGACTGTTATTTATTTATCTGAATATTGACTACATTGCTAAATGTGATCCATCTTAACTAACAAATGAAGGTCTCTTTTTTTCAAGAAAAAACCCTAAACTTCTGACCTTCAGTATTTCAGAAAAATAATCTTAAATTGAGAATTTCAAACATTTTCTTACTTTTTTTTTTTTTTAATTTGTGCCAAAATACAAATTTAAAAAGAAAAAGGTTTCTGCTGCACTCTTAGTGTGACCTTTCACTGGAATGTAATTTTATCTAGGCTGTACAAGTTAAATATAAAATTCATAATAAAGGGAAAATGACCAGCATTTTTAATTCTTTGTGATGAGGAAAGGGCTCTGTCAGCTCATTATGAGCTATTCTTGATGATTTGTTTGTAGCCAGGTCATGCACAAAGAAAGCAGGTGAAACAGTATAATGGATATGAAAGTATAATGTATTTACCCCACTGTGTCAGTCTTCACTATTTCCTGTTGGCAATGTTGCAGTTCTCATCCAGACTATTCTGTATTAATGTGAAATACATCCTGATAAGGAAGAGTGGGAAGATGAGATGCTACTGTGATTTAGCAAGAGCTGCTATAAAGCACAGGAACTCTCAGCACATGCCTCTCAGCCTGGAATAGACTTTTTAAAGCTTTCTTCAAGAAACACAAACCTTGGTTCTATTTCTGTTCTGGTTTTGG
Source organism: Chloroceryle aenea (assembly GCA_013399075.1). Taxonomy (NCBI): domain Eukaryota; kingdom Metazoa; phylum Chordata; class Aves; order Coraciiformes; family Cerylidae; genus Chloroceryle; species Chloroceryle aenea. Next base: position 229,070 of record VWZY01002126.1, on the reverse strand, counting down.
GAGAAAGGCAAATTGCCTTATAGCAAATTTTAAAGGACTATTTAGCTCAATAGCACTTAGCTTTTATTTGAAATAAGTTAGAGCTGGAACGAAGTATCAGCAAATGCTTAACTCCTATTACACATCAGTAATGAATATCGACTTCATGACATGAAAAAAAACAAACAAAAAGAAAGCGAAATGAGTTGTAACAGTCATTATTTGACCTGATAGTTTCTAAAGACTGATACACACTGAAATACCATTTGAAGTACCAAAATATATTTGTACATAAAATTCTACATACAGTGTCAGGTGACTGTAGATTTTTCTATCTTTGCATCTGTCATAAAACCTTTTGCAATAATGACTGTATGTAAAAAGATATTCTGACAGTTGACAAGATATGCCTATTTTACACCCTTCTCTAGCAAGTCTTAGACCACTCCCCCTAAATATATTTTTGAAGGTATTTGAGTATCTGTTCAAAGGATCAGTTCCTGAGCTATCCTGAATTTTTGGTGCTGGTTCCTGATGTCAGTTCTAGTACCTAATATCTGCTGTGTGACTCCCAGCAAGTACCAGAATGAGTGAGGCTTTGTGTCTTTCTTCCCATTTCTTCCATCCAAGTGTCAAACATCACCTGATTTTTCTTGTCTGCTGTCTGTACAATCAGTCAATGGACAGATACTCACAATGTCCTTCAATAGCAATACTCACCTGCAACACACCTCAGACCTGAGCACTTCATGTTGGTCAACTTTTGTTATTATTTCAATAGCTTACACATCCAGATTTGCTTGGGAAATTTGGAACAGTATATGTATCCTTTTAAATTCACTCAAGAACTCTACCTAGAAGAAGAGTTAATTTGCAGTTAAAAAAAACATGACACACCTGCAGGCTACTAGTGAACAAAATAGGCTGAGGACCAGACTTCTGTCCCTGGGCAAAGATGCATGGCAGAATTTATATCCATACAGTTAAAGTCTTTCACTCTTTATTCAGGATGATTGTGGCCAAATATTTGGGAGTGGTTCTTGGACTGTCCCTTGTCTGGGCAGCCTGGGAGAATGATTGCTGGTGGTGCCTAGTGCCATGCTGGCCAGCCTGTCAGGCCTAGGGAGGATGGATGTGTACAGGCATGGCTTCAGCTGTCTCCTTCATTACTGTGGTCTTGGTCCTTGAGACTAAGAGGTTTCACTGGCTAGCTGCCTAAGCGAAATAGTAATTCTGTGCCTTGACTTCTGTGGTCACTGCATGTTATCCAAATATACAGACATGGAGTGTACAAGGAATGACAAAGTCTGCAAAATCATCAACATATTCAAGAGCACTGTGGTTTTTACAGGACTCTAAGCTAGCATCTTCTCAGTGGCTGTGTGCACGGTTCACAGTCATGTGACAAGAGGAACTTCCATGCTGGGGGATCTGTGGTCCAACTCTGCTGCAGAGGAAGGCATGGTTCATGGAATGTAGAACAGCCTCACTGTCTTTTTTACATCTCTTTGACTTTGTGTACTAGATGCCACCAGCTGGGGAGTTATCAGTCAGTTCTCTCTGGTACAATTGAGCAGTAGGGAGTCAGGATGCATGTACTGGGGATGTGAAAAGACTGGGCTGACAGAAAGAGCATCTTACTGCACGTGTGAGGGTTAGTAGACCTTTGTATACTGCAAAAATAGCAGGGTTTTTTCCTTGCATCTTGTATGGGAATAAATGCAAAAAAGGCAGTGGCTGAAGCCTGAAGTTGATTTCTGTCCAGAATCATAAAATAAAATAAATCAAATTGAATATCTATTATAATTCTCCTCTATGGATATTAAATGAAAGCATTAAGAAGGTGAAGTTAATCCTGGTATTATATTGCACCTTCTTATGGATGCAGTGCATCTTTCCTTCTAAAAGGGTCCAAAGTCTTTTACTGACTAAAGCCTCAGTTCTATAAAACAAACTTTGCAAATGAACATTCCCGTTGCTTAGGACAGATGCAATCATAACCCCTGTGGAAACTGTTTCTTATGTCCTTGTGGTTACCCACTGGTGGAATGTAGCCTAAAGCATAGTATAATTAAACTATTAAAGGTTAGGAAATTAGGGGTAAAATTCAGGCAGATAAAATCAAATTACTCATATTGCAATGTGCTAGGGTTAGTAGTATGTTAATTATTTAAGTATTGCATGATCACCACTAGATTCAGTATTTCAAAAGATATTTTGATATTTTCACAAATGATTTTATCAGTTCTGCTGCTTTTTAAAAAGTGTTTTGATATTAGGTATAAATATGTCTACCTTAGAGATTATTTTTCAACTACAAAACATTCAAATCTCTCCTTTATCAACTTACTTTACCTCTTCACTTAACAGAACTAAGTATTATTTAAGATGTTAATAGTAATAACGGTTCTTTTAGGAAATGCTAGTAAGAATGAAAGTTATCTTAAATCATGTTAACTATTACTGAATAGTAACCCATCAGTGAGTGATAGCAGTAATAAATAGAGAAAAAGTATTCTAAAGGCATAAGGTAAGGTCTTCATTTTATATTTTGCAATAGTTGCAATATTCATGAATTAAATGAGGTATGCGTTCCTATTGTTTGCAGGTTTTTTCATTAGGATGATATATCATAGTATATTGTGAATGGGTCATTGGGGAGATGCTGGAAAAAAAATCAGAGTCAAAGCACTATTAGTGCAACTTACCTATTAAAATTAATATACTAACATAGTACTATTCTGTATTATTTTGATGTGTTTAGTAAGTTATGTAACATACTGCACATTCTTACATACCCCAGAAATTTAGATAATATTAAGCATTTGAGCATAATAATACATCAGTCAAAGTAAAGCAGACTGTTAAAAAAAAATCCTGTCTTAGAATGCATATTCACTTCCCTTCACATATAACTCTATCAATTTTTCCTACTTTTTATGTTCCCATGTAGAACATTTTTTATGTTATTGGAAAAAACATGGCCAATTAATCAGTCCAAGTGCTAGAGAAGTTGCATATTTCTGCCAAGATACCTATATCTATATTCAGTCTGTTCTTTATAGTTCCCTTAAATTGTTAGTGTCATCTAAAAAAAATCACTCATTACTGGACAATCAGACAATATAAAGCAAATGATATGATTTTATCGAGGTAGAATTAGTTTGGGAGGGTATTTTAATAAATTTTAAACACTTGTTTAGAAAAGTAATAGCATTTTACCTTTCTGAGAAGAACTCTGTACCTTACATAACTGTCTTAAATAAATAGACATAATATAAATATAAATCTACCATGCAAGTATGTTCTCTGACACATGATAGAGTTAGCAGTGGGATCATAATGCCAAAGTACAGTTGTAGTCAGCAGATGTCAACCAGTTATGAGTATTTCTCAGAACCTATTTTGCCTGTAGTGCTGGTACCTATCAGGTTGCAGCAAGTCAGTCAAAGGGCACTGCAGAACCGGTCTATCATTCTGTCAATGAAGTCTTGACAACATTTTAGTAAAATATAATCCCTGTTTCATACAAATTTTTGGTCGGATTTTCTAGACAGTTATTTCCTACCTTCCTCCTCATGCAAAATCTTTAGAGGGGAAACTCCTTATCAAACAGGTGCTTGTGTTCTCTACACCTTATGGCTTTCAGTAAAATCCAGAGAAAGACCCACTCAAATCTACAGTAAATACCATCCTGGGGGACGTCCCTTCCCAAAATCCAGGATAATTAGAAGAGGCTTTGACTCTTTGTCACTTGAATATAATCCTTTGACATCCACCAGCATAACTGAAGTCACCAGAGATGCTTAATATTTTGGCAGTTTGACCTTGTCTTCAGTTTTACTACTTTACTTATTAACCTCTCCTTTCGTGTTGCTATTGAATTAAAACCTATTAGCAAACCAACTAACCAAACCAACAAAACATTAATACACTTTGAGCAACCTCATTTGCTGCCCCTTACAGGTCTTGCAGCAGCTCCTTTGGGAGGCAGCCTATGGAGCTGCAAATGGTATGGGTTATTGCTGCAGCTGTAAACAGTGCAGATTCTCAACAACAAAAAGATATCTTCATTTCACTTACACCTTGCTGACAAAAACCTGTTTGGTATTTAGAACCACAGGACTAGAAGGAATAACAGGAGTTCATTTAGCCTTGATAGAGCTGCAGTGTCCCTATTTCATACACAATTTCAATACTGCAATAGTCACGAAAGTAATCCTGACATCTGTATTGGATTTGCAACTGAAAAACCAAAAGCCATAATTATAACATGTCAGAGGAATTGAACAGAGGAGATGAAGGATCTTGCTGGTGACTTATGTACCTTCATTAATGTTATTACACTAAGTGTGGGGAGGAATTTGAGGAAAACGTTTCCATCTTCACTATGGAATGAGGTTTAGAGCTGGACTTCACGTCAAAGCAAGAGACTTGAGTGTAAACTTAAATGAAAAATCTTTGAAACTTTACACAGTATTCTGGAAAAAGTTTATTGGGTGACTTACTACTGAAGCTCCTCCAGTGTGTTATGTTTTGAAAATAATTCTTGCCAATCTTTGACCTGATGTTTGAGCCTTTTAAAGTAATTGCTCCCCTGAAAATCTATTGTCAGCCTGCAGATATGCTAGAAAGACTTTAAGAAGACATACAATGTTTTCTGCAGTTACAGCTTTGCATATGCTGGCCAGGTTTTTCCAGTGCTAGGAAATGTTCTAGGTTGTAGAGTGATAGAGACCACCCTAGGTAATATGTCAAACTGTGATATGCAACCAGTTGAATTTAGGTGATTCTTGACTTCCAGAAGTGCAGACTCAGTCCATTGTTAGATAGAGCCAGTAATGACAGCTCTAGAGAAGGATATTGTAAAAAGGTGTTCAGCACAGCTCTGCCAGTACTTTTACAATCATTGGGAAAGCTCTCTGGTTTTCCCAGCCTTGAATAAGATGTATTTTATTTAAGGTAGTGTAAGATCCTGTTTGTAGTCTCACATAAACATTTGTTCTGAGTCTGTGGGAATAATTTCAGAGAAAACTGAGTGAGAAAGGATACGCAGTTACCTTTTTCTGTCTCCTCAAAGCCTTGGTGCACTAAACTCAGGGTATTCCAGTACGTGGGCAGGTTCGGTTGCCTGAAGTTCACAATGATACCCATAGCAAGGTCCAAGAAGCAGCATGTTATTCTGAAGTAACCTCCACTGCTCCTTCACTGTGTGAAATGAGGTTAAGAGGAAAGCACTTTGGTACTTTGTTGTTCATGTCTCTTCACACAGAGTTGAACATATTTTCTTCATAATTTTGTATTTTTTTCATTGTACAAGGGAAAATGGCAGTAGAAGCATGTAGAACAGTTAATATGTAGAAAGCTGAAAGGAATGAAGTTTAATAAAAAAATCTTTTAAAAAACTTCAAATGTAAAAGAAAATGCTTCACTGCAAAATAAAACAAGGAAGAAGGACAAAAGAAGAGAAGGACTTACTCAAACCCTGACCACACCTTACCAGTTTCTCATTTAAATCTGTTTCCTGAAGCATAACTGTTTCATTCCTTTCTTAATAGTAGATTGACACCTGAATATTGTCTATTATTTTAACATGGACTTTTTATTTATTTAAGTCTAGCTGATGTTGAAGAATATTTTTACCTGCAGTGGGGGAACCATAAGACCTGTGTAAGATAAAATGGTGAGTCACGAGCAGGCACATTGATTTGACATATCATAGCTGGCACACTTAGTTTGCTGCGACACTGGAGGTGGCCAACACGCTGTTTTCTGTCAGGTGCTGAAGCTGATAGGCAGTTGAGTGTCCATGAGTTACCCCAACTTTCACATAAAGGCTTCTCATTACACATTAACACTGGGTCACTATCTTGTTAGCAAATAACCCTGGTATCCAGTGTTTGATAAGTGAAATATTTGAACTCTGTGACACTTGAGTATTTTTATAAAGTAACACATTGAATGAGGCAGCTCTCACAGTTGCATAGTTGCTAGCAATTGATTTCTTGTCATGCAAATGGAATGTTTTCTACAGCTGGGAAAAATCAGATTTTGGGGATGTCCTGGAAAAGTTTTCTGACTTCTACAGACTTTGCTTATATATAGGAAAAATATATACCGTTTTTCTGTATAAGTATGTGAAAATACTTAACTGCAGTAAATATATATGTTTTGAGTTAACTGCAGTAAATATATATGTTTTGTTTAAGTCTATTGCTTTACAGATTGCACTTTGAAAAATTGGAAGTATATCATAGGTTTCCTTGGTTTGAATTTCATTTTCCTTTTTTAGTCTGAGAATTATGCCTTTTACCTGACTAAGACCATATTAAGATATAATTTCTTGCATTTCTCTATTTCCACTTGTCTCTATTTCTCTGTTTTAAGGCATTCTCTGCTCTGTTTGCTCTGCTTTTATGGGGAGTTTTGTCTGTCCACTACGAGTGTCTAGTTCTTTGGGCTTTTTGGGTCACCTTTTATATTTCTAAAACTGTATATACTGGCGCTTGTTCACACAACTGCCAATCATTTTCTCTCATCTGAGGTTTGTTGCACAATGTTACATATTTATATTTATAAAGAGTACTGTAAGTAATTATATATATCAGAAGAGAGCAATCTTATTATACACTTATGTTACTTTAAAGATATGGTGACATGTAAAATTGGTCAGATTCACTGACACTTCCTGAATTATCATATATTAGATTCCTTACTGTGTCCCTTGTAGGACCCTGACTTTGTCACCATATACCATTGCTTTGACTGGCATCCCGAATACAAACTGCTCTGTTGTGGCCTTGCTGAAAGCTCTTTACTGTGCCAAAGGACAAAATATGGTCCCTGCTCTGCTCAGGTGCCCTCTGCTGAGGTCCACACACTTGGGCCTTGCTATACATATGTGAACTCAGTCTGCCACAAGATATCTAACTTGTCCTTATGTCAGTGTTGCATTGTTAATGATGGGTAGAAAAAGCAACAATGGGTTTTGGTGACATCTCCAAGGCAGACAGAATATACAGAAAATGCTAATTCCAGCTTCCTTTTGAGCACAGAGGTTATTGAGCTTAAAGATAAGGCAAGAGCATTTTCTGTCTGGTGATGTGGTAGTATTGAGGCAGGTCAGACAGTCTGTGTATGTGTTTTCCTCTCTTAAATGAACTTCTAGAAACCCTCTATATAGGAGAACGTTCTCTAGTCCTTGCTCATTCTCTGCAGCTGGCATTTCTGTGTTGGACTGAGAAGCTGTTAAGTAGCAATGCACAACAAGAAATGCAGTTAACTCTGCAGTGAAAAATCTTAGATAAAAATAAAGCAATTTATCTGAAATAATATCTCTCCGGTGTGAACTGCTGTTCTTCACTACTGCAGTATTTCTGGACAGATTACAATTGTTACTCATGGATAAATCTACTTGCATTTGATGATTCAGAAGACCGCATTGCAAAGATAACACTGTAGATTTAATGAAGCTCCCTCCTCATAATAGATTTCCACACAAAATTTGACATACTTTTTTTTGACATACTCATGCTTTTACCAGTACTTTCAGGACTATACTGTATTTAACGAAATTGATAGGTATGTTCAAGTATATTCAATTAATCTATTTTTATTCTGAGAACTAGTATTTAATTCATATTTTCTAAAAAAACCAAAACATCTCAGTGAGTGTCCTTATATTCTGTATTGCAATAACTTATTTCAGTATATTAAATTAGTGTACTAACTGGAAGTATTTTCTTTGTGAATGCTTTTGAGAACAAACAATGTCTCACCTCAAAATTGGACCTTAATCTTCTTGAAAATTTTTAAAGCAAAAGTATATAAGGTGGCCATATGGAACACCATAAGTTAGATCTTTGGTTAATATTGCACTCCAAATATATTCAATGTTTCTGAAAAGACTATAGTGGAGGAGTCATCCACCCAAACCAGTTTTAATTCAGTTTTGAATAGTAGAGTCATATTTCATGCACTGTATTTTTCCAAATAACACTTGTATTTATTAGGGCATATTTCAAAAGTTCTAAAAGTGTCCCTTTCACTCCTAGAAAAAGGCCAATTAGCTTATCTTCCAGACAGAGTGTGAATATGTTATGGAAAATATGGGTTTGTCTCATTTTTATCAGAATATTTTCACTGTTTTATTGCCATAATTGTCACTATTTCACACATACAAGAACAACATCTTTTTCTAATATTTATGAAAATATTGACAAAAAGTATCATGACAGAAATGTGTCCATATGGACACCATATTGATAAGTATGAAATCTTAATGATTGCACTCATTGCATTATGCCGTTATTTCTGGCAACACAAGTTGCTGTAGACTTGTTTTAAAAAGAAATTATAGTTAAGCCATAAATAAAACACAATCTTATATATTTACAAGGAAATNAACCCAACCCCTCTGATGAGAATTACATCACTGGCATCACTCATTCTGTGAAGCAGGCACTGGGAGGTGTCAGACTGAGTCCTGCAGCAGATGGAAGATGTGTTCAGGAGATGGGTTCTAGTACTGGATTCATGAACACACAGACCAGGATCGAAGTCAGAACAGACAGAGTCCTCCTCAGATGCTCCAAGAAAGAAACCAGAAAAGGACCCGAGTCAAGCCAAGCAAAGCCAGCAAAGAGGGCCAAGAGGGCAAAGAGGGATGAGACCTTCATGTTCCTTCAGGTTTATACTGAATATGATGTATATGGGGTGGATTCCCTTGTTGGTCGTTTTAGGGTTACCTTTCCCATCCACTCCTCCTTGCAGGTGTCACCTTTTGCTTTCTGCAACCCCCTAACATGGTAGACAAGATCCAGCAGTGGCCTTGGTCTGCACACCAACCCTTGGTAGTAACTCTAACCATGGGGTGTTATCACTGCCAGCAGCAGACACTGCCTGTGAGAACGGGCTGATAACTTCAGACAGTGAAGTTAGTTAGAAGAACTGAGCTGAAAAGTAAAATTACTGAATAGAAATAGTTCTGTTCTCACTCAAACCAGGATGAGTGCCTTGATGCACTTTTGATCTTGTCTCCAGGTTATGTGTCCTTTTAGTTTAAGCTCCGTTGAGCTTTCCCAAAGTTTCTCAGCACTTGTCAAAAAGAAGTTCTCTCTGCTGCAATTTAATTTACCGTTCTTCTATTTTTAAAACTTTTCTTGTTAACTTCAGCACAAAATCAGTATAAATAAGAATCATCATATTAGTTGTAGGTGACTGTTGGTTTAGATTGAGAACAGCAAAACAAGACAAAACAAAACCAGCATGCAGTATTTGTGTTTTCTCTGCTTGCATTGACATGTCTGCCTTTCTTTGCAGACTGTTTAGATATCTAATTAACAATGGTCAGGAAGCTGCTCAATGTTCATGTGATGGAACTAAACAGTTAAACATTCTGAAACACGGAATACAATTCATGATCTCCTACGTTTGTAACCTAACCATCATTAAACACACTTCTTTTTAACACCTGTACACAGTGAAATAAAAAATAAACAAAAAATATCTCTTTAACCTCAGCAAATATGGACAATTCAAGGATTAGAAATGTAGAGAAACCCATTGTACAGCAGAATGCTGCTACTGGGTCATTGTCCATTCCTAGAGAAGGAACAAGGGGTAGAAAATGGATCTTTTAACAGCTGTTGTGAGAGTTGGAGTATTTTTGTACCACTAATTTCAGGCAAACGAATCAATTATTCATCTGTGGATGAGAGAAGGAAAACTTCTTCTTGACTTATTTTCCATGGGCGGAATTAGGGGTGAATACTCATGTAAGCAGATGAGAAAAGAAACATGTTATTTATCTTCTGCTTTAGTATAGCCTTATAATCTCACCACAAAAATTGTGCTTGTCCTAGTTTTATTATAATCTCTGCTATGTATTGACATGGTTCCAAACTATTTTATTGCCCAGAGTAGACTCCAATTTTCTAGTCTATATGCCGTTGTACATTTTCATAACTCATACCTGCATCTGGAAACATTGAATATTTCAATCCAACACAGTATCTGTCAAAAAATAAATAGAAGGAGTAATTGTCCCTTGTATAAAACTCAACATACCCCTCCCCACACACAAACTTTTGGCTTAACCAAGAGAGTTAGCCTGAATTATATCAAATATATGAGATATAAGGAAGATAAACATGGTTAGAAAAAAAGATGGATAGGTTAACTACCCTCAGAGCTGAGGAGGAGCTGGGGCTGCTTTCACTTGGAGCATCTGGGCTGACTTACATTGAACCAAGCAGAAATACCAGAAAGAAGGGGAGAGTGATAGCAGTGTGAGTGACACCCTGCAACATGGGCCAAAAGCACCCATCTTTTAACCTGACCTGTCATCTGCAGAAGCTTGCTGAGGCCTTGGATCTGGAATGTTGTGGTGATACTGCCTAGGCTTCTCTGACACTATTGACTATTAGCCCATGTTCTTCCATGTGGGAACCAGTTATACTGACAGAGAACCTTCCCAACCGCAAGAATTTTATGACTGATTCTGTGGTTTTCATGAATATGCCATAGCCCATATTTTGCTTATGAAATCTGTGAGATTTGGGGTGCATTATTTCTGATTAGATAAGATGCTCTTTATTTTTATTTTGGACAATATATGCCTGAGAATGAGAATTTGGTGAGAGTATTTGTTAACAATTTCAGTTATAAGGTCAAAAAGTTACCTGCTGCTGATATTTTTCAGCAATTATTGAAAATGTACTGCTGCCATGTTTTTGGTCAGTCAGCTACTGTTAGAATATTTATGGAAAGAGCATTGAAAGAAGAAGGATCATTGCCAAAGTCACTAATATTTTTCTCTGAATGCCTGCAGAAACATGTTAATTGATTGTGAACTATCACTGCTGTTAAAATAAGTGGCTTCGTGGTCAGCATATGAAAAGTTATTCTTCAAGGAAAAAGTAATGCTGTCTGAGTCTGAATTTAAGTTGCCTATAGTAGAAACAACAGGTTAGCATCCAGTCTGTGATTTATGTTTAAAAGGTTGTATATGGGAGCAAAGTAAGCTCAGTGTCTCTGTACCTCATCTCTTACTTTGCATCTTCCCCTCACTTTGCTTAGTGAATACTGGCTTAGTAATGTTTTAAAGACAAACATCACAGGAAATGAATTTTGTTTCAAGTAACATTAGAGTTACACAGAGAAGAGGAAAATCAGTTTCATAATTTTCAAAGCTCACTTAGTAATAAATTTAAAGTATATCTCTCTATTGTACAAAACAGGTCATATTCTTATATAAATGTGCTGTGACCGATTACATTAAATATGTCACTTATGATGCCTAGCATACAGAGAGGTTTTTGCAGGATAAGGAAATACAGTTAAATTTCGTTACAATTAATTATATTTTTTTATGCTTATATTAACTTTCCTTACCTCCATTCCACTTTGCATGATGTCCTTTCATACATGGAAAACATTTGAAAGAAGCATGCCAGTTCAGGTAATGTGCCACTAACATTAAAAATTGTGGACCTGATTCTGCCCTGATTCTGATTCTCAAACAAATGCTTTATATTTTATGCTAGTAGTCATTCTGAACCAAAGGGACCATTCAATACAACTAAGCATTTCTGCATACTGCATTATGTTCTGAACCAGATTATAGGTTAATTAAGGTTTAGTTCTATATTATTAACTGTTGTTTCCAATAAGACTGATGTATTAGCAAGCCTACCATCATGGTGAAATTTGAATTTTTAAAGGCCAAAGGTGTATTTACTCACATTTGCTGCATGAGACAATTTTCAGCTAATTTCAGAAGGGCAAGATAGACAAAAAATTAAACATTAGGCCATAGTTAGGAATTATGTTTAGATTTATCTATATGATACTACATTCAGCTTTGAAACCTTATAAGGCATTCACTTCTAATTACCTTTCCGAGCACTTTTATGGCTCTTGTCAGAGTTGTATCTGGACATCATATAATCATTAATGGATTTTATCCTCACTAAGCACCTGAAAGGTAGGAACATAACGATCTATAAAGCAATAAGAATGGAGATAAAGTAGATGCTGATTTACAAGGTTAAATAACTTCTGTCACACACAAGTGAGCTGTGATTTGAAAGTATACATCTTGGGTCCTTTATCTTAGTCAGTAATTTACACTTCACTTATTAATTATTTAATTTGATAAAAAATGTTATTGAATGGTAAGATCAAAGTTTCATTACCGTCTTTGGTACCAGTACATTTTTCTCTCTTAAAATAGACAATTTATTTTACCAGGATTTTTACTTGAAACTTAGATAATAGTTGCCTGTGTCTTATTTACATACTTCAAACATCATTACTACAATTTTTTTCCTGTCATCTCCTTACCCCTCCATGACTTTTCCAAAATAATTGCTGGTAGTTTAATAAATGTGTTTTAGTCAATTCGCTTACAAGTAGGGGATAAGAAGTGGACAGATCTGATGTATACATGTTATGTTTCCCAATTTACTTTCTTTGTAATGGAAAACTATTGAAATTACCTTTTACCTATTTACAGCACTTTATTAATTGTCTGCAATACTGAATTTAAAACTATAGGACTGTAGGATAGCCATTTTAGATTCATTATTATTTTTTCTTCATTTATGGCAAGAAACTCTATCAAAATCTGGCATTGGGGAGGATGTATGAATTTCTAAATTCTGAAGTGGTCAAATTCTTCTCACTCTACTTCAGTATTTCTAACATGATACTCATCTTTACTTGAATGATAAGTGCATTTTTCACTCATCTGACTAGAATTCATGCCAGTTGGTTTGACTCATCTCTTAAGTTTTTCTTCTTTTTCTCTCTCTCTTTTTTTAAATTTTTTTAAATCTCTGTTCTATCACATAGTGATCCCTTTGATTCTATGTGCAGCAAGACTAAACTGAGGTCAAGTTTTTTGTGTTGGTGAGTTCAGCTGAAAATAAGTGGTTTTGAACCTTATATTAGGTTTTTTCTCCTTTTTAAATTTCCTTTTTATATATATGTTACCAAATTGACATTAAACGCTATAGACAAGACAATAAAGCAATCAAGCCCAGTTAAATAGGTTTATGAAAGGCAGGTCCTACTTAACAAATCTGATTTCCTGTGACCCACCTTGTACATGAGGGAAAGGTTGTGGATGTTGTCTACCTGGACTTTATTAAAGCCTTTGACACCATTTCCCCCAGCATCTTCCTGGAGAAACTGGCTGCTCATGGCTTTGATGGGCATACCCTCTTCTGGGTAAAACTCAAACCACTATGTTACAGTGGGTGTTTTATTCTAATCTCACTAATTATTAGAAATATCACGTAACTTAGACGAAGTTAACCATGTTACTAGTTACAAATAAATAAGAAATTAACAGTCAAAAAAAAATCCCTACATATAATAAAAATCCAAGAAACAGGTTGTCAGTTTTATCAAAACACTACTAAATTTGAGACACCATAATTCGTATTATAAGGCTTGTACATAACAGAGAAATGTAATCTTAATCTTTCAACAGAAAAAGTTGTTTAATTTTTCTGTCAATGCATTGCACTATCAGCACATCTTGAGTAGCTTGTATTTTGCCAAATCTAGGTGCTTTCCCTAGTCACTGAATTAAAACTCAGTTAATGAAAGAAAATCCTTTAAAAAGTTTTAATGAAATTGCCTTGGATCTCTAAGATTATTGTGATATGTTTACATGTCAATGTCAACAGAGAGTTATTTTGTGTCTTAAATAGAGGAGATTTTTCTCTGCTGAGAGAATTATGACAGAAGAAACAGATTTACCCCAGGAGCCTAAAATAGGCTTTTAATTTCATAGAAACATTGGCGAAAAGAGAGAAAAAAAATGTGTAAGCCTGGTATGATAGGTGAGGATAAAACTAAGTTCATTAAAATGCTGTATTACTACTACGAAATTATCAGAACTTGTGTAGGTCTGTAGTAATACGCAGGTAAATAAGTGTGAGTTTTCTATGCAATTTTTACTGTCAAATGAAATATGTAGCATGACTCCCCAGTTGGAAATAAATCAAACACTATCTCACTGTGGGAAATTCTTTCAGGCAAAGAGATTAGCTCAGTCCAAGGTATGTTATACAAACAGTGGTGACACTAGGGAGTTCATAGGTCATAAGATAAATTTAGGATAAAATAGGACAGGAAAAGTTTAGTATGATTTCAACCTGCAGATTCCAGAACATAATATTGAAATAAAATAATTTCAATAAAAACCCCAGTGAGTCTACACTCTAATAAAATAAAATAATTCTAGATCTGAACAGTTTGCACTACATCAATTCTACTTAGATCCATGTAACTGTTAAATGCTAGTTTCCTTTTCCCGTGTAAGCAATGAGGACTCTAGATTTGTGTCCTTGACTTACTAGTAGCAGCTAGTAGTATTCCAGTAGCCAAAACTGTGAGGTGCAACACTGAAATAATGACCAGGGACAAATTCCCAGTGGAGGACTGAAATTACATCTTTTTTCCAACATCTGTGACCTTTGTTGCTACTGGCTGTAACGGGCTTTATTTAAAATGAAATCTTGCTGTATAGATTAAAAACCTCTGGCAGAGCTATGATAATCTGTAAATTTCCTGGTAAACACCATGAATTTATAAATTACATGATTCAGATAATTCCATGATTTACAAATTCAATGTCCTTATAGTTCATAATTAATTTGTAATTCTGTATTTACACAATATACAAGAGACAATCACTTTTGCAAAGAAACTTTTAAAAACCTGCATTGAATAACAATTTTCACTCATAGTGAACTCTAATGCACAGTTATGTTTCATAGTATCATAGAATGGTTTGGGTTGTAAGGGACCTTAAAGATCATCTAGTAACAACCCCCTGCCACAGGCAGGGACACCACCCACTAGACCAGGTTGCTCAAAGACCCGTCCAACCTGGCCTTGACACATCTAGAGATGGATCATCCATAACTTCCCTGGTCAACTTCTTCCAATGTCTCACCACTGTCAGAGTGAACAACATCCTCCTAATTTCTAGTCAAAATCTACCCTCGAAGTTTGTGTCAGAAACCTTTAAAAGAAAATATGTCCAGTGTTTTGGAGAGTCTGCTTTAAATATAATTTCTTTATGAGTAGAACATGTACACATGATCTTTAGAAGTATCATTTATAAATCTAATCAATGAATAAAATATTGCCTAGCCCAAATTAATGATTGTAAAAATGCTTTGAACTCACCCCCAGTCATGCATGAATATCCAACAAAGATGTCATCCCTATGTGTACATTCTGTATAATAATACTTCTGTATAATAATACTTCTGCATACAGTATAATTATACAGAATGTTAATATTTGGGGTTTAGGCAGTTTGTTAGAAAGGGACCGTATCTGCTGATTTGCCTAAAAAAAAAGGCAAGTGAGAAGGGAACAAGAAATACATTTAAACATACAAGTCCTCATGTTAAGTTAGAGCATTACAAAGGCTACTCCAAATTGATCTGATTGTCAAAGGATGAAAAAGAGGTCTTGTCTCAACCCCTAGTCTGTAGAAGGTTTCATAACCTGACAGTATTTTTCAAATGTTAGTTATGCAAATCAGTGCCCAGAATATTTCAGCAGTATGGGGCAAAGAAGCCTCCAACAAGAAAAAATGTGCCCTGGAGGCCTAACAGTAAAGAAATGTATGTATTCTCTTCAATTTGTCAGGATTTATTTAAAATCCAGATGGACTGAATTTATTTTTATCCAGTTTTACTGAAAATATCCCTGACTTTTAAAGATTTATTTAGAGACCTGAATTTGATATACATGAGGAAACAAAATACATTTGTAATTCAGTCATCACTGTGATATTTTTATATAATGTGGAGACTTTTATGGTCTTTGTCTTATCAGCAATTTACAATGCATCTGAGCTTTCACTTCTTTGTATGACTTTCTCAGTGTATGCACATATAATGCTACTTGCTTGCTTGCTTCCTTCTTTCCTTCATCTCTCTCTCTCTCCTTCCCCAGCCCCTACCCCTCACCACTGTCTTTAGTGGAAAATCATGTTAGCTACATTCTCTTAATCTAATATTGGAGTAAAAGTACAGTCAAAACTCAAGACACTAGTCCTAAACTGTCAAATTTGATGAGAGTTTTGTAAGGAGTTTTGAGGGGACCATATATAAGTTCCATCAATGTTGTCAAACTTACTAGAAACTGAATACTTACAACACTGCCTTCTACTTATTTATTTATGTATTTATTTAATTAGGTTTTTTTCTGGTTTGGGATTTAAAAAAAACCCAAGAAGTGTGTGTATGTTGTTTACACAGGTTTTTTTTTGATGGCTTTCTGCTTTAGAATGCAACTCATTCTCTATTTGTATGATCTAAAAATAACATTTAAAATTATTTTGTGCTGTTATGCTACATCATTGCTTCATACATTGGTAAACCATTTAAAGATAAGTTTGCTTACATTTTCCATTGCTGGTTAGAGAGCTCAAGGTTCTAGGAAATCACTGACCATACAGTGAAGCACAGCATTCACTTTCCTTGCTCACTGCCAGTTAAATAGTAGACTCAGAAATCACATTTAAGTGGAGTTAGGAGGTAGGAAAAGGTAACTGTATAGTAACTACTCAAAACCCAGTATTGATTATCTGATTTAGGGATAATTCTAGTTTTCTCTCTAAAATGTATGTAAGAGCAAAAAGATCCTGAGATAACAAGTATGGTGTGGTTGTCACTGGTGACACACAGGGTAATTTCCAGGGTAATTTATTCCTTTGAACACATAAGGAGGGTGAGACAGAGAGAAAGCCAAATGATAGGAAGTTTGCTCGTTTAATAAACAGTTATTTCTGAACAGCCTAGTGCATTACATAGTTAGTGGGACTGCCAAAGTATGAAACATAAGTACTCTGATTGTATTTCCAGGTCTTTGGAAGAAGACTCTGTTAGCCATTGTTACAGCTGAACAGTTTGTAAAGTGTCTTTTCAAACTCTTTTACTTTTTCTAGAAATGTAGCTTCAGTGAATTCTCTGTGTGTAACTTCTCAATAAAACAGACTGCTTTAAATATAGAAAATAAAATGTCTACATTTTTATTAAACACATTCAGAAATTTAATTTGCCCTCAGTTATGAACGAATAACAAGACAGCAATCACAGTTACTTGTTCCTTTAGTTACAGGGAAATAAAATCATCCCTAGATACCAAAAAAACTGTTGGTCACATGAGAACATAAACAACTGGTAGATAGCATGAATTTTGGAATTCTAGTGATTTACTCTATCTAACCCTCAAAGTAAGAGAAGGGGTGGAATTTATAGCCATGGTAAGATAGAGTCAAAAGAAGCTTGGCAGGCAGTCAGCTTTGGTTGCATACAGCAAATTAGAGTATGTCTTTAATATTCTGGGCATAAATTTTGACTTGAATAAAACAAAACCTTGAGAAGCAGAAGCATGTAAATGATTCATGAATTGACCTTCTATTTTCTTGTAACTGGTAGCTATTTACTGTAAATAGGAAAGGATAATCTCTCATGTAATGTGATCTTTGCCTAATTGTAATACAAAACATATCTTTTAGCATATTTGTCATATTATTGTTGAAATTCTGTAAAGCGAAACTGAGCTAAACTAGAATATCCCTCAGAGCAAATTGCTTGAAATAAAACATGGCTTAAGTGGGTATTTAGTTCTTAACAATATGAATCATCTGGGAAAAAAAAACAAAACAAAACAAAGCAAAAACAAACAAACACAAACACTTTTTTCTGGGTGATGAAAAAATGACCAGTTAGTGATAAATAATAATGACAGGCAAATCACAGATTTTCAATGAATAGAAGAGATAGGTATCTGTATTTTAGTCATAAATAATTAATACAATGTTTCTCACAAAGCTAAATTTGTCTTAGATTTGATATGGAATTGAAAAGTACTTTGGTATACAATGGTAGTGAATGTCCAAGTACAGATAGTGTTACCATTGCCTTACATGATCTGTGTGATCTGATACCTAAAAGATAAAGTTCTTGGGACTTTCTTAAGATATAGCAGGTGATATCAGGGAGGATTTAAGAGAGGATATCACTGCTTTACATAACTTAATGTTGAAAAATGTATGTTGTTCCCAAAGGAGCCACGAGAACAATTCAGTGTCTAATAAGTTAACACTCAGCTCTTAATGTCATAGACATCCTATCTGGCAAAAGGAACATAAAAGCACATACAAGATCCCGTACATGAAAGCTGACTATAGCCTATTCAGTTTTAAAACAAGGGAAGCATTTTGCAGAAATACAGTTACTGACTGTAACAGTTTCCCAGGAGGTCAGGTGAAGTCATAAATTAAAAAAGTCATCATAACTGAATGTATCTATGAAATATGTAGTATAGTTCAAACAGAAATTACAGTTTTAGTGCAGAGATTACCAGGGGAGGCTCATAGGCCTCTTTGTGAAGGAAGTCATACAAGCCAGTCATGACTCCCTTTCATTTTATAGAGGATAAATAATTGCCAGAACTCCCAATTAACTTCATCAAGTGAACCTTAGAGCAATATGGTAGTGAACAATTATTCCAAGAGATACATAGTTTCTTCCTCCCAAGTCAAGGAGAACAGTTGCTCAGTACATTGACATTCAACACAGGAAGCTGGTATTTGGGGTTTGTTTCCTAGGGCTTTTAGAAGCATTATTAAAATCTTAGGATCATAGAAACATTTTGGTTGGAAAAGACCCTTAAGTCCAACCACTGAGTCCAACCATTAACACTGTCAATCGCACCACTAAATGATCTCCCTAAGCACCTCATCTTCATGTCAATAAATGCCATCAGGGGTGGTGACTCCACCACCTCCCTGGGCAGTCTGTTCTAGTGCTTTACAACTCTTTCAGTGAAGAAATTTTTCCTAGTGTAACCTAAATGTCCCCTGGTGCAAGTTGAGGTCATTACCTCCTATCGCTTGTTACCTGGGAGAAGAGACTGACCCCACCTATCTACAGACTTTTTTGCTTGTGTTTTATGTGTCTCCTGATTGCACTCCTGATGATCTACTCCATAACCTTCCCCAGAACCGAGATCAGACTGACAGGCCGGTAGCTCCCAGGATCGTCCTTCTGGCCCTTCTTGCAGACAGATGTCACATTTTCTAACCTCCATTCCACTGGAACCTCCCCACTTAGCAAGGACTAGTGATAAATGATGGAAAGTGGCTTGATGAGCACTTCTGCCAGCTCCCTCAGTGCCCTTAGGTGGATCCCGTATGGTCTCATAGACTTACATGTGTCTAAGTGGAGAAGTAGGTTGCATACCAGTTCCCTTTGCATTGTGGAGGCTTCATTCTGCTCCCTTTCCTTCTCTTTTGGCACGGTGGGCTGGGTACCTGGAGAACACCTGGTCTTACTAATATAGACTGAGACAAACAAGGCATTTCAGCCTTTTCCTCATCCTTGGTCACTATGGTTCTCCCTGCGTCAAATAGAGGGGAGATTCTCCTTAGTTGTCTTGTTGTTGATAATATATTTATAGAAACATTTTCTATTGTCTTTTATAGAGGTGGCCAATTTATGTTCTATTTGGGTTTCAGCCTGTCTGTTTTTTCTCCCTGCATAACCTCACAACATCCTTTTAGTCTTTGAGAGTTGTCTGCCCCTTCTTTCAAAGATCATAAACTCTCTCTCTTTTTTTTTTTTTTTC